>OZ012733.1:8500000-9100000 GCA_963942605.1 Poecilus cupreus | reverse complement strand
AATGAGGACCACACCGCTGTATTCAGCATAGTTTTCTTTATACCTCACATTTTTTAAATTAATTTTTATGTACTCAAAATTATTTTACGGCTGCAAATGTGATTTGGGTAAAAAATTGTAAAAACTCAAAGTTTACCGGCCTGTATCTCAAAAACTAATCGAGATATTGAATCGCTCTCAACGGCATTGAACTTACCACGCCCCAATTACCCCACAAACAAATTTTTAAAAAATTTTGAAAAATATTTATTTTACCAAATTTTCCAAAATTCAAAATTTTGGGTTATCGATAACTCAAAATCTGGAAAAGATACGAAGTTGCAGAGCACACCGTTGGATCGGGCTCGTCGAGCTGCATAGGTGTGCCAAATTTTATTGAAATATCTCTATGGGTTCACATTTTATGGGGAAAAGTTAAAAAACGCTATTTTTTCAAGGCTATGGCCTTAAAAAATTTTGACGAAAAAAATCGAAAGTCTTAGAATTGGATGAAAATTTGGTTATTGGGTAATTGGGTCATGAGGATTTCAAAACTGGTCGCCGTTTTGAGATATCTCATCTAGTTTCCAAGATATCGACTAGCACAAAATTCAAAAAACTTCTAAATTTCAAGGACCCTATCTCCAAAACTAGTAAAGATAAAAAAATGAGGACCACACCGTTGTATTCAGCATAGTTTAAATTAATTTTTATGTACGCAAAATTATTTTACAGCTCCAAATGTGATTTGGCCTAAAAATTGTAAAAACTCAAAGTTTACCGGCCTGTATCTCAAAAACTAAGCGAGATATTGAATCGCTCTCAACGGCATTGAACTTACCACGCCCTAATTACCCCACAAACAAATTTTAAGAAAATTAAAAAAAAATGTTTTTTTGCAAATTTTCCAAAATTCAAAATATTAGATTATCGATAACTCAAAATTTGGAAAAGATACGTCGTTGCAGAGCACACCGTTGGATCGGGCTCGTCGAGCTGCATAAGTGTGTCAAATTTCATTGAAATATCTCTATGGGGTCACATTTTATTGGGAAAAGTTAAAAAACGCTAATTTTCAAGGCTATGGCCTTAAAAAAATTTGACGAAAAAAATCGAAAGTCTCAGAATTGGATGAAAATTTGGTTTTTGGGTAATTGGGGCATGAGGATTTCAGAACTGGTGGCCGTTTTGAGATATCTCATCTAGTTTCCAAGATATCAAGTAGCACTTTTTAAAATTTCACCTACTTTGACCTGGGATTAGAACTTTTGCTCTAACAATTTTTACAGTCCGTAATAAATAAAAGATTGCAACGTAAAAGCTATAAACAACACAATAAGCAAATACACAAACCAATAAACTATAATATTTCTAGGGAAATCCCTGTAACGGTAACGGTAGGTATTCATTGTATACACGAATGCTGGTAAAAGTGGGTACAATGAATATAAGACCGAGAATTCTCAGCTGGACATATCTTTTACTTATGTTACACTTTTTTTTAAATTTTGAATAATTTATTATTGTTTCTAGACTTAGTTTATATGTATATTAGTAGTATATTTGTTTGTAATTGTTAATCAGGATTAAGACTGTGTTGTGCAATAAAATTCATAATGCATTCATTTATAATTTTTATCTAATAATTTAAGATATTTTTTTGCATATTTTGCTGCATACATTTGTGAATATATAGTGCATATTTTCCAAAAAATTAGTGCATATATATGCGCATATAATTCAGTTTTTTCATGCACATAATCCGCTCTCTAATGATCACTATAACCGGCCCACTATATTTAACATTATTTATTAAAACTACAAACATCTTTGTGTAATAAAACCAATACGGTGATTTCAGAAAGATAAAAGTAGTGTGTACCTAAATATAAAGTTGCAATTGCCAGCTATTCTAAAAATATAAACTATTTCTCAAAACAACAACGAAGCTATGCCTATCTGAAGAAAAATAAACAATGAAAAATGGCTCTAAACTGTTGGTAGCATTGACAAGTGTCCTTGTGTTAGCATACCAGCAAAACTCAAACAGTGCATAAAATATTTACACGCGTGTGGCTAACACTCAACAACTCTCCTCGACCACTTTTCTAATTAGGCATCAAATAGAAACTAAAATAAATGTTTCACTGATATTCTCACTGCCAAACCAACATTTTTCGTTGGGATATACACACACTAAATGATATTTGACAATAACTAGCGAATTAGGAATTTTGATGAAACAAAATAGTCGGAACTCCTTATATTTCAAACTGTTGACGTTTCACATTAAAAATTAAATATTTCAGAATCATGAATAGGTCGACAAACCAATATACGTCCATGGTGTTAAAGTCTACTCGCATAACTTTAAATTATTGTATTTTTTATGTTATTATGTTATGTTATGTTATTATGAAGATATAAACGCACTGCAAACACATCGTTAAGAAGATCTATAAGCGCACTGTTTCCGGTACTTTTTATTTTCTAGTGCTGGTATGAATGCTTTCAAACTGACAGATAAATGACATATTACCTCTAAATAGTAACTTGTTGGTTTCAAAATATTACTTTTCTACAACACTGTTTTGGAAACTACGCATTCCACAACTAAAAATTGTATTGGAATAACTATCATTCCACACGCCGCGTATGGAATAATTTCGACGAATCAGAGCCGCATATTAGTGCGATATATGAAGTATCTTGATTCAGTCTGTTTGTTTTAATTTTATTTATTTGAGTTTAACATTTTCAACAGTTTTGTATTTGTATTTTTTGTATAATTTCCAAAATCTTGTTATAGAAAGTATAGTCTACAACATGTAACGGAATGGCATATCCCACACTCGCAAACCGTACAAACTTTTTGCTCGTGCGGAATATGTGCCATTCCGTTACTTGTTGTAGAATATACTATTATTTATGAATCTTTTATTCTTTCTCTAGGTGACGGAAATAAAAAGAAAAAAATATTGTTGTGTTAGGTAGTTAATAATGAATTTATATCTGTGAAGCGTTACCAACATAACTGATTAAAAACACGAAGTTATATTATGGACAAGTTTTTTTTTTTAATCTAACAGAATTAAAAAACTACCTTAATAGAAAAAAATTATATGAAAAACATGTTTCATAAACAATCGTCCATTGTAAAACTTAACAGATTGACTAATGAAAGTGTATTTTAATATACTATTATGAAATGAAATAGTTATTTACGTTATAAGTACAGTAAATGAGTTTTACGGTACGAATAAGATATTTCCGGACTAGCTGAAGAATGAGACGAATGAGGAATTTAGAAATGAATATCGTGAAAATCATTATCTGTCGTATGACGTAGAACAATTTATTTTATTTGAAATCGGCACTAAAGTGCTCAAAAATCGTCATAAAAGCTCAGAAATCGTCACTAAAGTAACCCATTATACGACGATTTTGAGCAACCCAGTGTTGGCAACCGTTAAATAATTATTGTACAATTAGGATAATGTTGGCAGATATATTGACGTGCTATAATAAATTTGGACGTAACATGAAACAAAATTTGCAAGAAGAATTAACTAATTAGTTCCGATGACGAAATTGAGGACAAAACACATAATTTTGATTGTTATTTACGATAACTTCACTTCTCGAGGTTGGCAACACTGACTGTCAGTTTCAATTGACAACTGACAGATGTATAAACTTAACCTATATTGTAATTTTTTAACAGTTTTTTAGAATTTTAGATTTCAAATAAAACTTAATATGTACCTCGGCACTGAAGTTCCTTTTTATCACTCACATGGTTTATTACGGGCCTCGGCATCTAAATTCCATATTCGTGATAAAAAATTGAACTTCAGTGCCTTGATACATAAATAACTATTATACGTGTCGCTTGCTTTCTTTCTTAAAAATAATCACGACGTTTTGGTCTTAATAAAAATAAAACATAATGACATCAACGAATTTTGTTTTGTTGAGATTTGTAACAATTTTTTTTTCAAAAATGAATGAGCAAACCGATGTTTTGGATCAAATCCTATTTAAATATTGTAAACTGGAATCAGTCTAGTAAACATGAAAATGCGGTATGAAATAAATGAATTTCGTTCTGCTATAATATGAATAAAGTGGAACTTATGTATGCTGTAACAACCGTCAAAAAGCTACACCTTTCAGGCACGAATATCGCTTTGCCAACCTATGTAAGCTTGTGCCAAAATTAACTGCTAAAAAGTACATTTAACCCCAAAACAATATACAAAATAATTAGTTACAATTTGAATACTTGCTGAAAATCCATTTTCCGACTATTTAATTCAAATAATTGTTAAATTTTCTTAGCGAAAAAGGTTGGCGAGCAGCTAAGCGTTGCTTAAAAATCGTAGAATAAATTTCAAAATGGCTCATACCTTCCCTACCACGCTCCGATGCTGGCATGAAACACAAGGGGTTCAGTAACAACACTGCTACCACTAGTATAAAAAAATCCCTGCAGAGTCTCTCTAAATTTCATGTCATGCAATAAGTTAGTAAAAATTCAATCACACCAAAACATATCTAAGAATTAAGTGCAAAAATAGTTATTTTGAGTATTCGGAACAAGATTATAGTTGGGCATGCATGGAAGGTTATTAAATAGCACAGTCTAGTAACTTAAATTGGAAGAGTGTTATGAATGTTAACACTTACTTGTTTTTGGAGTTAAATAAACTGAAATTGCTGTCACTGGGTCATTCGCGGGGTCTCTGTATAGTTCGGTGACGAGGAGGTCGTTGTCTTTCATTCGAAGAGGGAACTTTTGCATATCTGTACAATAACAAAAAAATAATTTCAACAAAACCTGCCGAATATATAACTTTTACGCCCGGTTGCACCAACGTTAGTTAAATGGTTTAAATAAATAAAAGCGTATCTAATATTTGACATCAATGTCAAATACTCCATATGACATAGAACTTCGATTTGCTTATTTATTTAAACCCAGTTTAAAATTTAACTAACGTTGGTGCAACCGGGAATTAAACGGTAGAAAATAGAAAAGTAAAAATAAAAATTGTAACCTAACTCAATTATTTTTTTAGATATCCGGCAGAGTTCTAATAACTATTTACTTGTTTAATAACGTATAGCTGCTGTAGAAATGAGATATATGAGAGGAGTGTGTGGGTAAACGAGACGTGATCGTATACGGAATACATTGGTGTATGGTGAGTGTGAGATTGAGAAGAATGTTGTTAAGAAAGTGGGAGTGAGTCAGTTGAGGTGGTTTGGACATCTCGAAAGGTTGATGAAACTAATATATGTGGGTGAACGATTGTGTGGGCGTCCGAGGAATAACTGGTTGGGTATGATTGATGGTTTGTTGCGTGAAGAATGATTTCGAGTGAAAAGAATAAACGAGCATGTATGAATGTGGACGAGGCGAAAGTGGTGTGTCAGGATAGGAATGTTTGATTGTTGGTTGAGTGTGTTTCTGGGTTCGTGCTACTCCACTAAGTGGGATATAGCGTGAGGTTATGTATGTATGTATGTTTAGATTATTTATGTGTCTTTGATTACTGAGAAATAATTTTGCCAGTTTCAGGAGGTAAACCTATGTTTCCATGCACAAAGGTAGGCAGGATAAGTATATCATAACTCTATGCTGTACGGTAATATTACCATACTGACCTGTCAAAACAGTCAAGAAAATAAAATTAAAACACAATGATACTATAACGCTATTTATTAATACACACGGAATTAAGCTGTTCAGAGCTTCATCTGCTGCGTTCCAAATATTTTCAGGCAATTCAGCATCGCCAAAATCCACTTTTTATCTAGCCATTAAACACATTTGACGTTTAAGTAAAAAAGTTATTTATAAATATGATACAAAACAAGTGTAACCATGGTGTTAAATAAAAACAAACAGACTGACTTGATCACCTTCTAAAATTATGATAGACGTTATTCATAAAAGAATTTCAAAATACAATATTTATTAATGACATTAACGGGTTCATATTCTGAAACCGGTAAACTATTGAACAAACCACGGATGTTATGAGTCATAACAGGCCTTAGATGTCTTAAAACTGACATCTGCGGCTGCTATGATACTCATAACATCGCTAGGAATGTTAATAGCTATAACAAGTCAATAATCATTAAAACTCTGCCAAATGCCATCCTGTCAAACTCATACAAAACGACTGTTTATATTTTCTGGAAATAGCTAAAAATTTTACATTTTATTTTACGTCTATCTCAAGACAGAAATGTATCACATTAATAAATTTAGGCTCATTTGTTACAGTTTTAATTCCGAACATTTTACCTATTTACACTTTTACTCAAAATTAATAGGTAAAAGCTTTAACATTAACATTATATACCATATTGAGGTTATTCACGTTTGGAGCTAAATAAATAATTCACTAAATTGAATGACGAATTCATTCGTAAAAAGTATCACATTACAAATATGCACACTGTCACTAACCTAAATTTAACTTTGCACAAATTAATCAACAATAAGACACCAATATAAAATAATCGACTTACCAATATAGTAAATGCATCCATTATTACAGCCCAATAACAGAAACGAGCCGGCTGTATCGAAGGACGCAATAGGAACGACATCTTGCGTTTGCCAGTGCTGTGTCATGGCGTGCCACACGCCCAGCTTGCCGGAAGGCGACAGTGCTACCAACTGACTGCCGATGAAAAATAAATACTCTACGCGAACATGCAGATTGAACGTGCCTAGACACAGGAAACAAGAGAACGTATAAATTATAATGAAATCGGCACTAAAGTGCTCAAAAATCGTCATTAAAAGCTCAGAAATCGTCACTAAAGTAACCCATTATACATTTGCTATAAAATAATTCTTGTACGTTACACAGTGCTAAAACTTACAGTACATCAGTTAATAGTATATTGTACAACAAGCATGGAATGGTACTACAAATCATACGAGTATGAAATGGACATTCCATGCGAGTTGTACACTATACTTTTTCTACGACCACGATATTATTTCCTAATTAATTTACCCGCTTTCACCATTCCAGTATTTGAAAATTCTAAATAAGTATCCTAGCAATATGACCTGTACTGAAATGAAAAGACCTGTATTGAAATATCCACAAAACAAATTCATTTCGCACGATGCTTGCAATGTACAACAAACATACAATGAGCAGTTTTCTAAGTGGTCGTAGAAAAATATTTTTATTTGAAATCGGCACTAAAGTGCTCAAAAATCGTCATTAAAAGCTCAGAAATCGTCACTAAAGTAACCCATTATACGAAGATTTTGAGCAACCCAGTGTTGGCAACCGTTAAATAATTATTGTACAATTAGGATAATTTTGGCAGATATATTGACGTACTATAGTAAATTTGGACGTAACATGAAACAAAATTTACAAGAAGAATTAACTAATTAATTCCGATGAGGAAATTGAAGACAAAACACATTATTTTGAGAGTTATTTACGATAACTTCACTGTTCGAGGTTGGCAACACTGACTGTCAGTTTCAATTGACAACTGACAGATGTATAAACTTAACCTATATTGTAATTTTTTTACAGTTTTTTTGAATTTTAGATTTCAAATAAAACTTAATATGTACCTCGGCACTGAAGTTCCTTTTTATCACTCACATGGTTTATTACGGGCCTCGGCAACTAAATTCCATATTCGTGATAAAAAGTTACACTTCAGTGCCTTGATACATAAATATTTATTTAAAAAAATGTCAGTTAATGCTGCTGCTGACTAGTATTATATTTTGAGAATAGGATTAGGTTATATTGTTTCGCGAATTCAGCTGTAAAAATTATTGCGAACTCACCAACATTAGTTCTGGCTCCATCTTCAGAAATGTTCCACAACCTAACCTGGCTGCCAAATGAGATAGCAACCATCTTTGAGGCTTCACCAGAGCCACTAGAATTCATTTTCGCATTGATTGCAATTCGTTCAATACAAGAATCAATATGAGGACTCGTAAACACCAACTGCCAACCACTCGAATCTTTCAGTCTGTAAAACAAAACCAATTAATTCTATAAACACTAAAAATGAAAATTAACTTACCTATAACAAACTACAAAATGCGCATAAGCCACAACTATCCAATTATGGTGAGCTTTAATAATTTGCACCCGCAGCGGATCAGCCCAACTTGACGCTAAAAAAAATTTAAAAAGCTAATAGTTCTGTTTGTAATCTCAACTTTGTAACTTACTGTGTGTGCCGAAAACCAGTCCCAAATCATTTCGGAACAGTTTATTGAGATCAGCTGATGAATTTCGCGCATGTCTCAGATCGAGAGATGCAGCTCTGGAATGTCCTGGGACGGAAGGAACTCTTGTTGTTAAACCTCGTAGATCTTGGGAGCTTCGCGAACAGCTTCCGGACAAACCAACCCTGAGCTCCAAAGAGGAATTTCGGGAATGGCCTGGAACACAAATATGAACATTGCCACATGTTAAAGACTAAACTGAGACATTAATATATTTGTCAACCTAAGATTTGGATGAAATTTCGTGGCTTAGTTAGCAATACACAAATCACGGTCAACAAACTCAAATCACAGTACTCATTTTAAATGTTGTAGACTATACTTTCTATAACAATATTTTGGAAATTATACAAAAAATAAAACTATAAAACTGTTGAAAACGTCAAACTCAAATAAATAAAATTAAAACAAATAAATCGCGCTAATATGCGGCTCTGATTCGTCGAAATTATTCCATACGCGGCGTATGGAATGATAGTTGTTCCAATACAGTTTTTAGTTGTAGAATGTGTAGTTTCCAAAACAGTGTTATCGAAATACATTTCTCGAATACCGAACATACAAAAGTCGAATGGTAGAAATATTACAAATGACGAATGTTAAAAATCTTGAAAATACACTTGGATATTACAAACCTCGCAAATACATTTCTCGAGTATTACAAATGTAGAATGTTACAAATCTCGAAAATACAGTTTGTCAAAAGAGAATAATACCAAATGTCATATTGAAATCATTGTTCACTAGATAGAATTACGACATTTGGTAAATGTTGAACTCATTGTTTTGTATTTAAAAAAAAACCCAGGTTAGCAGATTTAAACGAAAATATCAAAATATAATTTTTCTTTATCGTGTTGTAATTCGTAAATGGTAACAGTAAGAGGAAAATGTTTCAAACAATAATTGTAGATAATAATATTTGAAACATTATTCTAAAAACATATTTACTGAGATATTTTAAAATAACTTGATAGGGCTTCAAGTAAACTACCGCTTCCGGTTTTTGGATTATCACAAAAAATTAATCAGCTCTTCCAAAGGGGATACAATTGATATATACAAAATATCAAAATTTTCAGTTTAGTAGTTTTTGAGAAACCATAACTCCAGAGATCCACACAGACTGACAGACAGACACACACAGACATCATCGCGAAACTATTAAAATCGTATTCTAGGGACGCTAAAACGTGCTCATCCACTGAAAACTCACTACCGAATTTGTAGGATGATTCCTATACCTCCCTTACAGGATGCAAAAAAAATCGCAACATTTCAGTTCTTGTTATTTCAAAAACTAAATCAATGGTCAACACTAATGGATAATAGATGCAAGAGGGTTAAATTCAAAACTACACAATTTGTAATCAAAACCAGTGGTCAAGAAGGAAACAAATGATTTCTTAGATTGTTAGCCTTATCGGTTAAACAGTAGTTTACGGCCACAAGAGAAGTTAGCTGCAGATCCTAGTTTCTTTAGTCGGTCATAGTTAAAGAAAAACAATTTAAAACAGCAAGAAACTCAGATTTATTTTAGTTTTGAGGTTGAATAAACACGAATTTGTTCAACAGCATTTTCAGAATGCAAATTTACTAGGTTTTTGTTGTTTGACTTGCCCCCCAAACTGTCATATCTACCAAATATCATTGGCGATCCGTAGCTAACGTCACAATTGTATTTTATTTCATCTAAAAACAATTTGAAACTTACCCGTTGGTCTAACCGATTGCACAAGCGCCGAATTCACCGCAGAAGGTAGAAACGTCGAACCACAGCCGCTTGTAGAATAATCACCTGCTTCACTTATCACATTATTAAAACTTGGTCCAGGATTACTCCCATTATTCGTCGTTCCATTCGTATGCGGATTGCTCACTGACGGGCTCGTATTATTTTGATTATTTACATTCACCGAATCAGGAACTCGTACAATTGACCCAGGCCTAAGCGAATGAACACCAGTGGGTTCAACATTTTGATTAACTCCATTTCCAGGTACATTAGCATCTTGAATTGGTATACACGGCGGAGGCAAATAACCGTAGAATAAAACATCTCCACAAGACGATTGAGTCATTTCTTCGCAGAGCATCAGCCGTTTGACAAGTGGTGCAATGCCGTAATATTCCGCTTCATGTCGTAACGATCTCAAATCTGTGTCTTTTAGATCAATTTCCCGCGTACGTAAATAATTAAGAATAATAGAGAATATTTTTGGGTCGCGATCTATAAATATAGCACCTTTTTCATCACGAAGGCTTGATATTCTTCCACTTAACAAAGCGGTGAAAAATGTATCTGGTATCCATGTCAGTGTTTGGCGTGATGTAGAAAATCTATATTAAAATCACAATGAAAGCACTAATGAAATAATGACTGGCATTATTAGGTCAAAGCGAATGTGTAGCAAAAAAGTGTAACAGCGAAATAATTACTAACCTTTTGCCTCCCACATTTAAATGTAATATATCACCGATATGATTGGGATGAAATGCTGCCATTATATTCTTTGTAATACATTTATTTACATCACAATGTTTGACACATCTTCGCCATTTTCTATCGACGTCAAAGCGTCAAACCCGGTCAAGCAGATGCAGAGCTCTAGTGTTGCCCGATGCAATTAGAGCAAACAGGGCGGGAATCAGGGAAAATGTAGTCAATAGCTGATAAATCGATATCTTTGAAGGCACACCTACCAATTAATTACAAATAAAATACAAATGTGCATCGCTTTAATTGTCACCAATAATTTTTAACTATTATTACATTAATTTGTAAAATGCAATGCGTTAACTGATATAAATGCAGAATTTCCAGTAAAATAATCAGTAGTAATATAACAAGAGACTGATGAGAATAACTTGAAAATAATTTGTCATATTTTTTGGAAACTTGTTGCCGTAGGACTCCAGCGATTCTTGCTAAATAGCAACAAAGAAACTGGAGAATTATTTTCTAATTTATCAAACTCTCGAATATTTTTATTAGATTACTTTTAATCCACAAATTGGAAAGAAAATTAAGTAAAGCATTTAACATGTGTTATAAGTCAGTGAAGTTATTTGTCTTGTAATGATAAATAAATATGATATATCTCAATTCAAAAGTCATTTTAATTTACTTTGAGTTTTGAAAGTTTTTTTTTCAAAATATTTGTGTGCGTCATTCTCTGTAAATCATTTATTTAATGTAAAATGTTACCTTTTTGTTAAATAAACAACCATTTTCCTGACTGCATTCCTGCTTATTATCAAATGCGTATACTAATAATTCGTCAAATATTTCGGAAAACAATTAATATATTTATTACTTACCAAATTCATTTGTAAATTTAAATTTAATAAACATGTTTAATATCTTATTTACGTTGTTAAAACCACGTTAAATTTATGACTTGCTCTTTGCTTGGTCGTTGCCCTGGCAACTGGCGAGACCCGGGAGATCTCTTCTCATCCCGGGCAGAAATTATTGCCAACATTCACAAACAAATGCACTAAATTGATTAATTTAGTTACTATTATTATTACACAAAAAAGTATTTGAGCAACTAAACTTTTTACTTAATTGTATCCCCTTTGGAAGTGGTAGTTTACTTGAAACCCTATCAAGTTATTTTAAAATATCTCAGTAAATTATGGTTTAATGAAAATTTTGTTATTAGAATAATGTTTCAAATATTATTATCTACAATTATTGTTAGAAACATTTTCCTCTTACTGACACCATTTACGAATTACGACACGTTAGAAAAATTATATTTTGATATTTCCGTTTATCTGCTAACTTGTGTTTTTTGAAAAAACAAAACAACGGATGAAAAATGTAATTTTTGACATGTGTCATAATTGAAAACTTTTAAGGAAAGGAGTTGCTTAGGCAACACGAAACAACACATTTTAATCTGAGTATAAAAATGACATTTATTTTTAAAAATACGAGAGTAAACAGTGTAAGCTGCAATTGAAAAAAAAGCCATGGCAGATAAAAAAGTAATAATACCGTGCAGTGCTCAAGTAGCTTGGGGTCCAGCTGCCCAAAAACTAGCTGAAGAAGAAGATAAAAAAGAAGCAGAGCGCAGAAAACGTGAAATAGAATGTAAAGAATTATCTAATCGTTACTCTTTGCCTGCTCGTATGGGCCACTGGTGTGAAGAAACAAAACTAACTGAAGAAAAATGCAAAGAATACGAAAAGAGACATGACGCATGTCTAACATTTCTTCAAAAACAAACCATGGTTATTGAACACCTGTACGTACCTGCAAACATCGCAAAGTTCGAAGATGTTCTTAAATACGACATTGCAATTCAAATTCAAAGCGACATAACTTTGCCAGACTCACAAGAAGATCCCAAACCACAAATGACGATATCAGTTCTCATAACAGAACTCCAAATTGACATGTTGAATATGTTGAAATTAGACGAGAATTCTCTAGTGACAGTTTGTACCGAGAAAAGCAGAATTCGCCGGAATGTTCTTACTTGTGTCAGCATTGGGAAACCTCCTCGAAGTCCGGTCCTCTACGGTGAAGACTTCTTGATTCGTCTTTTGGATAGTGGAGGTCGAGAACTCTTCCTTTCTGGTGATGTACCAAACGTTGACAACTTCGGCGAGACCAAAGGAAAAGTTCCGATTGTTCTAACCTCAACTCCTGACCGTTTTGCAAAGTTCCACATCGTCGATCCGAACCCTGATCGAATGATTGCTCTGCAGGGAACTGCTGTACCGACTTTTACTCGCGTTAGCATTTCGCACACTGTTACAAATTTATTGCTCGCTTTAGAATATGATGAAAAAATTTCTACTTCATTTGCAACTGATCAAAAAGTGGATTGCTATACGTATAAAGATGCACAAAGAAGAGTAACTTCGGCGAATTATTGGAAATTCGTTACTCAAGCTATTGATGAAGGTGCTGGTGATGCTCCAGCTTAAGAAGGTTGAAATTGTGCAGTGAAATATTTTAGTTTTGCTATATTTTAAAAATGATTTACTTTATATTTATTTCTGTATACAGTGCAAATATATTATTTAAAAATTCCTCTTTATACTGGATGTTGAATTGAAATGCTATTCATTTTTTAGGTAAAACCGTAGTTTACGGCCAATTGTGAAGTTAGCTACGGATCGCCAATGATGTTTGGTAGATATGACAGTTTGGGGGGCAAGTCAAACAACAAAAACCTAGTAAATTTGCATTCTGAAAATGCTGTTGAACAAATTCATGTTTATTCAACCTCAAAACTAAAATAAATCTGAGTTTCTTGCTGTTTTAAATTGTTTTGCTTTAACTATGACCGGCAAAAGAAACTAGGATCTGCAGCTAACTTCTCTTGTGGCTGTAAACTACGGTTTAGCCATTTTTTATAGTGCTGCATTTTTTACCTATTCACTTTACAACAAAAGGGTAAAATAGTTATTTGTCAAACTAGAGAGAAAAGCGCTTCTTTTTTCCCAGCTAGTTTGAAGTTTGCATCATTCGCTGCGCTCATGAGGCATTTCGAGCGAGAGAGGAAGAAGAGCTTTCCTCTCGTGTTAGACACAACATTTTTTCACGACATGTTTCTAAAAACGATTTGCTCGGACCTAAAATACACTTTGAGAACACAACTGACAGACTGACACATTAAAAGTTAGGTTATCAGACAAAAGGCGGTGTAGCAGTGTTGCCAATGAACCAATCTTAAATATCTTTAATAAGATGTCAAATTGTGATTTAATAAGAAAAAGAAAAATATAAGACATAATTGTAAGATAATTTAAAGTATGTATATCACTAAAATAAGGATTTTCAATAAAATTAGGAATTTATTTATAATTTTTATAATATATTTTTTATAAATAACATTCATATTGGTAACATTTCTATATTTTCCTCTCTAGAGAGGAACAATACATTTTCCTCACTATTTCGGGAGAAGAACGGTGGGGTTTCCTACCATGTGAAAAAACAAAAGTTGTTGAGAATTTGAAAATGCATGAAATACGACTGATTCTACAGAAAATAATACAACACTCGAATAAATAAATCTAAATCGGTTTTATGAAATGTCAAATATTTTTCGACGATTACTATATAAAGAAAACTTTTAGACCTGTTTTTGTCATCGCAAAGTTTATGCTCTCTAAAGAATTTAACTCCAATAGCAAAATGTGTCAAAGTTTGGTTTTAATTTTTTACTAAATTATTATCATTACTTTTATAAATTATAATCAACCGTCGGAAAAATATTGTGTATAATTCGAGGGCAAAGTATTTGTCGCTCTCTAACAAATGAAACGTTCACCTGTATTTTGAACAATTGATTTTTATTGTAATATCTATTACGCGCGGTAATCGAAAATAAGGGTTGAATTCTCAACTGGGCCGTGTTTTCCAATATAAATTTCTATATCGCTTAATGAATTAGCTCTAAAACAAAATAAGGAAATTTGACAGTTATTATCAAACTGTATTTGTTTTTACTTACAAATTTATGTTGTTGGTTCTTGTTGCTATATCGTATTGAATCATGACGACTAAATACGTTGTAGTTGCTGAAAGAATCTAGAATATGATATAATAATAATAATAGTGTTAAATTACAGTTGTATTTTAACTACAAAATAAAAGTTATTTATGTATCAAGGCACTGAAGTTCATTTTTTTATCACGAATATGGAATTTAGTTGCTGAGGCCCGTAAATAAACCATGTGAGTGATAAAATGGAACTTCAGTGTCGAGGTACATATTAAGTTTTATTTGAAATCTAAAATTCGAAAAAACTAAAAAATTTCCAATATAGGTTAAGTTTATACATCTGTCAGTTGTCAATTAAAACTGACAGTCAGTGTTGCCAACCTCGAGAAGTGAAGTTATCGTAAATAACACTCAAAATTATGTGTTTTGTCCTCAATTTCCTCATTGGAATTAATTAGTTAATTCTTCTTGCAAATTTTGTTTCATGTTACGTCCAAATTTACTATAGTACGTCAATATATCTGCCAAAATTATCCTAATTGCACAATAATTATTTAACGGTTGCCAACACTGGATTGCTCAAAATCGTCGTATAATGGGTACTTTAGTGACGATTTCTGAGCTTTTAATAACGATTTTTGAGCACTTTAGTGCCGATTTCAAATAAAAATATTTTTCTACGACCACTTAGAAATCTGCTCATTGTATGTTTGTTGTACATTGCAAGCATCGTGCGAAATGAATTTGCTTTGTGGATATTTCAATACAGGTCATTTCATTTCAGTACAGGTGATATTGCTAGGATACTTATTTAGAATTTTCAAATACTGGAATGGTGAAAGCGGGTAAATTAATTAGGAAATATTATCGTGGTCGTAGAAAAAGTATAGTGTACAACTCGCATGGAATGTCCATTTCATACTCGTATGATTTGTAGTACCATTCCATGCTTGTTGTACAATATACTATTCCTCAAAACTTAACTGATGTACTGTAAGTTTTAGCACTGTGTAACGTACAAGAATTATTTTATAGCAAATGTAAAAGTAAGTAAAAGATGAAAATAAATATATTGTCTGCAACTTTTCTCATTAAAATAATACAGAATATTTTGACAGATTAAAACAGTTCTCATATTCAACACATAAAGCTAATAATAGCTGTAAGTCAAACTACATACCGAATGTAGTAAGGAGTTATCCAAATGAAATAAGTTTAAAGCCGTAAATTGCACATCTTCCATCATAACTTGCAATGAGAATAATTTAAGCTAAAATAAATATATTCATTTAAAATGATACTAGGTATCAAATCTACTTTTATAATGTGCATACCTGTTCCAAAATTTTCACATTAACTCCTTCTATTATTTGTAAATCATGAAGTGTTATTCCGCATTCTCTAATCTACAAATATTTATCAAATAAATATAATATATACAAGGGGAATAAAGATTCGGCGTACAAATAATAGTTATTTACTTTACAAGTGGACAAAGTAAGGAATTACCCACGAGAGAAATTTTAGCTCACGAATCCGAAGGCTGAGTGAGATAATTTTATCGAGTGGGTAATTCCACTTTGCCCACGTGTGAAGTATAACGTTTTATCCAACACTTCTTAATAAATGAAAAATTTATTAAAGAAATATTATTTGACAGTGACATATGCTTTAAATTTTTAAATTAAAATGTCAATCGAAGTAGTTACCAAGGTGTTGTGTTATTATTATTGTTATAAATAAAAAAATACTCACTAGTGACTTTTCTGAAAATTATACCCACTAGTGGGTAATCTGTTACTTTCCTTGTTTAAAATCGCCATAGTTATAGAGCAATGTGTTGGATAAAACTAATTTTAAGTATAGAAACATATCGTTGAAAAGGGGATACTTCGCGCTTTCTATTCCAATAAAAACTACCCTTTTCCATTTAAGAAAATATAACTTTCAATTCCTCGCCAGATCTTCACAATAATTTTATTTTGACAATCATACAACACGTCTTTATCCTTGCTGTATAAGCCTGTGTATTTATTTTGATCTAAATATATTAGTTAGCCCATAAAACTAATTGTTTGCTTTAAAAAACTCATTCTGTATCATTCATATCTTACCGTGTTTCTTGTTTTGTTGCAATAATACAAACAAACTAATATTTCAAATATTTGAATAGAACTCCACTGCAATGCAAAATATATAGATGTAATTTTATCCCATGAATAGCTATCGATTAAATCACGTAGTGATTCATAAATTAAATAATACTGCGTTGTTACAATCGCAAAAGCAGTTGCAGCAGTAAGCAAAATCTGCAAGCCATAAATTCTATTCACCCAAACAGAAATTTTCCACAATTTCTTATACGAAAACCGGAGAATATAAATATACTCCAAAATGATGTCTTCTTTTCCTTTGTATACTTTCTTCTGGTGCTTCTTATTCCCGTAGTTCATCAGCTGATTTATTTTAAACTCCAAGAACGATATTCTCTCGTTTATAAAATGAAATCTTTCGTACAACAAATAAACAAATGTCAAAAACTGCATCTTGTTGAAAGTATTAATAACAATGGGAGCGTAATTTGTAATTATAAATAAAGTGGATTCGTCAGTAATGAAGAAGAAGTAGTCAGTGGGTAAGGTTATCAAGAGTTCTACAAAACCTGCCGTTACACCGGCTAGAGAAAATACAAAAGTTGATCTGTAATCTAGTTTTGCTCCTAATTGAGACAGTTGGCTGTCCATATTATCAAGTTGTGAAAACATTCGGATGAGCCTCTTGGCATAAATGCAGTTCATAAACACGCCTGAAATAAGAAGCAATTGTAGTAGTATTGACCGGGAGATTGAAAGGCGAGTGTCTGCAGGGTGCAAGGTATTGGGTGCTCTGGGTACATTTGCTCGAAACATGAATGTATCTAGAGATGCTCGATTGAGTGTTTATAATGGTGTGTTAGTGTCTACATTGATGTATGGTTCTGAATGTTGGGTGTGGATGAAGAAGCATGAACGACGTATAACTGCTGTGGAAATGAGATATTTGAGAGGAGAGTGATCGTATACGAAATACATTGGTGTATGATGAGTGAGAGATTGAGAAGAATGTTATTAAGAAAGTGGGAGTGAGTCAGTTGAGGTGGTTTGGACATGTTGAGCGAATGTCGAATGAAAGGTTGGTGAAACTAATATATGTGGGTGAACGATTGCGTGGGCGTCCGAGGAATAACTGGTTGGGTATGATTGATGGTTTGTTGCGTGAACGAATGATTCCGAGTGTGAAGAATAAACGAGCATGTATGAATGTGGACGAGGCGAAAGTGGTGTGTCAGGATAGGAATGTTTGATTGTTGGTTGACTGTGTTTCTGGGTTCGTGCTACCTCACTAAGTGAGACATAGCGTGACGTTATGTATGTATGTATGTATGTATGTATGTAGTAGTTTATATATCAAGAGGCTGAAGTGCTTGAACCTAAAATTTTTAAATTGCCGCAGAACAAGTTGGTGAATTCTTAAAAGATGTACCAGACAATGTATTCTTAATTAAAGTAATTAAGTTTAGCTAAAACGTTTAAATATACTCTGTAGTTATCAACTGTATAAAACTATTAATAATAAATGTAATTTATATAATAGTTATTTATGTATCAAGGCATCGAAGTTTAACTTTTTATTACGAACACCTATGGAATTTATTTGCTGAGGCCCTTAGGGCCGAGGAAAATAAACCATGAGAGCTATAAAAAGGAACTTCAATGCCTTGATACATAATAGTTATTTATGTATCAAGGCACTGAAATTAAACATGTTTAACATCTATATACATCAAATAATTTTCAAAATAAAGTCATACGTAAGGAACAAGTCATACGTGTTCAATTGGTTTTATTTGTATAAGAAAGTAATGTGGTGCCCACACCAGATTTTATTTTGTTGCAGAGATATTCGCTGTATTCGTTGCTGTTTTATCGAAGAGCTCTTCGATGATCTCTGATGCTCTTCGACCAGTGCAGGGGGAGGCAACTTTGATGACAAATGTCAGTACAATGATGATTAGTGTCACTCCACTCCTTAAAATGTGGAGGCGCCACTTTATAATAAAATAAGCTATTGAAATCGAGTTACTTTGGAAAAAGAAGAAGAAATCACTGTCAATTTTAGTGTCAAAATTGATGTTGATAATTCGTTCTCGATATTGTCGTTTATTATTGTGTATAAATATTGCAACAGGTAAGTGTTAAATTTAATATTCTGTTTTATACATCACATACACACTTAAAATATAATTTCAATACATTAAAAATAAATCACTGTATATATTATCATTAATTATTATATGTACACAAATATATTATAAAGCAATGTTAAAAGTTGTATTGCACTCATGCATTTTCCATGTAACAAATATCCACTATGTATATTTCTTCCAATTCCTTTTTTTATCCGTTTCCTCTCCTTTCTATTTTAGAACAATGCTTAATTTATGTTGAATAAAGGGATGCTTAATTAAAGACAAAAGGCTATTTCGTTTCCCTAAATGTAAGGAAATGCAACAATTTCGGATGGATATACTTGGGTTAGACGTAGGTAACGTCAGATAAATTCCTAACGATCAACAAACGGACATGACCATCTACAAACTAACAGTGAAAGACCTTTTAAGAGAAAATGTGAGACATCCGAACATGGTGTAGTAATAAAGGTTTCTTTAATATAAACATTATTAATAATTTAAACCCTTGTAGGTTTTTGAAAAAAATGCGATTACCAGTGTCTCAGTTGAGTGACCGGGAATGAACATTCTACGATGAAACTGTAAAGAACCGACTAAAAATTGTGACAGGGAACAATACCATTCGACAACTAAGGACCTGGCTTAGCAGTGTTACAAGAAGAGACCAAGTGGACAGACTTAATAACTAATTGTTTAACAAAGCATTTTCTTCTTCACAAATATAATTGGCTCAAAAAAAAAATCAAAAGTTAGACGTTTTACGGCACAAGACAACACATATAACTGTAATTGAAGGAAAGGGATTATGAAGAACGAAAAATAAAGAAAATTTTATAATGAATTCATAGATTAATAGACTCCGAAGTTAATCGATTTGTGAGGACGAATATCGATGATGCGAATCTACGGTATGCTAATTCTAGAAGTAATAAATTTCATTTTTACTAAATATATTTGTTTTAGGCTGTACAACAGTATTTGGATTTCTCCATCAGGTTAAAAAGTATTCATATAACACAACAAGTATTTGGATGTCACACCCACACGGCGTCGGTTAATCATAAAAGAATAGTAATTCGTGCTGGTTATTAAATGGAATTTTTAATTTAACTTATTCACAAGAGAATTTTTTTGCGAGTATAAGCACTGTTTTAATTACATTTTGATTATTCTTGAGCATAATTCCTCGTTTCTCTTATAAATTTACTTTTACAATGAAATATATTATTAGTGGCACTTTAGATAATAACAAATTGAATCAAATAATCACATAATAATAATAATCATCACTAATCAGTCGTTCGGCTTTTAATAAGCTGACGTGGATTTTATATTTCTACTTTTACAAATCCCACACCCCCATCCAAATTCATTACAGTTTGCAGCAGTAAAATTTACATGTTTTAAGAGTTTTTGGAACTCAAAAATAACATTTTGTATTTAAAGAAACAAAATATTATTTGAATTTAAAATTCAATGTAATATATTTTTTAAATACAAGAATTTTTGTGTTTAAACTAACTTATAAGTGATTGTAATATCTTTAACTACAAAAATTTAGAAATTTGTCGCTAAAAGCTACAGATTTTATTTGAATGTAAAAGATTGTGTAAGACTAAAAATATTTTTATAAGAACAAATTTACAATTTGTCAAAATTTGCACTTAACGAGGAAAATCATATTGAAAGTGTTAATATGTATTCTTAACCCTTATTTTGTAGTAAAGTTATAAGGTTTCTAATAAATATATTAAATTCTCATTTTCAATATTTTAAATAGAGCTTTTCATAATAAAATTAATATTAAAAATTAATAAATTAAATATTATTAGAAATCTATAACATTTTTGTCTAAATAATTAAATATGTGTAAACAGAATTTAATTGAATAAATATATTCCTAATATTTACTCTTATAATTTTGTACAAGTACAACAAATATAAAATAAAAAGTATCAAGGAGGCTAAAAAAACAATCTTCTATCCTTCTATTGTCATCCTTGTCTAATTTTAGTGTCACTACACCCCCCTGCGGGTGCAGCACCTATGCTCAAGACTCGTAACCATAGAGAGGGCGATCTGATTATGTTTCTAATTTGTGGACCAGTGTGCATTACATAGAAACATAGATCATTCTCAGAAATGAAGCGTCAATGGAAAATAAAAAGTAATGTTTAACATATAGTTGTCAAAAAAATATTTTGACATGCATTTTATTATTTTTTTGACAACTAATAGCATTTTAAAGATTACTTTGTATTTTATATTGATGCTTCACTCCTGAGGATAACTTATCTGTAGATCAGTAAATTGTTACATTATCTGGAACTACACAATATGGCCCAATTATTTCAACGAGGATTGTGGTTATAATTTGAAAAATGTTTATAATATCTGTACAAATAAGAAAATTTAATACAAGTTCATTTACCATTGACAACAAATACATATTAAGAAAGTACTGCACAATTTCAGATTTCACGAAATATCACTAAAAATTGGCATATACTTTTATTGTATTTCTATATAATATAAACCCTAAGAAACTCAATGCTGGAGAGCGCATCGTCATATCTCTTAAATTTATAGAGATATGTCAATTTTCGATGTTTTTCGAAATGCTACTTTGAGTTGCTGCAACTCAAAATCTATTAAAGATATTGAAAAATAGACTCAGTTCTGTGCGTTTCATGCATTTTATTACAAATTAGCAAATTTTGAAAATTTTGAAATTTTTCGATTTTTTCCCCCAAATTTTGATAGGCGATAACTCGAAAAATATAAAAGATACAGACTCGCAGACTGGACCATTCGATTCAGCTCGTTAAAATACATAAGTATGTAAAATTTCATTAAAATTGCTTTACGCGTTATAGAGTTAGAGCAAAAAGTGTAAAAATGACGTTTTTGACGAAAAACGTCAAGTGGTACCCATTGACGTTTGGCCTGAAAAAAGCCATTTTCAGACTTTTTGCTCTAAAATTTCAACCCACCATCCGAATGTTCTGAAATTTTTAGGGTTTATGTATTTCGATGAGCTGAATACAATGGTTCGTATCTCGTTTATTATTTAAGATATCGCTGATCAAAATTTTGAAAAAAAATTCAAAAATTTTCAATTTTTCAAAAATTTGTTATTGTGATGTAATATGCACGAATAACACAATACTGAAGAGTATTTTTCAATATCTTGCGTAATTTTTGAGTTGCAGTTCCTCAAAGTTGCATTTCGAAAAACATCAAAAACCGCCATATCTCGAAAAATTTAAGAGATATGATGATGCGCTCTGCACCAGAGAGTTTTTTAGGGTTTATATTATATAGAAATACAATAAAAGTATATGCCAATTTTTAGTGATATTTCGTGAAATTGAAGTACAACATTTGAACTGTGTTTAAATGAGTAAGAATGTTTTACGGACGCATTAATTAATATAATAATAGTAGTTTATGTAACAAGTACATAATTTAGGTCTAATAAATAAGGCGAGTCTATAAAGTCCGATTATGTACGAGTTGCATATAATGTTTTATGTTCGACTACATGGAAAATATTTTCTCTTAAAATATGATTGTCAATACCTATATTTAAAACATTTAATTGCATCTCAAAGTGTGCTTCGTTGTTATGCATTTGTTGCTTTTGTTTAAAAATGTTATTTATCAAATTGTCAAAGTGATAAAAGTGTTGAGATGGATGAAGACATTGAAGACGTTCCAAAAGAAATAAAAGATCTTGCATGTAATGCAAGAGAATGTCGTATAACTTATTCCTTCCTTTTGTTATTCAGTTTTTTCCAGAAGTTTATTAAGACAGAATTTGGGGCCCTGTAGCTACTCTTTCAATCTATTCCGTACGTTAATAAATCATCCTAGATTTTGGTGATGGAAATTCTTGTTTAAAACACAAATAAGTTTATCACTCACCTATTACTTGTGAAATTGTACTTGCATACAACTGAAAGCCTGCACTAACGTTAGATATGGCATTCCTTGTTTGGTCTACGCTACCTTGGTTTGATACTAATAAGAAACATATCGCAAAAGCCATCACTATTAATATATCAGCGCATAATAAAATTTTATTTTGAACAAAACACCGTAAGTGGTTATTGTACGTGAATGACAATAAACCACTTAATGTGGCCATGATATGCAAGGGGTATATTGCGTCGTAGATGTTGTTTAATTTTAATACCACCATTGCGAAAACAATATTTGTGTAACACCTATACCGTGAGGGAACATTTACTTTTCTGTCACTGCTGTATTAGGTACTAGGTCTGTTCCAAGTGGTCATTTCTGACAAGTTTGTGACAATTTCACTGCGCCTGCAATAAATGTAAACAAGTTAAGTATGAAACATAAGCTTCATTTCTTTTTCTGTAGCCGAAAATGTATGAATTTCTTTATTTATATTTGTATTTAAGGTTAGCTGTCAAAACAAAAAATGAGCATACACATACGCTTCACTCCATTCACTGTTCCAGTATCTGTTTCAAACTTAATTTGTTTACATTTTTCACATGCGCAGTGAAATTGTCACAAACATGTCACAAACTTGTCAGAAATGACCACTTGGAACAAACCTACTATGAATATTAGTTTATACTGGGTGTATTTTCATACATAATCTATTATGTGCTAGTTTGATTTCCGGAAATTTCCGCCTGGACTATTGAGTTTTTATTACCACGAGTGCAAGACGATTAAAATAAAAGTACCATCGAATACGACCTGTCAATTTTTAGATTTAGGTTGTGACTAATTATTTGAAAGTCTCAATCAAAATAATGTATGTATGTAATATAATAAATTGCACATGAACTTGAGATGAAAAATGATGTGTTTAAATATGTATTAATCTGTTTTAAATTATATGTTCAATTTTTTATTGATCACTATTATTACATTGAATGTTTGACAATGGGCGCATAAACCATAAACGAAATATAACAAATTTATATCAAAATCGTGTAACACTTATGGTATAATTAGTAGTAAAGTATTTTTTTTCTTTTAAATATTTTGCAGTAAAGCGATATAACGAATTGAACATATTTTGACGTCACAGGTATTTGCATTGTGCTATTGGCCAGATATATGAAAATTGCAAATCGCGCGTCTATTATGGGCTAAAATAGAACTACGAAATGTCATTTCATATTTTTGTTTGTTGGTATGTAAGATTATATTTGTTGGGCTTCTATTACTAGTTTCATAATTTTACTGTTTTAATGTGCTGTGTTGAAAATTTATTGATTAAAATTGTGTGTTGAGGTTAGGTTACATCACTACTAGCGCCACTGTCCTCAAACTTTTGTTGTTATTTACTCGAATATCAAGTAAAATACTCTTAAAGTTGTCAAAGGAATTTTGTCTTAATTTATATTAAGTTTAATTGTTGTAAATTAAGACTTATAATATGAAAATATTACTTTTATATTAAAAAATATATAATATCTACTATCATGGAAAATCGGTGGTTTAGTGCCACTGGAGTAGTACCTGTGACGTCACACAAACTTTGAAAAATCATATCTCCGGTAATATATGAAATTTTCACATCGGGTTTTCACTGATCGTCATATATACTAATAAAGTTTCATAAATTTTTTTTTTAATTTGGTTTCTGGCCCATTATCCGGCAATCAGTATTTGAAATAAAGAATAATGAATAATATTTGAATACTTAAAAAGAAATCTTAATAATTAAATAAATTAATTTGGTGTTAGTTTCAGTAGCAATGTTAGTATAAAAACAGATAATAAATTAATTTGATAAATATTTATTTTTTTCAACTGTTAACATAACACATTTTAATAATTTGTTCCATTTGTATATTGAAACTTTTTTACTAATAATAATATATTTCTAAATTTATATATAACTAGTAAATACATAACATCTCTTTATAAAAATATTTTATCTATGTATATAAAATAGTTATTTGTATATCAGTTTATTATTTATTGCCGAGGTATACATTATATTTTGTCCGAAATCGTTAAATTATTAATTAAAAACATAAATAAACAGCATGTATTTGTAAAACGTCTGCTAGCTGTTGCGACGAGGATAACAAAAAACTGTCAAAGAGTTAAAGGTTAGAATTTTCATTATTTTTTGTCTATTCTTAGACGTGTTCTGCATGTGATCTGCATTAAATCCGATAAATTATTGTCGAAGATACATAATAAATAAATTCACCAATAGTATAGAATAATTTGTTTGTTATTTTCAGTTTGTAATTCAAGTTTGACATAGTCTGTAAAGTTTAACATTAGCTAACTTCGTGTAGTAATGTCATAGACTATTTTTTCGGAAAAATATATTTTTTGTTTGTTACAAACTTATTTAGATATATCAGTAAATATAGGTCGTCAAACTGATATGCGTTACTGGCAGGAATACGTGCTAATTTCGTCCATTATACTACACAACGGGTAGCGTTACCATTTGCTTGTAAAAGTTCAAATTGTACACTCCAGGTCAAAGCACATTGACATTTACGAGTCGAATGTACAGGCGTCACGCATATCAGTCTTTTGACCCTTATTAATAAACAATACCAATAATATTATCTAGGATTGCTTAACTTATAATTGGGCCCAATTATTCATGAATAAATTTTAACTGAATTATTTTTTTTATTTTGTAATATTGACTAGTCAATTAACTAAACTTGTCAACTGAAATGTGGTTAATTTAGAAAATATTTATTTAAGATGGCCCTCCTGGTTCGTTTTATCTTTAAAATACTTCTAAAAGCAATTACCATTCCAGGATTCCTGGCATGTATCGGTCAATGAGTTTTTGATAATACGGCCATAGTTTGTTTATGTCGGGTACTTCTTCACTTTTTGTATATAGATCATATTCACTAGAGAAAAAAGAACATAATTAGTATAACGTTGACATTATATAGTAAAATTGGTACAAAATAAAAAGTAGTATATTAAAGAACGAGTTTTATAAGACATGCTTTTTTCGCACGCGTCAAAAAGTCTTTCAAAATAAGTCGTTTATACTATATTTTATATACTAATAGTTATTTGTTTAACTAGACATAAAAATACCAGATTTACAGCAGAGGCTGTCGAAGCTGTAAATCTGTGTTTGATGCCGAGTTGAACACATTGACTGCTAGTAAGAACAACCGACTAAGAGTGATTAACAAGCAGTTGACTAACTTTATTTTACGCTGTTAAGCGTTCCTAAATTATTTTAGAGATATGACGACATACAGAATTAAATATTCTACCACTTCTATTTCAAATATTTTTCTCAATAATCATGTAAGAAAGTTTGACAGCTGAAAAACACAGATAGTCAACTGCTAGTTAGTCGCCCTTAATCAGCGTTCTTACTAACGATCATAATTTTTTTGCCGATTTGAAATTAATGTTATTTTAATGATTATTTTATATAGATATTTTGAAGGTTATTGCTGTCAAATTACGTTGCCATGCATGTGTTGAACGGTTGCTATGTATTTATTGACGGTTGCTATGTGTTTGTTGAGCGGTTGTTATGTAAAATATTTGTACAGCCTAGGCATAAAGTGACACTTTACAGACTGTTAGTAGTCCGTGAAGTGTCATCTTTAATGTCAATTGGCAAAAAAATATTTTAAGATTAGTATATTGTGTTATTAGGAGTAAATGTGATAATTTTAAGTTTGAACGACGAGCGAAGCGAATCGTACAATTACATGCGATGCACCCAAATTAACATTTTAATTGTTGCATCAATAAACGCGATAAATTCCCACGACTAGTTTTTAACCAATCATAATGCAAAACACTTGAAAATTCAACCAATAGGAACAGTTTTATACTGATAAAACCCCGTTGCCCGGGTAACGGGAATTTTAACAAAGTTTTACCGCGGTAAAAGCGGTTAAAAACACGTAAATTTATCTTGCTCCAAATAACAATTATACGCGATTTAAAAACATGTATTATACATCAAAATGACCGGTGAACTCTCCTCTTTCTACCAGTATATAAATTGTATAAATCGAAAACAGCGAACGCAAATGTTACATGGTGCAAGGAGGATGCAGAGCAGCAGGCCGAGGAATGTTAAAAACACGTAAATTTATCTTGCTCCAAATAACAATTATACGCGATTAAAGTACATGTATTATACATCAAAATGACCGCTGAACTCTCCTCTTTCTACCAGTATATAAATTGTATATGTTAATATGTCTGAAACGAAATTAAAAATCGAAAACAGCGAACGCAAATGTTACATGGTGCAAGGAGCTGCAGGCAGAGGAAGGTTAAAAACACGTAAATTTATCTTGCTCCAAATAACAATTGTACGCGATTAAAGTACATGTATTATACATAAAAATGACCGCTGAACTTTCCTCTTTCTACCAGTATATAAATTGTATATGTTAATATGTCTGAAACGAAATTAAAAATCGAAAACAGCGAACGCAAATGTTACATGGTGCAAGGAGGATGCAGAGCAGCAGGCCGAGGAATGTTAAAAACACGTAAATTTATCTTGCTCCAAATAACAATTATACGCGATTAAAGTACATGTATTATACATCAAAATGACCGCTGAACTCTCCTCTTTCTACCAGTATATAAATTGTATATGTTAATATGTCTGAAACGAAATTAAAAATCGAAAACAGCGAACGCAAATGTTACATGGTGCAAGGAGCTGCAGGCAGAGGAATGTTAAAAACACGTAAATTTATCTTGCTCCAAATAACAATTATACGCGATTAAAGTACATGTATTATACATCAAAATGACCGCTGAACTCTCCTCTTTCTACCAGTATATAAATTGTATATGTTAATATGTCTGAAACGAAATTAAAAATCGAAAACAGCGAACGCAAATGTTACATGGTGCAAGGAGCTGCAGGCAGAGGAATGTTAAAAACACGTAAATTTATCTTGCTCCAAATAACAATTATACGCGATTAAAGTACATGTATTATACATCAAAATGACCGCTGAACTCTCCTCTTTCTACCAGTATATAAATTGTATATGTTAATATGTCTGAAACGAAATTAAAAATCGAAAACAGCGAGTGCAAATGTTACATGGTGCAAGGAGGATGCAGCGCAGCAGGCAGAGGAATGTTAAAAACACGTAAATTTATCTTGCTCCAAATAACAATTGTACGGGATTAAAGTACATGTATTATACATCAAAATGACCGCTGAACTCTCCTCTTTCTAACAGTATATAAATTCTATATGTTAATATGTCTGAAACGAAATTAAAAATCGAAAACAGCGAGTGCAAATTTGACCTGCTGCAAGGGGGAGGAAGAGCAGCAAGCACACGAAGTTTAAAAACTATGGATAGGAACTAGAAAGAAATGGAGACTGATTGCAGAGAAAGCCAAAGCTCACCCAGGGCAGTTACAGATATAATTAACTTACTTGAATTTCAGTACCCAATCCTTCATGTGTTCATCTCTCGTGTTGGTAAGATGCTTGTAGTCTCCTCCAGTATGCCAAGGATAGAAGCTGTGATAGCGAATCATATACAAGGCTTCATCTGGTAGGGTACAGTTGTTATGTTTCAATACTTGATAGAAATACTCGTCGTGGCTCCATGACATCATTAAGTTGTCCAAACCGCAGTGTGGGCTGTACATACCGTACTTGGTACTGGAAGAACAAAGTATGGTTAAAATAAGTCAAGATGGTTTCTCATGCACTTAATGTTTAAGATAGAATATGAAAAAGTAATTGTATATTAGTGTGCTGTATTCTAAATCGATTGCTTGTGTTTCGTCCATCAGTTTGGACGAGAATGCAGTTGAACCAACTTAAAATGACACTCAATTATTCCCTCCTTCAAATAATTGCATCAATTCTTCTTGGCTTAAGGAGTACTACCTACTTGTAATAATTATTATATTATTTTTATTAATAATGAGAACATGCATACATACATAACATGACGCTATATCCCACTCAGTGAGGTAGCACGATTCCAGAAACACACACACCACTTTCGCCTCGTCCACATTCATACATCATTCATTCACGCAACAAACCATCAATCTTACCCAACCAGTTATTCCTCGGACGCCCACACAATCGTTCACCCACATATATTAGTTTCACCAACCTTTCAAGATGTCCAAACCACCTCAACTGACTCACTCCCACTTTCTTAACAACATTCTTCTCAATCTCACACTCACCATACACCAATGTAACCCGGATACGATCACGTCTCGTATACCCACACACTCCTCTCAAATATCTCATTTGTACAGCAGTTATACGTCGTTCATGCTTCTTCATCCACACCCAACATCCACTAGACACTAACACACCATTATAAACACTCAATCGAGCATCTCTAGAAGACTCTAGATACATTCACGTTTCGAGCAAATGTACCTTGCACTCTACATAAACTCGCCTTTCAATACCCGGTCAATACGCCCATCCCTCGAAGTATATTCTACAACAAGTAATGGAATGGCACATATTCCACGCGAGCAAAAAGGTTTGCTCGTGTGGGACATGCCATTCCGTTACACGTTGTAAACTATACTTTCTATAACAAAGTTTGGAAATTATACAAAAAATACAAATATAAAACTGTTGAAAACGTCAAACTCAAATAAATCAAATTAAAACAAACAGACGTAACCATAGTAACTGAATCAAGATACTTCATATATCGCGCTAATATTCGTCGAAAATATACCATACGCGATTTAGTGATTCCATAACAATTTTTAGTTGTGGAATGCCTAGTTTCCAAAACAGTGTTATAGAAACATACTACCTAATTATACAAATACACTAGAATAGTGTTTGATGACGTAATAACATTTTTTGGGAAAAATAGATTGGGAAAACCCTTTCGACAGCTCGCTCCAATTATTTAAAAGCAACACTAGCGATCTCTGAAGCTGCACCTCCAGAGTTCAACTCGCTTTGTCAACCGTATATAAGTCAACAGCATAGACTTTCAAATTCAATAGAGCGTTCGACATCGAATGGTCCTTCATCAGTAGGACAGAAAGTACACTAGAGGCCAAGAATAACCCAAGCAACAAACTGACAAAACGTTCTTCCACTTACTTAAATCGCGAATCCCTCATATCAGGATTCCTCTCAAAGCTGGTATCCCTATACACAATGCTGTCTGCCCACTCACATCCCACGACAAACGTGTCGCCTACCACGGCCCATTGTGGTTCCCCGTGCAACGCCATGACCTTACCCAGGTCGTGTACCAAGCCCGTGAGCTGGAACCAACCCAGTTCTGGGTGATCAGCACGGATCATCTCGGCTGTTTGGAATGCATGGACGATGTTGGGCATGTCTACGTCAGGGTCGCTTTCGTCCACTAGGCAGTTTAGCATTTCTAGGGCTTCGCGGACGGTGGCTTTGAAATGGTTGAATTTTGTCCACTCAGAGATGCGATCTGTAAAAGGAAAATTAGTCAGCATGGAATGGTACTCATTTCTTATGAGTTTGAAATGGATATTACATGCGAGGTGTACACTATACTTTTTCTACGACCACGATATTATTTCCTAATAAATTTGTCCCGCTTTCACCATTCCAATATTTGACAATTCAAAATAAGTATCTTAGCAATGGCACCTATACTGAAATGAACTGACCTGTATTGAAATACTCGCAAAACAAATTCATTTCATACGATGCCTGCAATGTTTCTCATATCCCAAGCAACAATAAATATACAATGAGCAGATTTCTAAGTGGTCCATATAAAATAGTATATTGTACAACGAGCATGGAATGGCACTCATTCCCTACGAGTATGCTGCAAATCATACGAGTATGAAATGGATATTTCATGCGATATTATTTCGTAATTAATTTATATTTTAATAATAATTTTGTCCCGCTTTCACCATTCCCATATTTGATAATTCTAAATAAGTAACCTAGCAATGGCACCTGTACTGAAATGAACTGACCTGTATTGAAATACAAAACAAATTCATTTCGCACGATGCTTGCAATGTACCTCATATCCCAAGCAACAATAAATATACAATGAGCAGATTTCTAAGTGGTCATATGAAATAGTATATTGTACAACGAGCATGGAATGGTACTCATTTCCTACGAGTATGAGCCGAAGGCTCATGCTGCAAATCATACGAGTATGAAATGTACATTTCATGCGATATTATTTCGTAATTAATTTATATTTTAATAATAAATTTGTCTCGCTTTCACCATTCCAATATTTGAAAATTCTAAATAAGTATCCTAGCAATGGTACCTGTACTGAAATGAACTGACCTGTATTGAAATACTCGCAAAACAAATTCATTTCATACGATGCCTGCAATGTTTCTCATATCCCAAGCAACAATAAATATACAATGAGCAGATTTCTAAGTGGTCATATAAAATAGTATATTGTACAACGAGCATGGAATGGTACTCATTTCCTACGAATATGAGCCGAAGGCTCATGCTGCAAATCATACGAGTATGAAATGTACATTTCATGTGATATTATTTCGTAATTAATTTATATTTTAATAATAATTTTGTCCCGCTTTCACCATTCCCATATTTGATAATTCTAAATAAGTATCCTAGCAATGGCACCTGTACTGGAATGAAGTGACCTGTATTGAAATACCCACAAAACAAATTCATTTCATACGATGCTTGCAATGTACCTCATATCCCTAGCAACAACAAATATACAATGAGCAGATTTCTAAGTGGTCGTAGAAAAAAGATTTTTAAATTAAGTTCAGAACAATTCAATGCTATTCTTTGTCAGGGAAATAAATTATTCTATAAACTGAATACGTCAAAGTTTCGTTTTTTTTTTCCAAAAATACATCAAGAAAAGGAATAGAACTTAAACCAAAAGTTTCTTATTTATTTATGTGATAATTATTTATTGATTATGTCTGGGGTAAATAGCTCCGTGGTAACGTATCGGAGTGTGGATCGAGAGATCCTCAGTTCGAATCCCACTGCCGACAGTTACCAATTTAAATTTACCCCTGTGGTTCCCCTCCACTAACATCCTTGGGGGCTATGATTTGACGGCTGGTAACCGCACTTCATACGAAAAAATATATCACTTACCGAGATCTGCGTAAGCAGAGTGCCACACCCATAATGGGTAAAAGGCGTGATGATATATTTATTTAATATTTTATGATGATTATTTCCGAATATTTCCAGTTATTTCCAAATATTTCCCAATATTTCCAATATGTTCTAAATATTTCCAATTAGGTATTTCCCAATACTTCTATAACATCTATAACCTTCGAATTTTTCCACAGTTTCTCATTCAGGGAAATATGGAAATATTTCAAAAGTTTTGTATTTGTATTTTTTGTATAATTTCTGAAATCTTGTTATAGAAATATAATCTACAACTTGTAACGGAATGGCACATCCCACACTCGCAAACCGTACAAACCTTTTGCTCGTGTGGAATATGTGCCATTCCATTACTTGTTGTAGAATATACTATTCCACATCACTTCTCCAGTCGAACAATCGTCCCTTCATCAAAAAATAGCATTGAAATCCCTATATTCCACATTTCAATTCTACACACTGTATATTGTACCCGAATTTGTGACTATATTTATACATGCCTTTGACAAATTGTACTGTCTGGTACTGGTGCATTTTCTCGTACGTAATTCGAACGCGTTCTTTGATGGGATCATTTACGTCTATAGTATAATCTCGAAATTGGGAGATTGGCTTTCTTGCAAATTTCAGTTCTGGTCGCAGTAACTCTGATGGGTCAATCATGGATAAAGTTTTCGTTTCCTGGAAATAAACAAAATCATATAACTATATTAAATAAATATTTGCTCATTTTCACTTTGATATTCTTCCAAGCAAATCTGAGTAGGTGATATGATTATAATATGAAATAATACATTTTTGCAATACCTGTACTGTAAGTTACCCATTAATAACAAAATTTAAACATTAAGTGGAACTTTTATTACACAATTGGTTTTCATGGTTACATCATTTACTTACCGTCCACGGTGGATGGTAAGGAAACTTACCGTTCATAGTGGATGGTAAGTAAATATATATCATTCAAATTTTATTTTTAACCTCAATCTGACAGCTGTTAATTTTGATACCTATTTTTCCTTTTCTTATATTTAAGCAGGTATTGCAAAAAATATCTTACTAACCTCGAACTGTAAGTGATTTTGTAGGTCTCGAATGTTTAGGAAATCTCGACCCTACGGGTCTCGACATCTCAAACTACATTCTCGACCTATAAACTATCACTTACAGTTCACGGTACGTAATATACTATTAAGGAATATCTAATTTATAGTTATTTGCATTACAAGCACGGTAAAACAGTTTTTACTGTTGAATGGAGGAAATGACCGGCGAGCCTGTCACCTCCTTGAAGCAGTAAAACAGTTGCCTTGTGTGTATTGTACAACATTTTACTTGTTACTCATTTGTAAATCAAAATAAAATTATAACCAAGTCCTGTCAGTTACACACAACTGTTCTGTCAAAAAATATTTTAAATGATTTCGTATAAGCCTTGTAAGCATTACTGTGGCAACGTGCATTGTTTACCTTGTTTACTAACTTGTAAAATATTTATAATACAGCTGTCAATTAGTAACTTGTAAAGATTCATTTTCAAAGGCAATAGAGGGCTTGGGTAAGTGGTGTTTACAAGTGAGTAACCAGTAAAAGTTTTTAACAGAAACTTATTCTGAGAATTGAACTTTTAATTAAACGCTTGACACATAGGTTATCATCAAACTCAAAGTAAAATAATTATTAGTTTAAGTTACAAATTAATATCGTTCACTATTTCAAAAAAATAAAAAAATAATTGCATATATTGCTACATTTATGTATACTAGAAAATACCAGTTTTAGTTTTTTATGAGAAAACAGATAACGCGATAATTATCATTTGTTTCTGTGCAAAAAAATAATAAATATATCATTTATATTAGTATTGTTTAATAGGTCATAAAGTCGTAGGTGATTTATAAGAACATTAATCATGATAAAGTTTAAACACATTTAATTATTTTGGCACATGTCAACTTGCACTGATGTGTGTGTGTGTGTGTGTGTGTGTGTGTGTGTGTGTGTGTATTTGTGACGATTTTCTCGTCCACGATAATTCAAAATTTAATCTAGATAATCATCATTATGTATCATATTTAGAATTTTGATATAAGTGTAGGTTCTCAAATATAAATAGAAAATAAACAAATAAGAAGGTATGTTTCTGTATCATCAAATACTATTTTGTACCGTTTAAGAGTTGTATTGGGCGGGAGGTTATGTGCTGGCCACATCATATTTTTATACATGTATAAGACAAATATTTTACATGGGGATACAGCAAAATTAAAATGTACCAAATTCAAATAATTATAGCACAATTATTTAAAAAATTTGCTTGAATTCATTCATAAATAAATAAGATTAGAAACGCGATTTAATCAAATGCGACAATTTGAAACTCAGAAACAACTTATTTATTTATAACACAGTAATAATTATTTAATAATAATTAAGGATTGATTAATGATTTTACAATTTTAGTAGCAAACCATTAACCAGATATGGTAGTTTACTTGAAAATACTGAATACATCTCAGTAAATATAGTTAGAGTAAATTTTATTATAACAAAAATTATGTAAAATAAATATTAGAAACAATATTTATTTGAAACTTTTTCCATTTTGTACCGCCTAAAAATTGCTCATGTCGGAAGTTACGTGCTGCCCACTTCCCATTATTATTTTATTTCAAAATCAAAAGTAGCAGATGGAAACAAAGATTTCTAATTATGACAAAAACATTCGTAACATTGTTAGTATAATAAACAAAATTTGTTTTAAACAATTATGGTCGTTAGTTACGTTAATCTGGTATAAATGAAATTAAAAAATAACTAATTTATAGTTGGGTAATTAAAATTAATAGTATATATTAAAATTATTTATTTAATAATTCACGAACAGTTACAGACCAATTTAAAAACAATAATAATGATGGCCATGATATGCAATTTAAATCATTCTAGTTACGAATTGCCGGCATTATTGAAAATATTAGATTAATGACGCAGATTTCCGCATCGCGTGTACACAATTTACGTATATATAAAATTTGTTACGTAATTATATGTTGTGTTTGTGTTATTGAACTTTGCAGATAAACTTTTGCAACATTTGCAAAACGAAGCAAATATTAAAATATTCCATTAATGATTCATGAAATCACATCAATTCGATGCGAGAAAAATTTAGAACTTGTAAACAAAGTAAATAAACATTTTATCACGCCATTTATGCTCATTTCTATACACTGTATTTACTCTTCTTTTTATCTTTTTCTAATTAAGGATAATTAATGTGCTTGTCATTTTATTTTTACCTCCCGCCACATCCTGTAAGAGAGGTATAGGAATCATGCTTAAATTGGGTAGTGAGTTTTCAGTGGATGAGCACGTTTTAGAGTCTATAGAATACGATTTTAATAGTTTCGCGATGATGTCTGTGTGTGTGTCTGTCTGTCTGTGGGGATCTCTGGAGTTACGGTTTCTCAAAAACTACTAAACAGAAAATTTTGATATTTTGTATATATCAATTGTATCCACTTTGGAAGAGCTGATTAGTTTTTGGTGATAATCCAATAACCGGAAGTGGTAATTTACTTGAAGCCCTATCAAGTTATTTTAAATTGGAAATGATAGTTTAATTGAATTTGAATGCCTATCAGATTTTTATTTTCTTATACAAAGTATAAGAATTATTGGAATCATGAAAAAAATCGCTGACGAGATTTTTGAGAAAATACATATTTTGACACCCACTGAATCCGTTTACACCAATTTCTCAATGATGTTATCTGTGAGGATGGATGGATGAATGGATGGATGGATGGATGGATGGATGGATGCATATGAAGAGCTGAGTTGATTTTGAATGAAATTTAAAACCGGAAGAGGAAGGAAACATAAAACAATCAATACCATTTTTTCAAAAATAGAATCAGCTGTAAAAAAAAGTTTCAAATGAAAGATATTAGCAAAAATATTTGGAATATAAAATGTTATTTGCACTTTTCTTGTACATGCTTCTAATTTTGAGTAAATCTAAATTATATATTTCAGTAATCTTTAGTTACACTGGGAACAAAAACTAAAACATTTTTAATGTCTATGTGTAAAACGTGTCAAATAATTGTGAAGTGTCAGAAATATGTGTCGTTTGAAATATTATAAAAGCAATATTTGTATTATTAGTTAGAAAGTTTTAAAGAAATATTAATTAATACCTACTTTAAAATAAAATCATAGTTACAATGAGAACAAAAAATTAAACAGGTTTAACATCTATATGCCAAATAATTGTCAACATAAACTCATATGCGAGGAACAAGTCATACATGTTTAGTTGGTTTTATATGTTATAAGAAAGTAGTGTGGTACCCACACCAGATTTTTTTTTTTTTGTAGTTAATCCTCTTTTCAAATATATTGGCTGATACCATGAGCTCTGTTACTAAGTATTAAAGAGAAATGTTTTAGCACTGTGCAATAATATAAAAAAAATACTTAAATAAATTGATAGATAATATATTTCTCTGTAACTTTTACTTTGAAGCAAAATTTTGGAACATTGTACTGAATTTGTATGTTTTAGAACTAAATGAATATTGATACGTTTTTTTTTTTTAGAAGTCGTATTAGTTCACTGATTCGCCACAAGACGTTGCATTGTATAAAAATATTTCGCATTTTCTATTTTGATCAGTAAAAAGTTGGTTATTAATTTAGATATATAATAGCATGTCTAGAATATTTATTTCATGTATATTTTTCTCTAAAATAATCCATCAATAAATATTGGCACAAATTTCCCTATGATCCGCTATTTGTGTCACATTCCGTATGTTATATTGATCGAATAAACCAGAAAATCTTTAATCAATACTTGTTTATTAGTAATAAATAATTATGACTGTGTTAAATATAAATAATTTGTTTATGAGTATCAAATTGTCACATTTGATTAAATCGCTTTTCTAATCCTATTTATTTTATGAATGAATTGAAGACGAGTGTTATTATTATTTGAATTTTGGACATTTTAAATTCGTTGAAAGCTCATTTTAATTAAATATCTTTTTATTTTCCAATACATAATATGACGAGAACTAGATAGGTAAAAATACAAGCCATATCAAAACAAAAATAAAAATTATTCAACACAACAATAACAATTTGCAACAATATAAATTATGCACTAAATAAATCAAATTGACAGAGAGCAGTTTTTGTTTTTTATAACCTATTGAAAAATAATTATAAAATTAAAATTTATTTAAATTTCAATTGAATTTTTCCCAAAATTTTTATTATATATTATGTAAAATACTCATTATACAATAATTCATAAACGAGAAAATAGTTATTTATGTAGCAAGGCACTGAAGTTAAATTTTTTATCACGAATATGGAATTTAGTTGCCGAGGCCTGTAATAAACCATGTGTGATAAAAATTAACTTCAGTGCCCAGGTACATATTAAGTTTTATTTGAAATCTAAAATTCGAAAAAACTGTAAAAAAAATTACAATATAGGTTGAGTTTATACATCTGTCAGTTGTCAATTGAAACTGACAGTCAGTGTTGCCAACCTCGAGAAGTGAAGTTATCGTAAATAACACTCAAAATTATGTGTTTTGTCCTGAATTTCGTCATCGGAATTAATTAGTTAATTCTTCTTGCAAATTTTGTTTCATGTTACGTCCAAATTTAATATAGTACGTCAATATATCTAATTATTCTAATTGTATAATAATTATTTAACGGTTGCCAAAACTGGGTTGCTCAAAATCATATAATGGGTTACTTTAGTGACGATTTCTGAGCTTTTAATGACGATTTTTGAGCACTTAGTGCCGATTTCAAATAATAGTTATTTGTATATCTAGGCACTAAAGTATAATTTTTTATTACGAATAAACCATGTGAGTAATAAATAATACTTTAATGCCGAGATATACATTATATTTTTTTCTGAAATCGTTAAACTATTAATTAAAAACATAAATAAATAGCATGATATATTTGTAAAACGTCAGCTAGCTGTTGCGACGAGGATGGCTGTGATAACAAAAGTACTGTCAAAGTGTCAAATTTGGTCATAATTTTCATTATTATTTTTTTTTTATAATTCTAGACGTGTTCTGCATGTGATCTGCATTAAATCCGATAAATTATTATCAAAGGTAAATAATAAATAAATTCTCCTATAATATTATAGAATCATTTGTTTGTTATTTTAGGTTTGTAATTCAAGTTTGACATACGAGTGTGTACAGTAAAATTTTGACATAAGAGTCTGAAAAGTTTAAGTTACCTACATATTTATTTTGGCTAATTGCGCGTAGTAATATTTCGGAAAATATTCAGTTTACTTGAAATCAGGCTTCGAAAAACATTTTAATTGATCATTTGAATCATATGTTTACAATTTTCTTTGATTTACGTTGCTTTGAGAACAAACATGTGAAATATGCTATATGTCAAACATGTGTCAATGTAATTATTAAACATTCACATCTTCAATTCTGATTCAGCTTCAAATTTTTTAATAACGTTTCAAATTGTTGAAATATAAATTAAATTTAATTAAATATAAATAAGTTTTTAATAAGCAATTTTTATGCAATAATTTATGTACCGATAATGTCAAAATTAATTTACAACTCCATTAAGATATGAAATGGAAAACATAATTTATTTAAAAAGAAACACCAAATAATTTAATAATAACACTCATACATTCTGCAGAAATACATTTCTTTTAAATATAAAATTGTGCCTTTACAATTATATTACAGTCATTGTAGAAAATCTTTTGAAAGTTAAAAGTAAAGAATTAAATATACATATTCACAACTAAAGTAAATAAATAAAAATATAAACTTACCATTTTGAACTGTTATACATATACTCGTACATATAGGCTTAGTGAAGTATACTAAATAATATTTCAAGTTACTCTGCTTAAATACTAAAGCTCTTATCTCAATTCAATTCGGCGCTCAGCGTCATCGCTCGTGGTGGGGGTAAAAACAAACGGGGGTAGTTAACCCCACTCCGTTGATAATTCAACGAATTAAAGAGGACAAATAAAAAAATTGTTCTAATTATAATTTGTTTCATATTTTTTATATAGATAATTCGATTGATATACGACAAAGTATTTGCTTTACAAAAATACCCAAAATTAAAAAAAAAAATCTGTTGTGGGCAGCACAATACCTCCCGCTGTAAATATATTATCGAACAATGCAAGAACACGGACCACCAGTATCAAGAAACGCTCATCCCTTCAAAAAATTATGACACTTGTCAAACAAAGATGTTTTGTTTTTTCAAAAACACAAAACTAGCAGATTTAATCTAAAATATTAAAATATAATTTTTCTTTAACGTGTTGTAATTCATAAATGGTGACAGTAAAAGGAAAATGTTTCAAATAATAATTGTAGATAATAATATATGAAACAATCTTTTAATAACAAAATTTTCATTAAAACATAATTTACTGAGATATTTTAAAATAACTTGATAGGGCTTCAAGTAAACTGCCACTTCCGGTTATTGGATTATCACCAAAAACTAATCAGCTTTTCCAAAGGGGATACAATTGATATATACAAAATATCAAAATTTTCAGTTTATAGTTTTTGAGGAAGCGTAACTCCAGAAATCCACACAGACTGACAGACAGACAGACTGACAAACAGACAGACAGTCATTCAGACACACACACAGACATCAACGCGAAACTATTAAAATCGTATTCTAGGGATCCTAAAACGTGCTCATCCACTGAAAACTCACTACCCAATTTTTAGCATGATTCCTATACCTCTCTTACAGGATGTGGCGGGAGGTAAAAATTAATGTAGGATTACTTGTAATTGTTATGAAATAATTAAAATTAAACAAAAATGTAAGCTTTGCAATATAATAAATTATTATGAAATATTTATTAAACATTTTTTTTTCTTGTAAAACTTTTCCAGCCCTTTTGCTCATTTCCAGGTTGTGTCAAATACAGATAAATCTAATTATTAATTAAGATATAGATCTTAATTAATTAATGGTGCAAAGTTAAAATTAATAGACTACTTGTTAATTTTTAACGGCCTGTTAAAAAATATAATCAATGATAACAGACGTAACTGAATAAAAATTGAAAATTTCTTTTGCCACATTGGTTTAAATTTTTAACCCGTTAAAAATTAACAGGTAATTTACAAATCAGATCTACAGTTCGAATCCCATAGCTAACAGTTGCCATTTTTAATTTACCCCTGTAGTTCCTCGTAACATATTTGGGGTCATATTTTGACGGGCGGTAATCGAATATATCACTTACCGAGATCTGCGTAAGCAGAGTGCCACACCCACAATTGGGCGTGAGGTTTAATTTATTTATTATGTTTACAAAAATAAAAAAAATTGCGTCATCCTCGTTTTGTTGGCCAATACCCAACTAGTTTAGCATCATTTTAAGTGAATGTAGGTAACCAGCTGTCAAACCACGCCCTCCAAAGATATTAATAAGGAAAGCAAAATTACAATACAAAGTGAAAATTTATATTATCGGTTATCGGGTGAACTTGAAGTCTTATCTAAGCTATGTGTTACTACGGAATTAATTGCCTCATTACAAATGTATTCTCTAGAATAAAACTTTAAATATATTTTGAAATATTTATATGTTAAGCCCTTATCTATTTATGTCCTGCAAATATTTTTGTGTGACGTATGGTCGAATCATTGTCGCCAATTATTGCAGTATTGTCCAGTTTCAATTCTATAGTCCATTTCATCTAAGAAAATAAAAAGGCGATGATTGTTTTGCAGTTGATTACTCGAGACGGGAGGTGGCTTTACGTTAGAGAATATTTGATTTGGCAATTTATATGACATTTATTTTATATTTTGCGTTTAAAACAAAGCTATGGGGTAAATAGATATTTACTCTTGGTAGTAATCTTATCAGTTATTCACTCTTTCAAAAAAAAATCTGAGCATCGTAAGCTGTTTCTGTAATCACTGCATTTTTACCTCCCGCCTACCTCTAGGTAAGGGAGGTATTATTTTTGGTCAAAAAATTGTGTAGTGAGTTTTCAATGAATAAGCACGTTTTAAGGTCCATACAATACGATTTTTCTATTTTCGCCATGATGTCTTTATGTATTTGTGTATATGTATGTATGTATGTATGTATGTATGTATGTATGTATGTATGTATGTATGTATGTATGTATGTATGTATGTATGTATGTATGTGTGTGTGTGTGTGTAGTCTGTGGCAATTTTTTTGTCTCTCATAACTCAAATACTATAATACCAAAAAATACAATTTTGTGAATTTGCTTCTTATATTTAAACGAAGAGCTGATTAGACTTTGGATAAAATTGGTCAACCGGAAGTAGCAGTTTACTTGAAGCCCTTAACAGTTTTTCGTGAAAACACGATTAAATTTCCTTTTTCAACAATTTATGTTATTTTAATAGTTGTAGAATATTTAATTTTACATGTGTTTTGATTACACTAATTTTATTAATTTTAATTAGATTTAGAGATAATAAAATATAAAGAAATTAGATTTCATAAATCTTGCATTCCTTGTACACCATGCAAACACTTAAAAATTCAATTTTTTACGAAATGTGACACAATATTTGGGAATTATCAATGTGCATTACCAGAAATTTCAGAATGTTTATCACTAGACAAGATCTTAAAAATATTGAAATATGCAATTATATGCAACTTTTGTAAAAATATGCATAAGAATGCCCAAATATGCAATATATTTAATAAGTAATTAGCATTAATTAATTCTAATCAACGTAATTCGTCCAGAAAATTTATTTTATCCAACACCTCTCAATAAATGCTCTATAACTATGGCGATTTTAAACAAGCAAAGTAACAGATTACCAACTAGTGGGTATAATTTTGAGGAAAGCCACTAGTGAGAATTTTTTTTATTTATAACAATAATAATAACACACAACACCTTGGTAACTACTTCGATTGACATTTTAATTTAAAAATTTAAAGCATATGTCACTGTCAAATAATATTTCTTTAATAAATTTTTCATTTATTAAGAGGTGTTGGATAAAACGTTATACTTCACACGTGAGCAAAGTGGAATTACCCACTCGATAAAATTATCTCACTTAGCCTTCGGCTTCGTGAGCTAATATTTCACTCGTGGGTAATTCCTTACTTTGCCCACTTGTAAAGTAAATAACTATTATTTAAAGATATGCAAAAATTAAAATATATGCACTTTGCATATAATCCGCTCTCTAGTAATAATTTTTGCTGGCGATAGGAATCGAACTAAAGTTCTCATGATTCCAAACCATTAGCACACAGCAGTTATCTCAATTTTCCATACTATAACTTCCTGTTTTGTATAAATAAAATATATTAAAAATCTGTGACGGGTTATTTTGAAAACATTACGAAATAAATAAATAATTATAAAGTGCCACCTCCCCTTTTCATATTTTAGTGTGGGCCCGCCTCTGAAATCCTACAGATTCAATCTACAAGGGAAATGATGTAAGCAATAAGCGTAATAAGAAATAAGTAATAAATCATTATTGCTTTACTTCTTGTTGACAAGTCTTTACGCTAGGGATCACGGGTCATGATATTAATAATTAAACAGATAATCACGCATTACCTAAATTGAATTTCAATTTTCAATTATTGCTATCAAAAGTTTAGACAAAATATAATTAAAATTCTGATTATTTAACTTTAATAATAAAATTTTGTAATCTTCGTTTGGCTGCTTCATGTTTCCCTCGTGACTATCAGAACTATCAATCACAAAATTGTTTATATTAAATTTTGTATTTATTATTGTTTGTATAACCCCCAGAGAAAGACCTATAGGTATAGTAGGTGTCCCAAGAATTATGTAGCAAGATTTCCTAAACACACAACCGAAAAGTTACAAAAATAGCAGTTGATGTGAATGTGAATTAAATATTACATTACATTTAAATGATTCATCATATTTTGTAACGTTGCTGAGCATGAATCACGGTGCAAAAGGTTTTCGTAATGTTCTAGAAGCTTCTAGAACGATAACAAGAAAGCAAGAAGCATATTCAGAATGTTTAGAAAATACAAGACAATAATTTAAGAGTGCGCCGTACATTTCAAAACAGTAATATAAGTTCATGAAATAGTTATTTACACACCAAATTCGGGAACGCTTGGTTCCCGGAGGAGTGTTTGCCATAGAACGAATCCGGGAACCGAGTTCACGCAAGAGTTTTGTACAATATTTTTGTACGAAAAGTATAAAACTAATAACAGTCCATACAAAGAAATGAAGTTCTACAAATAGTTATTTTGATAATTGTCAAAGTTGCACTATAAATATAAACACATAAATTAATTTGTCTAATATATTAGAAAACAATTATAATGTTTATAATATTTACCGTATTCACTTGTAAATTTATTATATTTCTTATTTATATTGAGATAACTAACATTACATTTGTAGGTTATGTATTTTACAGCTGTCATATCGGGCAGATTTTATTGCCAACATTGGTAACCAAATGCACTAAATTTATTATTTTTAAATTCAATTTCATTCTTATTCCATCATTGTTTATATTAATATTATGTAAAGGAATGTTTGAAACACTATATTATTTTATTATAAATTTAATTTATTAATAAACGCTTTAGAAATAGGAATGTTTTCGTCGAAATTTCCTGGTTGTCTATCTGGTGGAGACCTGGGAAATGGACATTTCGGACGTTGCTTAGGCAACGCTAAACAACACATTTCAATGTGTGAGTAAAAAAGGATATTTCCTTGAAAACAACCAACGGTTTTTTGGGCGAACTAATGACTTTAGAAAAAAATGTTATATACAAAAAATGACCAAGAAAAAGGGCCTTATTTAATAGAAATAACAAACAGAAAATTAAACCAGTGGTTCTCAAACGATAGAATAAAAATATATTTTTTTAAATAGTAACCTATATAAATTTTTAGTTCATTAGATAGAGCAATTCTTTCTGATTTCAACGATATAAATATGATATGACGTTGTATAACAATAATTACTTTGATTATTTTTTGACGTTTATTTAAACCAATGAAATGCTTTATTGTATGTCACGTGTCTGCGTTTTAACCAATCCTGTCATTATTATACTGAGAATAATGCTCTTGTGATTATTCCCGGCAATTTTCTCTGTAGCTTTTTTGTTTTGTTGGCAGATGTCAGATGTCAGATAGGTATCATCAACACAAGTAAAAATAAGCAAAGAAGATAGATTTAGTGCTGTGCCTGATGATGAAATCAAAAAATAATCTAATTAAATATAACTCGAGAGTTCGATAAATTAGAAAATAATTCTCCCAGTGTCTTTCTCAAACTTGTCGACATTTGGCAATAGCCACTCAAGCCCTACGAGATTTCGTGGCTATTGCCTGGCAACAAATTTTCGAAAGATCTGTCAAATTATTTTCAATTTATTCTCACTCTCTTGTTATATTATTACTGAGAAAAATGGTATTAAAAATAATTTTGCAATATTTAAAAGTAGTATATTATCATCCGAGTGAATAATGACCATAATCCTGAATATAATACTATACTTCTTCTACTCCTGTAAATTCGAAAATCACTTTTGAAAATGATCGAAATTCGTTATAAACACTGACTACATGTCAACTGTCAGACGGCCGTTGCTTGGTGATCCACATCACGTCTTTAAAATAACCGTGAATTATGGATTTCTGCCTCTGTGATTGGTCGAGAAGAGTGAATTATGGGTCATAATTCACTGTTGTGAATTATGGGTACTATTCATCGAAAAAACGAAATAATGGGGATATATTTATACAGGAGTAGAAAGATAAATATTTACTATTATAAAACATAGGTTATTGGCATAATCTGTAATGTATTTGAGTAAATATTACATTTCCTTTATTCAATATTTACAATAATTTGTCCAGCAACACACAGAGAACAATAATACTCATGTGTATAATAATCATACATCTCAAATTCATATTTCCAATACCAATTCTCCAGTGGGAAAAACTGTACTAAATCTGGATTATACGTTCCGTTTGTCTGTACGTAAAACCCCTAAAAGAACATGGAACTTCATTAGCAGCATATTATTGCTTTAACAAGATTTATGCCATTGAGAAAGTTGCACAGCTGATGAAGCCAAATATCAAATTGATAAAATAACGAGCCTGTTAATTTATCAACACCGATTGATGAATTGTTGTTTCGATCGTAATATGGGAGATAATGATTGTAATTTAACAATGGTAAAGACAAAGTTAGTTTGACAGAATAGTTTCGTTGTTGTCAATCAAAGAATTACAGGTTTTTACGGTATACAGAATCATAAACCTAATATTATTGAGTTCTGTCTCTATTGGTAATAATAAATATATATCATCACGCCTTTTACCCATTACGGGTGTGGCACTCTGCTTACGCAGATCTCGGTAGGTGATATATTTTTTCGTATGAAGTGCGGTTACCAGCCGTCAAATGTTAGTGGAGGGGGAACCACAGGGGTAAATTTAAATTTGTAACTGTCGGCAGTGGGATTCGAACTGAGGATCTCACGATCCACAGTCCGACACGTTACCACGGAGCTATTTACTCTATTGGTAAAGACGGTTTTAACGTGCTAGGTCCTGTAAAAAATTTACGGGTTCTTTAAAACCATAGCAACATACATATTTACTGTATATGTTTTTAAAGACTATTTCGATCAAAAAATTACGTATTTTGTTTCACGCTCCAATAATATGAAATATTTTAAAAATTATTTACTCTTCAGTACATATAAACCAAACATTACATGGTCGCACAAATAACAAGTTTGCTACGCTTGCTCTTTAGGTACCGTACTCGCGAGTAAAGTTCTGAGTAAATGTAAATTACTATTACAAGTATGTTTACATACAATTAGTACCGTAACAGTTTGCACATGTCGTAACTGTCTGTGAAGTGACGTCACGCCCGATCAATTCGCAATACCGTTTTTAGTAGCTTCCCGAGAACTCTAGAACATTCCAGAACCCTAATACAGTATATAAGGGGTTGCCGGGCTAACGGCGAACAGTCTGTTATGAACTGTCAGTGTAAATGTTGAATGTGTAAAGATAAATAATTTAGTAGAAATAAATATGTATGTAAATAACTGTAGTTAGTGTTACTCCCGATATTATAAATAAATATAAACTGCAGTTAAATTTATTTCCATACTAAATTTATATCTAATTATCCAAATAAGAATCAATTTTTTAACAGCAATGTAAAGTAAGTCATATAATAATTTGAAATGATGTGCACTTATTAAAAACAATAGTTATTTACTTTACAAGTGGGTAATTCCACTTTGCCCACGTGTGAAGTATAATGTTTTATCCAAAACCTCTTAATAAATATAAAATTTGTTAAAGAAATATTATTTGACAGTGACATATGCATAAAATTTTTAAATTAGAATTTCAATCAAAGTAGTTACCAAGGTGTTGTGTGTTATTATTATTGTTATAAATAAAGTGACTTTCCTCAATATTATACCCACTAGTGGGTAATCTGTTAGTTTGCTTGTTTCAAGTCGCCATAGTTATAGAGCATTTATTGACAGGTGTTGGATAAATAAATTTACTTTAAAAGTAAATTTAAGTGACTGTTAAATTTCTTTAAAATGCCGGGCATTAGTGTGTTAAATAAAAAAGTGTAAATAAATAATTTTTGTTACAGTATTACGCAAAAATTTTCAATAAAATTATAGTTTCCAAGATTAAATATTTATATCATTGTATCATAATAGAAAAGTATATGAACTTAATGTAAATTATTAAGGAAGTACCATAAGCGACGATGTCAGTTTCATTTCACAGTTTCGTTTCGTTGTCAAAGAAAAATTTAACATTAAAGTTTTGTTACCAAAATTACTTGTAAAAAACATTGTGCATCTTCCTTGTTTGACGTTAATTATCAGCATCAATATTAAAATGTAAATCACAGAAAAAACTTACCTTCTGAAAAGGACAAATAAATGGAGGAGAATAACTGTAAATTATTGGAGATACAAAAGTATTTTTTTGTTTTAATAACCCACATATATCTTTGGTTGTCAGTTTAGTGAAAAATGAACATGAATCTAGTGTTTCCTTGTTAGAACACCGGTGTACAATTATAATACTCTATAAGCAAAAATACATACTGTGAGTTTCATCTAAAAAACTGTAAAAAAAATTACAATATAGGTTAAGTTTATACATCCGTCAGTTGTCAATTGAAACAGTCAGTCAGTGTTGCCAACATCGGCAAGTGAAGTTATCGTAAATTACACTCAAAATTATGTGTTTTGTCCTCAATTTCGTCTTCGGAATTAATTAGTTAATTCTTCTTACAAATTTTGTTTCATGTTACGTCCAAATTTACTATAGTACGTCAATATATCTGCCAAAATTATCCTAATTGTACAATAATTATTTAACGGTTGCCAACACTGTGTTGCTCAAAATCCTCGTATAATGGGTTACTTTAGTGACGATTTCTGAGCTTTTAATGACGATTTTTGAGCACTTTAGTGCCGATTTCAAATAAAATATATTCATTTTCTTAAAATACAAAAAAAAAAACGAAGAAAATAAAATTTATATTCAAAATTTATATATTTTTTTAATTTTAATTAAATTAATTTAATTAATACCAAAGGAAAACTGAAAATTTTCTTGAAAGAAGAAGTTACTTTTATGAGTGTAGTAATTCATTATTGACAGAAATAGTATATTATATAACTAGTGCTGAAATACTATTTCAGCATGTGTTGTACACGATACTTTTCCGACGACCACAATTAAGTAAAAAAAAATTAAATTTACATCATTGCTATCAGAATTCACCAAAAATTATGTTAAAATCTGATAAATCAGGGTCCAAACTTCTTAATCCCTGTAAATTCATCTAATTATCTTCAACTGTCAAACGTTTAAATACAAATTTTTAGGTTAGTTCGCTCAGTTATCGCAGCGTGCGATAAAATCATATCACACAGTTGCAGACGCATCTGATTGGCTACGAGCTTTCATATCACACAACATTGCTAGTGATATGCAATGACCAACTTTCAGTAATAGTTTAGCGTGTGAATTTATGTACTTTTCGTAGTGGTCATCGGTAAAGTAAATTTAAGCTGTAATTTATAAAATACGCTTATCTGAAACAGCTTTTATTTACACATTTATCACAATTTTATGAACTATTAATTTCACATTTAATGAATACAAGCATAAATATTTTATTGCTCATATTATATTAGCACACAATACGAATAATATTTACCTCAATACGATCGATATTCCTCATTAATTCTATTGTACTGCTAATCAATGATATATGATTTATATTTGTGATCGAAGAATTAATAAAATTGAATGGATTGTTAATGCTTGTGCGACACATTTCATATCTATCTACTTTTGTTCCTTTCTTAACCTGAAAACGTTTAATAATTTATGCACAGCACAAAAGAGATTTTCGTTAATCATACAATACAAAGTTCTTCATAAGCTTGTGTAATTTTATCAACTTTACTTGACAGTAAAAATAATTAGAGCAAAAATTATGACAGCAGGTCAAAATAGGTGAAAATTTCAAAAAGGCTACTCGTTATCTTGGAAACTAAACGAGATATCTCTAAACGGCCGCCAGTTCTGAAATCTCCACGCCCTAATTACCCAACAACCAAATTTTCATCAAATTCTGAGACTTTTGATTTTTTCGCTCAAAATTTGGTGTTTCTTGAATTTTCCCTGTAAAATATTAACCCGTCAAAATATTTTAATGAAATTTGGCACCAATATGCAACTCGACGAGCCCGATCTAACGGTGTGCTCCGCAACTTCGTATCTTTCCTAGATTTTTAGTTATTTGTAATCAAAATTTTTGGAATTTGGGAAATGTGCAAAAAAAATTTTTTTTCAGAATTTTCTGAAAATTTGTTTATAGGGTATTTGGGGCGTGGAAAGGTCAATGCCGTTGAGCGCGACATGATATCTCGCTTGATTTTTGAGTTACAGGGCGGGAAACTTTGAATTTTTTGAGTTTTTTCCGAAATCACTTTTGGTGCCCTGAAATAATGTAGAAGAAGCAATAGATATATTGAAATGGTTTTTTAATCAAAATAGTGATCGATTAAAATGTATTAAATAAATTAAACTCTTGATTAACATATTTTATGGCACTGATGATTTTAAGAGTGTCATATTTTGGTAAAATATAATTTTTCATTACGAACGAGAAATAAACCATAAGAGTAATAAAAAAATACTTTAGTGCCGATAGAAATAAATAGCATTATGATTTGTAAAACGTCAGCGTCCGAATATTACTATATTTCAGTGCCACATGGTTGAGAGCCACTTAAAAACAAAAACACAAATAGAAAACAAGCGTTGAATTTAATTTAAATGTCAATTCATTAAACATCAAAGTATATTAGGTGCAAAAGAAGATTTTCTTCTTCGTCTTAAGTGCAAAAACAATAATTCCAATACCTGTACTGCCACACTAGCTATTGTTATAAATCCGAAATATATCAATAAATATTTTATTTCCATGATTAGAATATTTCTGCTCGTTCATAAACAAAGTTATAAATTTTGTTGAAACAAACATAAATTAATGATAATATCTAAATAATTTGTCGACTAAAATAAATTACATTATTTCCTCTACAACAGTGCTTATCAATCTTTTGCTATATTGGACCAGGGTAAATCAAAGTAATATACTTTGAGCATTTGTTTTTAAAAATTCCCAATTTGTTTAACAAAACTTTTTCATGGACAGATGACTGATAAACAATACTCTAATATTATTCATTTATTTGACAAAACATTCTTTTCATATAATAGTATATTGTGTCATTAGGAGTAAATGTGATACTTTGTGTGCTGAGCATGTAAGTTTGAACGACGAGCGAAGCGAGTCGAACAATTACATGCGAAGCACCCAAAGACACATTTACTCCGAATAACACATGCTATTTTTTCTTCAAACATAGAAAATAAAATTATAAATATTATAAAATGCTCAAAACTTCAAAAAATATTCTGTCTTATCTAGCATTTCAAGTTGCCGTAGAATATGCTGTTTTGTTATTTTTGTTTATTTGTTTCATTTTTAACTGTCAAATTATTGAATTACATCCTAACTATTTTTCATAATATTTTACTTTGTCCGCCGCCGGCGTAAATGTGTTGCCAAGGATACACTTTTACGCCGGCGGCGACAATATTGCACTTCTGCTTGTTGAATACATACATAATAACGAACTTTTATGACGTTTGAAGAAAAAAATTATATTTTATAGTAATTATATATGAATTAATAAATTAAATTTTGCAAGAATATTATAGGATTTTTATCAGAGATGCGGTAAACAAATTCACTGAAATCATAAATAAATATTAACAAAATTAATTTTAAAAATAATTATATTTTAAACTTATATTATTGTTTTTAAAACTTGGCGAGGCTTAGAATACCATATAAGTCTTCATATAATCAGCTCATAATATAATTATCCAAATTATAAATATGAAATATGAAAATGATGCTATCAGCAATAATATCTCTAAGCCGTTGATAATTTGAAATAATTTTATCACAGTTACCTTCAAGTAACAATCTTGAGGTAGTTGTGAATTTATCAATGATTGAAAGTTATTCGATGGGAATTTTTTTTAAAGATTATTATTATTTTCATTCATATACCGTGAAAATGACATTTTGAAATTAGCAAATCTAATATTGAATTAACTGTCAACTTATTGACAACAACTATTATTTGGCAATAAATAGTTTAACTCCAATATAAAGTAAGCCATAATGAAAAAACAATTTTTTCTTCAAACGTCATAAAAGTACGTTGTTGTGTATTTGTATTCAACAAGCAGAAGTTCAATATTGTCGCCGCCGGCGTAAAAGTGTATCCTTGGCAACACATTTACTCCGGCGGCGGACAAAGCAAAATATTATGAAAAATAGTTAGGTTGTAATTCAATAATTTGACAGTTAAGAATAAAACAAATAAACAAAAATAACAAAACAGCATATTCTACGGCAACTTGAAATGCTAGATAAGACAGAATATTTTTTGAAGTTTTGAGCATTTTATAATATTTATAATATTATTTTCTATGTTTGAAGAAAAAATAGCATGTGTTATTCGGAGTAAATGTGTCTTTGGGTGCTTCGCATGTAATTGTTCGACTTGCTTCGCTCGTCGTTCAAACTTGCATGCTCAGCACCCAAAGTATCACATTTACTCCTAATAACACAATATACTATTATCGTTTTGACAGCGGATAAATAGGAAGGTAACTTTTTGTAAGTGATAAAACGTTATTTACCTTTCTCCTAGCAACCGGATCAAAATACTAACTACATTAATGTCATTTGCATTATATGTCAAAAATATGATATATAATAATTGTATTTTCACCAACTGCACTTTTAAATAAACCTTTTCATAAATAATGTCGTTAAATTATCTCGCCGAATTACACTCGAGCATTTTATTTTCTTCAGATAAATTTCAGTTTGATAACTCAACTTTGTCACCTGACAGCAATTTGACTCGAAAACTGTTTTAGTTATTTACATTACAAGTAAAGTAAAACAGTTACCTTGCGTGTATTGCACAACATTTTACTTGTTACTCATTTGTAAATCAAATTAAAATATAACCAGTCAAATGTCAGTTTGTTTGAGTGATTTTGCTTAAAAGCTAAAAAAAAAATGTCCTTTGCCCTTAGCAAATAATTATTGGCGCGCCACTGTAATCTCTTTGAAAGATTATTTTAATACTCCTGCACATTTCCGCACGGACCATAATTATATATTTTTATTTAAATATTTCCTATATTTAATAATATAATAATAGTCAATTTAAAAATAGTATTTCAACATAATTTAGGGTCCAACTAAAAGTATGTGATTATATGAGGGATTTTGATAGTCATTATTCACGAAGATGAAGTTTACCTCACGAGCCGTAGGCGAGTGATGCAAATCAACCGCGTAAATAATGACCATAATCCCGAATATAATACTACACTTTTTCTACTCCTTTAAATTCGGTATTTACTTTTGAACATGATCGATATTCATTGAAAACACACGTTGAAAAACGTCAACATAAAAACACATAATGACAACTGACTACATGTCAACTGTCAGACAGCCGTTGCTTGGTGATCCACATCACGTCTTTAAAATTGTTATGGTTTTCTGAATTTGTGATTGGTCGAGAAGAGTGAATTATGGGTACTATAATTCAACGAAAAAAATTGAAATAAGTGGAAATAATTATTACTAAATGTTGTTAATGTTGGCATAGGCAGTTGCATGTAAAATCAGTTTTTTGTAAATAAAAAGTGTCCGGCAAAAAATTATGCATCCAAATTTTATATCACAATACTGCCAATATCCCTACATCTTATTTAATACAGATTAATTTATTTTGATACCGTAATTAAATGAAATTAATAATAATAATTCCTAATTTTCCGCCTACTCTTTTTACTGCTACTGACGTATAGTGCTTGCAATTTATTTTAAATATTTGAATCTGTCACTGTCTTCAAAAATATATTAAATGTCGAGAACCGTGTAAATATTATTAGAATGTATTATGGGGGCGCAGTGCAAGACAAATATCTGAATACTTCACAGAAATGAACGCCGAATGCTTTCCATCGCCAGAAATTGACAGTGACAGATTAAAATATTTAAAAAAAATTGCAAGTACTATACGTCAGTAGCAATAAAAAGAGTTGGCGGAAAATTAGGAATTATTATTATTATTATTAATTGAGGTATCAATAGTCATTTGCCAAACTAGAGAGGAAAGCGCTTCTTTTTCCCGCTCGAGTTCGAAGTTTGCCTCATGAGCGCAGCGAGTGAGGCATTTCGAACGAGAGTGGAAGAAGAGCTTTCCTCTCGTGTTAGACACAACATTTTTTTCACGACATGTTTCTAAAAACGATTTGCTCGGACCTAAAATACACTTTGAGAACACAAATCACAAACTGACACGTTAAAAGTTAGGTTATCAGACACAAGGCGGTGTAGTAGTGTTGCCAATGGACCAATCTTAAATATCTTTAATAAGTTGTCAAATTGTGATTTAATAAGAAAAAGACAAATATAAGACATAATTGTAAGTAATTTAAATTATGTATATAACTAAAATAAGGATTTTCAATCAAATTAGGAATTTATTTATAATTTTTGTAATATATTTTTTGTAAATAATATTCATATTGGTAACACTTTTATACTTTCCTCTCTAGAGAGGAACAACACATTTTCCTCACTATTTCGGGAGAAGAACGGTGGGGTTTCCTACCATGTCGTGAAAAAAATAAATTAATCTATATTAAATAAGATGTAGGGATATTGGCAGTATTGTGATATAAATTTTGGATGCATAATTTTTTGCCGGACACTTTTTATTTACAAAAAAACTGATTTTACATGTTATCTGCCTATGTCAACATTTACGTTGGATTTCATTCTATGTTCTACGTTAGGAAAATCAGAACATAATTATTATTTTCTTATTTAATCGTACACTAAATTTGGACATTAATCAAAATTATGTAAAATATACCTAATTACATAGGTCATTTATGAAAATATATTAGTTTTTGATTTATGTACTTTTAATATTATTTATAAAATTATTAAAATGATTGCAAAATTTATGATTATTCCTTCATATATTACCTCTTGAACTTGTACAATTTTACTTAATTATTTAACATTTAAGAGATGTTTTCTAATTTTTTTCTGTTTCTGGGTTTTGCTTTTTTCGTATCTGTTAATTGCAGTAACCAAAGTAAGTATGTTTATCTAATAAAATCAAAACATAAATGACTTTAATTACGATCGTTGTTAAAAGTTGGCCTTTAACGGTTGCTTAGCAAGATAAAGTGACACTTTTTGACACTAGTGTTAAAAGCAACATAGCAACGTGTTAAAAGTGATTTTATTGTTACTTTTAACACGTTGATAACGATTTGTATCAATAAATCTAGCTGACTAAATAGGTTTGTTCCAAGTGGTCATTTCGGACATGTTTGTAACATGTTTGTGACAAATGTCAGTGCGCCTGCGAAAAATGTAAACAAGTTAAGTTTGAAACATAGACTGGAACGGCGAATGGAATGAAGCGCATGTGCATGCTCATTTTTTGTTTTGACAGCTAACCTTAAATATAAATATAAATAAAGAAATTCATACATTTTTCGCCACAAAAAAGAAATGAAGTTTATGTTTCAAAGTTAACTTGTTTACATTTTTCGCAGGCGCACTGAAATTTGTCACAAACATGTCACAAACATGTCAGAAATGACCACTTGGAACAAACCTATTATCATTCTACATTTTTAGTAGTTACTAATACACTAGGACGATCGTAGATAATAGTTATTTACTTTATAAGTGGGTAATTCCACTTTGCCCACGTGTGAAGTATAACGTTTTATCCAACACCTCTTAATAAATGCAAAAATTTATTAAAGAAATATTATTTGACAGTGACATATGCTTTAAATTTTTAAATTAAAATGTCAATCGAAATGGTTACCAAGGTGTTGTGTGTTATTATTATTGTTATAAATAAAAAAATGCTCCTCAAAATTATACCCACCAGTGGGAAATCTGTTACTTTCCTTGTTTAAAATCGCCATAGTTATAGAGCATTTATTGAGAGGTGTTGGATAAAATTTTTTATGATATACGTATTAAAGGTCATTTATTTCGTTCTTCGGGTACTCATAAAATATGTTTAATACATATCATAAATAACTATTTTAAAATAATATAATTATTTTAGAAAATGTAATAATTTGCGAATCCAAAAAAGAAAACCTTGAATGTCCGTCTAATCATGTCATACATATAAAGGATGCTTTTTATGGAAGAAGAAACAAGACGTACTGTTCTTCAATGGGAGCAAACAAAAACATACACTGCACTGGAAATACCAATGCTCTGGAATTAGTTCGCCTAAGGTAAGTTTTCTCATTTTTGTCATGTTTTGTTTTGTTTAAATAATTGTTTTGCGATGATTGCTACAGAAAGTTGCCTTTGACGCTTGCATTTGTCAACGCAACTTGATGTTTTCTAAAGAATTTTATTTTGTCGCGTGTCTTCTATAGCAACGAACGACGTAAGTTTGGTACAAAGGAGCTTCAGTGCCGAGGTGCATATTAAGTTTTATTTGAAATCTAAAATACGAAAAAACTGTAAGAAAATTACAATATAGGTTAGGTTTATACATCTGTCAGTTGTCAATTGAAACTGACAGTCAGTGTTGCCAACCTCGAGAAGTGAAGTTATCGTAAATAACACTGAAAATTATATGTTTTGTCCTCAATTTCGTCATTGGAATTAATTAGTTAATTTTTCTTGTAAATTTTGGTTCATGTTACGTTCAAATTTACTATAGTACGTCAATATATCTGCCAAAATTATTTTAATTATACAATAATTATTTAACGGTTGCCAACACTGGGTTGCTCAAAATCGTCGTAAATTGAGTTATTTTAGTGAGGATTTCTGAGCTTTTAATGACGATTTTTATTTATATAAACTATTATACCGATATTTAGTTATGACGATATATTTATGTTCATCTGTTCTTCATATTCGCTCTTTTATGTATCGCTTTCCTTGTAACTAGAATCTTCAAGAGTCTTCTATATTGTGGCGTAAGCCGACCAGTTCAAACATGTCGGTGCTACAGTATTTTATGAAAACATAAAAACTAGAGTATAATAGTTTGCACTGCACTGCACTGTACAATTAGTATTTCTCATCGAACAGAGCTAAAACTTTATTTCAGTGCCTAATTTAAGTATATTTTGTTAGATGTGAAGATGAACCGTCTTGCAAATTGCATGCTGCTAATAAAATATTTGGCGAACCTTGCAAAGGGACATACAAATATCTCGAAGTTGATTACTCTTGCGTTCCTTCGAATGACGAATCAAAGGAAGACAAAAATCACAAAATCGAAGGGTCAACGGAATCTCCAAAATTAAATAAAACAAAAGACACAGAAACAACTACTGAGAAAATAACGGAAACGCCAAAGGAAACATCAGAAAAACCTCTTCATAAATTATCGGAAAATAAGGAACCAGCAGGAAAACTTCCTAGGAGAAAAGCGAAACAGCCAGAAGAACCAGAAGAACCAGAAGAACCAGCAGAAGCAGAACCTGCAGGTATGAAATTAAAAAAAATCTGATGTGGCCAACATATAACCTCCAGCCCAATACAACTCTTAAACGGTACAAAATAGTATTAGATGATACAGAAACATACCTTCTTATTTGTTTATTTTCTATTTATATTTGAGAAATTTAATTTTTTTGCGTATATTTATTTAATTTTTTGACATATATTTCACTAAGAAAACAGCTTCACAATCACAATGACATGTGCCACATTTCGTAAAAAAATATTATTTTTTAAGTGTTTCCATTGTGTATATGGAATGCAAGATTGATGAAATTGAATTTTTTTATATTTTATTATCTCCAAAACGAATGAAAGTTAATAAAATTAGTGTAAGAAAACAGATGTAAAATTAAATATTCTACAACGTATCACTAAATATTTGCGATATTTTCTGAACAGATCTCGCATATTTTATTTCAAAATCCTTAAATGTAATTTTTTATATTTTCTTATCAAAGTCAACGGGAAAATTATAATACATTTATAAATTTGAAATAATTTAGGCTTATTATAATAGACAATATGTTTCTTCTTTTTAATGGTATTAGTTAACATCTTTCCTAATATAACAAAATTTGTTCTGAAATAATTATTTATTGATATATGCTACCAAAATCTAATCAGCTTATAATTTGTACATCTTGGGTCTAAATATGAAATTTGAAAATGATATTTGGGTAGTATGTTCTCGAGGGATGGACGTATTGACCGGGAGATTAAAGGCGAGTGTCTGCAGAGTGCAAGGTATTGGGTGCTCTGGGTACATTTGCTCGAAACGTGAATGTATCTAGAGATGTTCGATTAAGTGTTTATAATGGTGTGTTAGTGCCTATTGATGTATGGTTCTGAATTTTGGGTGTGGATGAAGAAGCATGAACGACGTGTAACTGCTGTAGAAATGAGATATTTGAGAGGAGTGTGTGGGTATACGAAACGTGATCCTATACGGAATACATTGATGTAAGATGAGTGTGGGATTGAGAAGAATGTTGTTAAGAAAGTGGGAGTGAGTCAGTTGAGGTGGTTTGGACATGTTGAGCGAATATCGAATGAAAGGTTGGTGAAACTAATATATGTGGGTGAACGATTGCGTGGGCGACCGAGGAATAACTGGTTGGGTATGATTGATGGTTTGTTGCGTGAACGAATGATTCCGAGTGTGAAGAATAAACGAGCATGTATGCATGTGGACGAGGCGAAAGTGGTGGAATGTTTGGAAGAGATTGATTGTTGGTTGACTGTGTTTCTGGGTTCGTGCTACCCCACTATGTGGGATATAACGTGATATTATATATGTATGTATGTATGATACAAACGCAGTTAAATTGTATTCTAGGGATCTCAGAATCTTAATCAAAATTTTAGACCAGTCAAAATAACTCCCCTGACATACTTAGAATTTGTAGGAAAAATACGCAAAGTACTCTCTCCCAAATACTTTAATACATAACGAATGGCATTGACATCTATTTTGTATAACTTTTCAATATTTGCAGGATCAAATGTACCAAAAAGAACAATCATAAACATTTTTCCAGCGATAAATACTAAAAATAAAAAATCCAAACACAAAACTAGAAAATTTATGAACGCAGCTATAGAGCGTTCACCCAACCAACAACGTGTTTTTCAAGATTCGATATTTCCGCCGTACTTACCTGCTGTACCCGACCCCCACGTAGATTGGATGGCCTACTAAGAAATCAAAGAATTTTTAAAGGTAAGGTTATGTAGCTATAAGAGTGCGTACACGTTAACTTCAAGCCACCTAGCCTAACAATCTGATAGGCTTGGTGGCTTGAAGTTAACGTGTACGTACTCTACATATTACAAATGTATACTTCATATAAAGTATAAGTATTTTTGTAATACATTTATAACTCCTTTAAACACTTAATTCGTAATCCTTGTTTTTTTCATTTAACTCTTTCAATAATATCCATTATTCCCAACTAGAGATTGGATTATATGCAAAGTGTATATATTTTAATTTTTGCATATCTTTAAATAAAATAAATTTTCTGGATGAATTACATTGATTAGAGTAAATTAATGCTAATTACTAATTGCATATATTGCATATTTAGGCATTCTTATACAAATTTTGACAAAAGTTGCATATAATTGCATATTTCAATATTTTCAAGACCTTGTCTAGTGATAAACATTCTAAAATTTCTGGTAATGCACATTGATAATTCCCAAATATTGGTGGAGGCCGCAATAAATATGCAACGGAAAAAGCAATAAACAATACAATAAGCAAATACACAAACCAATAAACTCTAATATTTCTAGGGAAATCCCTGTAACGGTAACGGTAGGTATTCATTGTATTCACGAATGCTGGTAAAAGTGGGTACAATGAATATGAGAGCGAGAATTCTCAGCTGGATATATCTTTTATTTGTATCACTTTTTTTTAGAAAATTTTGAATAATTTGTTATTGTAATTATTTAAATGTCATAATCGAAAAAACTTCTAAATTTCAAGGGCCCTAACTCCAAAACTAGTAAAGTTATAAAAATGAGGATCTCACCGTTGTATTCCGCATAGTTTTCTTTGTAACCCATATTTTTTAAATTAATTTTTATGTACTCAAAATTATTTTACGGCTTCAAATGTGATTTGGGTAAAAAATTGTAAAAACTAAAAGTTTCCCTGCCTGTATCTCAAAAACTAAGAGAGATCTTGAATCGCTCTCAACGGCATTCAACTTACCACGCCCCTATTACCCCATAAACAAATTTTAAGAAAATTTGGAAAAAAATTTTTTTTTTGAAATTTTCCAAAATACAAAATTTTGGATTATCGATAACTCAAAATCTGGAATAGATACGAAGTTGCAGAGCACACCGTTGGATCGGGCTCGTCGAGCTGCATAAGTATGCCAAATTTTATTGAAATATCTCTATGGGGTCACATTTTATGGGGAAAAGTTAAAAAACACTAATTTTTCAAGGCTATGGCCTTAAAAAAATTTGACGAAAAAAATCGAAATTCTCAGAATTGGATGAAAATTTGTTTTTTGGGTAATTGGGCCATGGGGATTTCAGAACTGGTGGCCGTTTTGAGATATCTCATCTAGTTTCCAAGATATCGAATAGCACTTTTTAAAATTTCACCTACTTTGAACATGTCTCAGTACTTTTGCTTTAACTATTTTTACAGTCGACGAAACTCAATTAAATTTACAAGAAAACTTGGTCAATTTATTGACTAATAGTTTTTGAGAAACCATAACTCCAGAGATCCACACAGACTGACAGACAGACACACACACACAGACATCATTGCGAAATTAATAAAATCGTATGCTAAGGAGCCTAAAACGTGCTCATCCAATGAAAACTCACTACCGAATTTTTATCATGATTCCTATATACTCATCCTTCGGTTTGTGGCTAAACTTTTTCTTTAGTGAGTAATATGTCACATTCCACACTAGTACAATAAATTACTATTCTTCTGTAACTTCGTATGTCATTGTGTGTAATTTATAAAACCCCAAAATGAAGTTCTACGTTTTTTTATGTTAAATTAATATATATTAAATTATTCTGTGTTAAATTATTCCTTTGTTTCAGCTCCAGAAACAGTAGCAATAATATAAACCAAACAACGAAGACGAGTAACAAAAGAATTGTATAAGACAATGAAAGATAAATCATCACATGAATAAAACTCTTTATAGAAACGTCACACGTCACATTCGGTTAAATTAATATTATATTTAATTATAAATAATAATACTTTGATTTTATTTTGATTTGAAAATAAAATGGTAGGAATGTTTTGTTTTTCAATAGCTTGAAAAAACATTTTATTTTAAGTGTATCTCATAGTATTATATCAATAAATTTATTCTCATTTGGTGCAGATTTTCATTTTGAACATTTTTTGTATTAATACTTTTTTCACGACCGGGAGAAAAACTCGGTTTCTTTGATACCAAAATCATGACAGAAACAGCCAATTTCATATATCTAAGCGAGATTTGTGCACTTTCTCTCCCGTCGTGAGAGAAAGTGCTCAAATAATGTGAAATATAAACAAAATTAAACAAATCAAAGGTAAGTATCATAAATTATATTACAGTTCAAATAATTTTGAATTATATAAGAACAATTTTTAATTGTAAAAACATGAAGTTTTGTAATACAAGTTTAAAAGTCGCGTTTTTTGTTTTAACATATCACATATTTAAGCATAAGAAACAATCCTTAATAAGAAAATATTCATTAAAGTTAATAATTAACAAATTTTAATTTGCGTGTGTTTGAATGTATGGAATTATCATATGCAAATACATGTAGTTTTGTAATTCAAGTTTTGAATATTATATGAGAAATTATAATAGTCATTATACATGTAGGCGAGTGATGGAAATCATCCTAATGAATAATGACCATAATCCCGAATATAATAGGTACTATACTTTTTCTACTCCTGTAAATTCGGAAAACACTTTTGAAAATGATCGAAATGCGTTGAAAACACACATTGAAAAACGTCAACATAAAAATATACAATGACAACTGACTATGTGTCAACTGTCAGACGGCCGGTGCTTGGTGATCCACATCACGTCTTTAAAATAACAGTGAATTTCTAGCTCTGTGATTGGACGAAAAGAGTCAATTACGAATCATAATTCACTATCGTGAATTATAGGTACTATAATAATTCATCGAAAAAATAGAAATAATGGAGATATATTTATACAGGAGTATAGTAGCCCTCGCCTACGGCTCGTGTTTCAATATACTCCGCGAGAAAAAATCATATATTTCTCTCCCTTAATCTGTAATATATTAATCTTGCAAAACTAACAATGCAGAAATTATGTCCGTATTCGAATTTCACCATTGTGTTTTCTGTGGCCTTGAAAAAGTAATTGTTTCAGTTTTCTTCCTTTCCTTAAGCATGCCTTCAACATCTACTTGGTTTGGAAATATTATTTTTATGAAATATCTGTTTTTTACCTCCCGCCTACCTGTAGGTAAGGGAGGTATTGTTTTTGGTCAAAAAATTGGGTAGTGAGTTTTCAATGAATAAGCACGTTTTAGGGTCCCTACAATACGAATTTACTATGTTCGCCATGATGTCTGTATGTATGTATGTATGTATGTATGTATGTGTGTGTGTGTGTAGTCTGTGGCAATTTTTTCGTCTCGCATAACTCAAATACTATAATACCAAAAAATACAATTTTGTGAATTATTGCTTCTTATATTTAAATGAAGAGCTGATTAGATTTTGGATAAAATTGGTCAACCGGAAGTAGAAGTTACTTGAAGCCCTTAACAGTTTTTTTGTGAAAAATACGGTTAAATTTCCTTTTTCAACAATTTATGTTATTTTGAAAGTTGAAGAATATTTAATTCTACATTTGTTTTGATTACACTAATTTTAATAATTTTCATTAGATTTAGAGATAATAAAATATAAAGAAATTAGATTTCACAAATCTTGCATTCCTAGTACACCATGGAAAATTTTCAATTTTTTACGAAATGTGACACATGTCATTGTGATTGTGAAGCTGTTTTCTTAGTGAAATATATGTCAAAAAATTAAATAAATATACGAAAGAAAATCAAAATTCTCAAATATAAATAGAAAATAAACAAATAAAAAGGTAGGTATGTTTCTGTATCATGAAATACTATTTTGTACCGTTTAAGAGTAGTATTGGGCGGGAGGTTATGTGCTGGCCACATCAGATTTTTTAAATTTGATTAACATTTTATACGACATTTTATAGGTGGAACATTTTGTAATTTATACAAAAGCAATCAAAATATTATTTAAATATATTAAAACAAGAAATAAACATTAATTATGCAAGTATGCATATCTAAAGTAGGTAATATACTTAATTATGTGTATGTAATTTATTTAAGGAAGTTCTTTTTATTTACAAAAATTTAATCAATATTTATAAATTTATTAAAATAATTACACATTGCTGTGATTATTGTATTGATATATAGTTATAAATATAATTAAATAATCGCATTAAATGCAGAGCAGCGGTCTTAGCAGACTAATCTAATTTTCAAAATGGTGTATAAAACATTTATATTTACAGGTTTCGCTTTTTTTGTATTCCTGTTTCAGTGTGAAGGACGTAAGTATTTTTATTCACAATCACTATAGTAATATGTCAATTCCACACCAGAGGTTGGGAAATACGTCGTTCCTTACTAATATGACAATGACAATTGGGTGGGAAATGACAGATTTATCCCATGGGTGGGACGTGTTTATATAGAATTGCCTAGCAACACAGTCATAAATGTCTGATAGTAAGTTGAACAGTGCTGTCAAACATATTGATAAAACCTTATAATTGCAATAAAACATCAATAATTATTGTATTAATATTTAACAGAAGCATTTTTATTATAAAGTAATATAAAATTCTAATGTAAAGGCTGTTTTATTAGGATTTGAATTTCTTGAACTGTTGACACATGTCAAATTATTGAAATAAATTTAAACATTTGTTTGTTTGTTTTCGCAGCGTGTGATAAAATCATATCACAGAGTTGCAGACGCATTTGATTAGCTAACTAGCTTTCATACCACAGCATTGCTAGTGATATGCAATGACCAACTTTCAGTAATAGTTTAGCGTGTGAATTTAAGTACTTTTCGTAGTGGTCGTTGGAAAAATTATATGTTGTATCGTTGCTCCAGAAAATGGCACATTTCAAAAATCCCTACTAGCATTTAAACACGTTACACGCAAATAACAATGGATGCTGGACGCGTTCAGCCGAACCTAGCAGCTAGATCGCTAACCTAGCGGTCACAGCTGCACGTATTGCTAAGTAACCGCTAGATTTCAGCAGCTAGACTAGCGACCTAGCGAAATAAATTTACGCTAGATAAGCTAGCGAACCTTCTGTTCTAGAACTGTCAAATGTATAAAAATTCATTTATAATGTAATCAATATTAACCATGTCTACAAAAAAACTATAAAAATAACTTGAAATCTAGTGACATATTTGAAGTATTTGAAATCTATTTTAAATACTGTTTTGGATTTGTCTGTTATCAGAATGTGAGGTTAATTCCACCTAACTTGACTGACACAAGATGAGAGTACCAGTAAAATTTCGTTCATGTTCATACTACTTTTCATCTGCTAGAATCTATCACTAGCAAACGCTAGCTAGCCGCTAGGTTCGGCTGAACGCGCCTAATATCACGACAACTAGAAGGTTGAATATAGCCAACTTCTTAGTTCAGTATCTTATTTTAATTTATTAATTTAGTTGCATAAACGCTATCATTGAAAAATTTAGTTTTATATATACCCACACACTCCTTTGAAATATCTCATTTCTACAGCAGTTATACGTCGTTCATGCTTCTTCATCCACACCCAACATTCAGAACCATACATACATACATCAATGTAGGCACACCATTATTAAACACTCAATCGAGCATCTCTAGATACATTCACGTTTCAAGCAAATGTACCCAGAGCACCCAATACCTTGCACCCTGCAGACACTCGTCTTTCAATCCCTCGAGAACGTACCACCGAAATATTCATTCACTTGTTCCAGTCTCACACCATTCTAGTTTTAAAATTCAATTTCTTAGTTTAGTAGTCTGCATAAACACACCATAAACGAAGTATCAACCATACAAGAGCATGCTGTTACAGAGAAGGTTATGGGCAAAGCAATGCTGCCAATGGCATATCACTAAATAAAATATAGTCATTGGCGCGTAATTTAAAAATCTGGTTATTTTCTGAACAGATCTTGTATGGCTGCAGCGGAAAAGATAGCCCTTTTGTTTTGTTTCCATATTTCATTGTTTTTAAAGAACACAATTTTCTAGGTAAACTAATAATTTGCGATTTGGAGAACGATGACATTACATGTCCTGCAGACCATCTGATTCACATAGAGCACGCCTTCTATGGAAGAAAAAACGGAGAGCAGTGTCCCTCAGAAGAAGGCGATCAGGACATACAATGCAATAGTAACACCAATGCTCTGGATCTAGTTCGCCTGAGGTATATATATATATATATTCTCACGTTTTTATTATCTCATTTCCCAAACAATATTTAAGTGTTAACTTTGTTTAGCTGCGAAGCAAAACCAACCTGCAGGCTGTTTGCTGTCAATCAAATATTTACTGATTTCTGCACTGGAACCCATAAGTATCTTGAGGTAGATTATATTTGTGTTCCGTCTAATCCGACAGCAAGATCTACAGTGAATCGTGTAGTTGAACGTAACATATTTCCACGTAAGTTAATATATATTCAATAAGTTGAAATAGCTTTCAGAACTCATAGTTAATAAAAAAGGCTTTTGGATAAAGTTCTGTAAATTATTTTAAAAATACTTTTAGATTTACTACGTAAATAGAATTGATGATTTGAAGTAATGGGGTCTTTCACCATTTTTTTAAAAATTTTTTATGAAACTTTGTTTAAATTGAAGATTATCTAGCCTTTTAAAAATTCTTAATTTTTTGGTACTCATTAAGCCACAATGATTTTTAAAAATATTGTGACGTCATTGTAGAGGTGTTGCTGGATCTAAAACAGTACAGTTTGTAAATAATTGTAGTCATATATTTTTTTACTTATTTTATTATTATTATTACAATAAAATAGAGCATTTATGTGACAAAAATTATTTAAATCTCTACTGTTTGAGATCCAGCAACACCTCTATAATGACGTCACAACATTTTCATAAAATCATTGTGGCTTAATGAATAACAATTAAGACTTTTTAAAAGTGTAGATAGTCTTCAATTTAGATAAAGTTTCATAAACAAATTTTTTAAAAAAATGGTGAAAGACCCTATTCTTCAAGATAATATAAAAAATAAAAAAATATATCATCACGCCTTTTACCCATTAAGGGTGTGGCACTCTGCTTACGCAGATCTCGGTAGGTGATATATTTTTGCGTATGAAATGCGGTTACCAGCCGTCAAGTCATAGCCCCCAAAGTTGTTAGTGGAGGGGGAACCACAGGGGTAAATTTAAATTGGCAACTGTCGGTACTGGGATTCGAACTGAGGATCTCACGATCCACAGTCCGATACGCTGCCACTGAGCTATTACCCCATCAAGATTTCTACACAAAAATAACGAACATCATATAAGAATAACCAATGTATATATTTTAATTAAAATACAATTTATGTTTCATTTTCAGTTCAACCGTTGTCAAGACGACGAAAACATAAATGTCCATATTCCGCTATCATAAATATTATTTAGTTTCTATCCAGTTATCTTGAAACACCGATAAACATAACCTCACTTAATGCAAAGTATTGTAAATTGACATTTGGAATAAATATATTTAAAAATATTGTTTGTTACATTTATTTAGATTTAATTGTTGCTTAATAGTATATTGTACAAGCATGGAATGGTAATCATTTTAACACGATATTATTTCCTAATAAATAATGCCTTCATTTCAATACTTTAGTATGGCAAGGAGTATTCTAAGCAAAGCTATAAAAAAATTATGAATACATACATACATAAATAACATCACGCTATATCCCACTTAGTGGGGTAGCACGAACCCAGATACACAGTCAACCAACAATCAATCTCCTTCAAACATTCCTATCCTGACACACCACTTTCGCCTCGTCCACAATCATACATCATTCGTTCACGCAACAAACCATCAATCATACCCAACCAGTTATACCTCGGACGCCCACGCAATCGTTCACCCACATATATTAGTTTCACCAACCTTTCATTCGACATTCGCTCAACATGTCCAAACCACCTCAACTGACTCACTCCCACTTTCTTAACAACATTCTTCTCAATCTCACACTCACCATACACCAATGTGTATACGATCACGTCTCGTATACCCACACACTCCTCTCAAATATCTCATTTCTACAGCAGTTATACGTCGTTCATGCTTCTTCATCCACACCCAACATTCAGAACCATACATCAATGTAGACACTAACACGCCATTATAAACACTCAATCGAGCATTTGTAAATACATTCACGTTTGGAGAAATATACCCAGAGTACCCAATACCTTGCACCCTGCAGACATTCGCCTTTCAATCTTTCGGTCAATATGAATTTATACCCTACGTTGTCTATGGTTACCGTAAGATATAAAAATGAGTATTACTTATATCTGTAGCAATAACAAATATACATTTCAAGCTAATATCTTAATGGTCGTAGAAAAAAGTGTTTATGTTTGTCTGTATTATAATCACTTGTTTATGATATTGTTTAGGGGTCATAAAGTGGCTCTTTATGGACTATTCCGATAAAGAGAAAGTCCTATTATCAAAATTCAAGACAAAATAAATTTCATTAATTTATTAGATTAGTAATTAAATAAGAACATAATTGTTCGTATTGATAATATTAATTACACAATTAGAAGTATTATATTGATGCTAATTTAATGATTAACTAAAAAATTACAGGTCAGAATGATTGGAATGTGAAATAACAGCTTGCACGTACATAATAGGGTTTTATTGACCTGCCCTATTATGTGACTTATGTGCCTTGTGTTACTGTGGTCGCTTGGCCCCTAAACTGTCTCATCCGTAAAATCCTAAATTATACTGCTACAAAAATATCTATTATAGGTTTGTGCTATGCCAGACATTTTACATGTTAAATAATACTTATGCAATTTCCTACTTTGTCACATAAACGTCAGGCTTTGATAAATGTCATATGTCAAATTACGTTTAAAATTAGTCATCAGCGTTTTAAAAGTAATACTTTTGAAGAAATTGGTTGAAAAATTGAAGATATTACTCCTTCTGTCCTTTTAAAACGAAGAAATTAAACTATTCCTTATTGTGTTTACAATTATTATAAATATTCGGGTAACGCACTTGTGCAAATACTCGATATGCAAAATATTCACTGTATTCGATTATCATTGGTCGAAATTCAGAAAATACTGTAACGTGATTGGTTGAAATTTTTCGAGGGAAATATTTTAAAATATCGAAAATTCAGTTTACATAATACGCTACCATGCTTACTTTGTTTATGAATAACGTTAAATATTTGCTTGAATTCTATTTCATTTCCATGGTTACTCATTATTAAAACTTAATTTTTGAACGTTTTTCTCGCCTCTATTAAGTAAGTAATAGTTTATTATTATATGAGGGATTATAATAGTCATTATTCACCAAGATGAATCCCGAATATAATACTGTACTTTTTCTATTCCTGTAAATTCGAAAATCACTTTTGAGAATGATCGAAATTCATTGAAAACACACGTTGAAAACATCAACATCAAAATACACAATGTCAACTGACTACATGTCAACTGTCAGACGGCCGTTGCTTGGTGATCCACATCACGTATTTAAAATAACAGCAAGGAGCACCAGGAGATTCCACTCACATGTAAAAAAATGGTACCGTCGTTGCTATGGTAATTATAATTGCGGTCACAACCGTTAGATGGCACCACATGTAATATTTATGTGGCGTTCACAACTACAAATAATGCGGGCTTTTGAATCCAGTCATCATAGACAATTATTTAGAAAAATTTACATAAACAAATTTAAAATATACCGTGTGTCCCACGTAAAGGTTGGCATAGGCAAATAACATGTAAAATCAGTTTTTTGTAAATAAAAAGTGTCCGGCAAAAAATTATGCATCCAAATTTTATATCACAATACTGCCAATATCCCTACATCTTATTTAATAAAGATTACTTTATTTTGATACCGCAATTTAATGAAATTAATAATAATAATTCCTAATGTTCCGCCTACTCTTTTTATTGCTACTGTCGTATAGTGTTTGCAATTTGTTTTAAATATTTTAATCTGTCACTGTCATCAAGAATACATTAAATGTCGAGAACCGCGTAAATATTATTAGAATGTATTATGGGGGCGCAGTGCAGGACAAATATCTGAATACACCACAGGAATGAACGCTGAATAATTTCCATCGCCAGAAATTGACAGTGACAAATTAAAATATTTAAAACAAATTGCAGGCACTATACGTCAGTAGCAATAAAAAGAGTAGGCGAAAATTAGGAATTATTATTAATTTCATTAAATTGCGGTATCAAAATAAAGTAATCTGTATTAAATAAGATGTAGGGATATTGGCAGTATTGTGATATAAAATTTGGATGCATAATTTTTTGCCGGACACTTTTTATTTACAAAAAACTGATTTTACATGTTATTTGCCTATGCCAACCTTTACGTGGGACACACGGTATATTTATACAGTTGTCATTTACACCTCGTTTATTAAAGACCTTTATATTTTTATGTGTTTTAATTTATTGTGGACCCACACATTTTGGGATTCCACATTTATACATATTTCTTTAATATGTATAATTATTTTATTCAAGACAATAAAAATCAAAGTCACATATGTCAAAAATAATATATATTTCGAAAGAATTATAAAGAAATAAATACAACGTACCCAATATCGAATGTATATTCGCTGATCCATTTGCATGATACATTTTATATAAGTGAATTTAACAATCTCATTCTATCCACTATTCATCTAACATTGATATTTTCCATCGTACACCCAGACCATGCTAACTTCGCAGAGAAAGGCATATATTTCTTGCCGCATCTTTGAAAAACATTGAAAATATAATTAATAATTATATTCTATCGGATTGTGCATTGGAAATAGCGACAAATTTACCTGTGGTCAAATTTAGTTTAAGTCTAGAGTTCCATAACGCAATGCTCTATGAATCTTTCAGTTTATTATTTAAAGGAAAATGATTGGTGGAAAATAAGATCTTCGTTTCGTACTTAATATATTATTGAAATTCGTATATATGTACTTCCCAGTTGATGAAAATCCACTGAAAATTAATATTCAATGATAATTACATATATATCAATATTTGTAATTTAAGTACTTACAATATCGTTCCATTTTACATCAATGAAATATTACTTCACATAACGATAAAATTCTAATTTTAAGAACTTTTCAATATAAACTTGTGTTTTTGGAAAAATTGTGACAGATGTGACAGATTTTGATAATTGTTTTAAATAAATCGTAGCCTACGTTAATATTCTATAAGCCAATAAGTGCGGCCAGATCCGGCAGATGGCACGCGCAACGCGAACCTAATTTTCCTATGCAAGTGAAATCTCCTGGTGCTCCTTGAATAACAGTGTATTATGGATTTCTGAATCTGTGATTGGTAGAGAAGAATGAATTATGAATCATAATTCATCAGAAAAATTGAAATATTGGGGATATATTTATACAGGAGTAGAAAAAATTATTTTTCTAGAACACTGTTTTGGAAACTGGGCATTCCACTACTAAAAATTGTTATGGAATCACTAACATTCCATACGCTGCGTATGGAATATTTTCGACGAATCAGAGCCGCATATTAGCGCGATATACGAAGTATCTTGATTCAGTTGCTATGGTTACGTCTGTTTGTTTTAATTTGATTTATTTGAGTTTGACGTTTTCAACAGCTTTATATTTGTATTTTTGTATAATTTCCAAAACCTTTTTATAGAAAGTATAGTCTACAACATGTAACGGAATATGTGCCATTCCATTACTTGTTGTAGAATATACTATTAACTGTTACAGATGCATATTTCAAATTCTCTTTTAATGGAAACATTTTTCTATAACACTGTTTTGGAAACTGGGCATTCCACTACTAAAAATTGTTATGGAATCACTAACATTCCATACGCTGCGTATGGAATATTTTCGACGAATCAGAGCCGCATATTAGCGCGATATATGAAGTATCTTGATTCAGTTACTATGGTTACGTCTGTTTGTTTTAATTTGATTTATTTGAGTTTGACGTTTTCAACAGTTTTATATTTGTATTTTTGTATAATTTCCAAAACCTTTTTATAGAAAGAATAGTCTACAACATGTAACGGAATGGCCTATCCCACGCTCGCAAACCGTAGCCCTCGCCTTTGGCTCGGGCTACAAACTTTTTGCTCGCGTGGAATATGTGCCATTCCATTACTTGTTGTAGAATATACTATTAACTGTTACAGATGCATATTTCAAATTCTCTTTTAATGGAAACATTTTTCTTTAAGCTGATTAGGAAAGCAGGAAGTATTATTTAACGGGTTAAATGCCTTATGATTGGCTGAGTCAATGTATTATTGTTATAATAATAAATATATCATCACGCCTTTTACCCATTGTGGGTGTGGCACTCTGCTTACGCAGATCTCGGTGATATATTTTTTCGTATGAAGTGCCCCTAAGATTCTAGTGGAGGGGGAACCACAGGGGTAAATTTAAATTTGTAACTGTCGGCAGTGGGATTCGAACTGAGGATCTCACGATCCACGTTACCACGGAGCTATTTTCCTCATGTTTTAGTTAAAACATAAATAATTAAACAACATTTTGTATTAATAATTAATCACACTACTACAAAAATAATCAAATTGTATATGAATGTAATAAGTATAAGCGTGTATTAAGTGTCATTATAAATCAGATTTGCAAATGCAGTTTTATATTCAGTTAAATAAAAATCTTAATTAATTTTTTATGTGAACCATAAATGTGCCAAAATATTTAAGTCCACTTGAAGATTTATTATGTTTATTTACATAATGATTAGTTTATTTATAGGACCGCTTGAAAATTTCTGACTAGGGTTATACGTAGTGAAACAAAATTTTAAAATGGTGCATACCATCATTATATTTTTGAATTTCGTCTTTTACATCTCCTTGGTTCACTGTACAGGTATTGTTTTTTTTTATATACAGGGTGGTGACCAAATAAGCCGATCATAGATATTTAACGTGTTAAATAATAATTATGCCAGTTCATGTTTCCTTAATCGATCATAGAGAAAAATGTTTCAATAAAACACATGAATCCACGAATAAATTTTATTTTTTCACGACATGGTAGGAAACCCCACCGTTCTTTTCTCCCGAAATAGTGAGGAAAATGTGTTGTTCCTCTCTAGAGAGAAAAATATAGAATTGTTGCCAATATGAATGTTATTTGCAAAAAAATATATTATAAATAAATTCCTAATTTAAATGAAAATCCTTATTTTAGTGATATACATAATTTAAATTATCTTACAATTATGTCTTATATTTTTCTTTTTGTTATTAAATCACAATTTGACAACTTATTAAAGACATTGACAACACTGCTACACCGCCTTGTGTCTGATAACCTAACTTTTAACGTGTCAGTCTGTCAGTTGTGTTCCCAAAGTGTATTTTAGGTCCGAGTAAATCGTTTTTAGAAACATGTCGTGAAAAAATGTTGTGTCTAACACGAGAGGAAAGCTCTTCTTCCACTCTCGTTCGAAATGCCTCACTCGCTGCGCTCATGAGGCAAACTTCGAACTCGAGGGGGAAAAAGAAGTGCTTTCCTCTCTAGTTTGACAAGTAACTATTTTTCACATGCTGAGAAACCGCACTTTTCTTCTCCCGAATTAGTGAAGAAAATATGTTTCTATAACACTGTTTTGGAAACTGGGCATTCCACTACTAAAAATTGTTATGGAATCACTAACATTCCATACGCGGCGTATGGAATATTTTTGACGAATCAGAGCCGCATATTAGCGCGACATATGAAGTATCTTGATTCAGTTACTATGGTTACGTCTGTTTGTTTTAATTTGATTTATTTGAGTTTGACGTTTTCAACAGTTTTATATTTGTATTTTTGTATAATTTCCAAAACCTTTTTATAGAAAGTATAGTCTACAACATGTAACGGAATGGCCTATCCCACGCTCGCAAACCGTAGCCCTCGCCTTTGGCTCGGGCTACAAACTTTTTGCTCGCGTGGAATATGTACCATTCCATTACTTGTTGTAGAATATACTATTCTATAACACTGTTTTGGAAACTAGGAATTCCACAACTAAAAATTGTTATGGAATCACTAACATTCCATGCGCCGCGTATGGAATATTTTTGACGAATCAGAGCCGCATATTAGCGCGATATATGAAGTATCTTGAATCAGTTACTATGGTTACGTCTGTTTGTTTTTATTTGATTTATTTGAGTTTGACGTTTACAATAGTTTTATATTTGTATTTTTTGTATATTTCCAAAATCTTGTTATAGAAAGTATAGTCTACAACATGTAACGGAATGGCATATCCCACACTCGCAAACCGTAGCCCTCGCCTTCGGCCCGGACTACAAACTTTTTGCTCGCGTGGAATATGTGCCATTCCATTACTTGTTGTAGAATATACTATTTTTCTCTCTATAGCTGAAAATATTAAAGTGTTATTTACAAAAAATATATTGTAATAATTATAAATAAATTCCCAATTTGTATTTTATATTTTTGAACCAATCAGAAGTGAGAATTTTTGACGTATCTACCATGACCATGACCAATCAAATTCCGATAATACTGGAAATTCTTCTTCTGGTATGCTGGTGAAGAATTTCCTGTATAATAAAAATTTGCTCTAAAATTTTTAATAAATCTACACTTTCGATATTTTTCGTTCGTTATGAACCAGCCTGTATATATAACTAACAATATATTAATATATTAATGTCAGATTAAGAAATATTGCATCCAATTTGAAACTCACGATTTATTTTTGTTTTGATATTTATTTTTTTCACGACATGGTACGAAACCCCACCATTCCTCTCCCGAAATAGTGAGGAAAATGTGTTGTTCCTCTCTAGAGAGGAAAATATAGAAGTGCTACCAATATAAATGTTATTTACAAAAAATATATTATAAAAATTATAAATAAATTCCTAATTTGATTGAAAACTCTTATTTTAGTGATATACATACTTTGAATTATCTTACAATTATGTCTTATATTTTTCTTTTTCTTATTAAATCACAATTTGACAACTAATTAAAGATATTTAAGATTGGTCCATTGGCAACACTGCTACACCGCCTTGTGTCTGATAACCTAACTTTTAACGTGTCAGTTTGTGAGTTGTGTTCTCAAAGTGTATTTTAGGTCCAAGCAAATCGTTTTTAGAAACATGTCGTGAAAAAAATGTTGTGTCTAACACGAGAGGAAAGCTCTTCTTCCATTCTCGTTCGAAATGCCTCACTCGCTGCGCTCATGAGGCAAACTTCGAACTCTAGCGGGAAAAAGAAGCGCTTTCCTCTCTAGTTTGACAAATAACTATTTTTCACGACATGGTACGAAACCCCACCATTCCTCTCCCGAAATAGTGAGGAAAATGTGTTGTTCCTCTCTAGAGAGGAAAATATAGAAATGCTACCAATATAAATGTTATTTACAAAAAATATATTATAAAAATTATAAATAAATTCCTAATTTGTTTGAAAACCCTTATTTTAGTGATATACATAATTTAATTTATCTTACAATTATGTCTTATATTTTTCATTTTCTTATTAAATCACAATTTGACAACTTATTAAAGATATTTAAGATTGGTCCATTGGCAACACTGCTACACCACCTTGTGTCTGATAACCTAACTTTTAACTTGTCAGTCTGTAACTTGTATTCTCAAAGTGTATTTTAGGTCCGAACAAATCGTTTTTAGAAACATGTCGTGAAAAAAATGTTGTGTCTAACACGAGAGGAAAGCTCTTCTTCCACTCTCGTTCGAAATGCCTCACTCGCTGCGCTCATGAGGCAAACTTCGAACTCGAGGGGGAAAAAGATACGCTTTCCTCTCTAGTTTGACAAATAACTATTATTTTTTGCCTATAAATATATGCACATGTTTTTCACCGCAACTTGTAGCTAAGAACAAAATTATATAGTAAAAGGAAAACGGAAAGAAATTGAAGATTTTCTATTAAATAAATAAAAAAGATTTTAATGTAATTTTTATTTATTGATACTAAGAGGTCCTGGTTCAAATCTCAGTGTTGTACAAATTCCTCTTTCAACTTCGGATTAAATACTCGCTATAAAATGTAATAATATTCTGCATAGTATAACATAATTTATTTTATATCTGTCCTTAGATTATTATTCCAGTGACATAGGAAATGATCGAGAAATGGAATGGGGTAAGTTAGTTCTTAGAGTTCTTCACTAGCGTCACAAAATGGCAAATAAATCATTAATATTATAGCTAGACCCAAAAACATTGTATTAGATATAATAGAAGTTTACAAAATATTATTAATTATTCAGAAAAAGTTTTCAAGATAGCAATTCTAGCGTGTTTCTCTGTTTAAACTTCTTTCACGCATCTATTCTAAATTATTTGTTATTATTATTGAGCTGTCAAATTAAATTAGTCATGATTACAAGCCTGTAACTCTAAAACTAAACGAGATATTAAAATGGGGTCTTCAGCATTGGAATCAGCGTTTCTTAGTTAATAAGTACCTATAACATTATTAATACAACAGTACTGTTATAATTATGGCAAACAGTATTATGAAAATCTGTCAGAAATGATAAAAATTAAAACTTATTTTAGGTTTACAAGCTTGTAATGCAAAATCTGTTAGTAATATTGTGTTTTCAAGCACACCAATGAATACCCCATTCATCTTTTTCATAAATTTAGGTATTTTTGATACGATTTATTGACCCATAGTTAATTGATGATTGGTTATGACAAAATAGATGGGTCATTTTTGGGTTAAAAATTTTTTTTCTTCAAAAACATTTGAAATTCCACACATGGTATCTACTCGTCATGAAACCTCCAAAATTTGAAAGTAGAGTTCTGCAGCTCATTTAGTTCCCGAGATATGGCATTTCAAAAATAAGTCAAAAATGAGTATAAATAGGCCTGTATCTCAAAAAATAACAAAGATACAGAACTGGGGACTACGCCATACGATTCTACGGAAAAAGTTACATAAGTATGCAAACTTTCATTAAAATCGCTCTGCGGAAAAAAGTTTTAGAGCAAAAAGTCTGAAAATGGCAAAAAATCCGAAAAAACTCAAGGGGTTAGTATTGAAATTTGGCCAAAAATTTTCATCTCTCAGAATTTTGATTTATATACCCTATCCCCCTATTTCCGACCCGAAACTTACAAAAAATTTAGTTTTAGCCATATCTGAGTCTTAGTTTTGAAAATATTTGCAATTTATTGAACGTGGAGTTGAGCGCAAAAGTCGCCATAAAATATATGATGGGCGATATCTCGAAAACTAAAAAAGATAATTGAAATATGATTTAACTAGCGTATTCAGCACACTTTAGTCCTCTAGGATGTAAGTTTTTGTTATGATAACTGTTGAAATACATGTTTTATAAATAGTCAAAGTTGATAGAAATTATATCGAAAAAATTCAATAATTGTCCAACTTTCGTAACCTGTATCTTTACAACCATGAATGATATTTTAAATCGGATTCAAAATTTGAATTCCTCATACTTTAGTTAGCTATGAGCCATAGTATCATTATAATATTTTTTAAATTGTTCCAAGTTAATGGGCATTGTATTTATGACGATTTTTCGTATATTTCAATGTGTGAATTGCTACAAATGGAATAGCATATATTCAAAACAAAAAATACCTCCCTTACCTAGAGGTAGGCGGGAGGTAAAAAGTGATGGACCCCACTGGTTTCGTGCAATTTGCACATTTTCGATTTATATATTCGAATTTTATGGAATTTCTCTTTTCAACATTCCAGAATTAGAAGACGAAGAAGAACTATTCCCATATGATTATTATGGCGAGAGTCAGACGGAAAATGATGACAAATTATTTTTTACTGCTGCAAGTGAGTAATGATTAATTCTGTTACATTCACTGACATTTAAATTTCGTATTAAATATTAAAAAATAATAAAATTACTTCAGGTATAGTAGTTCTGTGCGATCCCAATAAAAGTGTTATTTTTTGTTACAACGATAAAAAAATACATATAATCTCAGCATTCTATGGGAGAAGAACACCGTATATTTGTGCATCAAAGAAGCATAATCTCAATATATATTGTTTAAACAATACAAACGCTTTTCCAAAACTGTCTAAAAGGTATTTATGTTTTATAATTCTACTCTTGAAAACATATATACACTCGAAAAAAAAAAAATTTCGCAGCACTTGAAAATGCACCAAAAATGACTAAATTTCAGAGTGCCATAACTGGGTTGCATTTAGTTGAAATTAGATGATTCTTTGAGTTTTAGAAACTTTGAAATGTTCTCTTTAATGTGATGCTAGTCAATATGATATCAAATCCATTACACCCCCTCCCACCACCATATAAAAAAAATGTCCAACTTTGACAGCTCGTACGCGGTGCCAAAAAAATCGTAGACTCAATTGGCAAACAGGGCAATAAGGTTCAAACATTTTCCTTTAAGTTTCTCTACTTTCGAGTATCTACGACAATTTGGCGCGAAAACTGTGAAAAGGTTTGTTCCAAGTGGTCATTTCTGACAAGTTTGTGACAAATTTCAGTGCGCCTGCGAAAAATGTAAACAAGTTAAGTTTGAAACATAGACTGGAACGGCAAATGGAATGAAGCGCATGTGCATGCGCATATTTTATTTTGACAGCTAACCTTAAATATAAATATAAATAAAGAAATTCATACATTTTTCGCCACAAAAAAGAAACGTTTCAAAGTTAACTTGTTTACATTTTTCGCAGGCGCACTGAAATTTGTCACAAACATGTCACAAACTTGTCACAAATGACCACTTGGAACAGACCTTATGTTGGACATTTTTTGACATCAGGAACATTTTTTATATGGGGGTGGGAAGCGGTGTAATATTTTTGACATCATATTGACTAGCATCACATTAAAGAGAACATTTCAAAGTTTCTAAAACTCAAAGAATCATCTAATTTCAACTAAATGCAACCCAGTTATGGCACTCTAAAATTTAGACATTTTTTGTACATTTTCAATGCTGCGTTTTTTGTTTTTCTCAAGTTTATTAATAATAATAACCGAGAGGAAAAACATAACATGCTACCAGTAAAGAACACAGAAATAGTTATTTGCTTTACCAGTTCAGAAAATGCACTCACAATAGTATATTGTACAATAAGCATGGAATGGTACTCATTTCCTACGAGTATGAAAGTTTGTAGCATAAGCCGAATTAATTAATTTAATTTTAATAATAAATTTGTCCCGCTTTCACCATTCCAATATTTAACAATTCTAAATAAGTATCCTAGCAATGGCACCTGTACTGAAATGCAATGTCTGTATTGAAATACTCACAAAACAAATTCATTTCGCACGATGCTTGCAATGCACCTCATATCCCTAGCAACAACAAATATACAATGAGCAAATTTCTAAGTGGTCGTAGAAAAAACAGTTTCTGAACATGTGATAATAGTATATTACAAAACGAGAAATGTAAGAAGCAAATTACGCACGAGTGAAATAATTTACACACAAGCCGCGTAGCGGCGACTTTGTAATTTCACTAGGGCGTAATTGCTTTACATCTCGAGTTCTGTGCTATACTTTTACTTGTTACTCACTTGTAAACACCATTTACCCAAACCCTCTATTGGCTTTGAAAATGAATCTTTACAAGTTACTAATTGACAGCTGCACTGTAAAAATTTTACAAGTTAGTAAACAAGGTAAACAATGCACGTTGCCACAGTAATGCTTACAAGGCTTATGCGAAATCATTTGAAATAATTTTTGACAGAACAGTTGTGTGTAACTGACAGGACTTGGTTATAATTTCAATTTGATTTACAAATGAGTAACAAGTAAAATGTTGTACAATACACGCAAGGTAACTGTTTTACTGCTTCAAGGAGGTGACAGGCTCGCCGGTCATTTCCTTCATTCAGCAATAAAAACTGTTTTACCTTACTTGTAATGTAAATAACTATTTCTACAACCACTCAATACTATTTCTAAATTAAAATTAGAAATAGATCGATATTTATTTTTGTAAATCTGTATTATTCTGAATTCGATCATCATAATTCCGTAATTATTAATTTTATTTAGATGTAACGGGCGTCATCTATGTAGCTTGCGAGCTAGCAATAAAGTATTTGGTGATTCTTGCATCAATTCGCACAATTATCTTGAAGTAGATTACGAATGTATTGAAAATTCCAAATTGCCTATAAAGGCACCTAAAGAAGAAAATACCATTGAATATAAAGAGAAAACTACAAAAAAACCAGCACGCAAACCTAAAGAAGATCCCATAGATGAGTTCTTCGAGGAACTAGACGAAGAGTCAACGCTAGATCTAACAACTACAAGACCTACGAGGCCAACAAAAAAACCTACGAAACCTACTATACCTCCAACAAGGCCAACAAGTCCTACAACAAGGACACCAAGACCTACAAGGACAACAAGACCTACAAGAACTACAAAAAGACCTAAAAAAACAACAAGACCTACAGAAAGATCTACATGGTTAATGATATCTTCAAATGGACGTATGGGATCTGGAACTAGACCTACGAGAACTACAGAAAGACCTATATGCATAACGATACCTATAACAAGACCTACGGTACCTGTAACAAGACCTACGAGACCTACAAGACCTGTAACACGACCTACAGAGAGACCCGTTATTACAGAATCAATAGAGAGAGCTATAGTAATAAGACCTGTAGAGAAGCATATTACAGGAGCCTCAATGGAAGCTACGAATCAACACCTACGTAAGTTGTAATGGGCGTTTTTATTTTCTCTCAAAATCAGAGATAAGGTTGAACTTAATAATTCAGATCTTTACAACATTAGACATCCAGGAACTTTCAATTCGTGCACTGGTGCGGTAAAATTTACAAAAAACACTGACTTTCCCCGAGCATTATATAGCAAAATTATCTCAATTTAGTTCATATTAATAATGTTATTTATTTTAAATCGGCACTAAAGTGCTCAAAAATCGTCATTAAAAGCTCGAAAATCGCCACTAAAATAACCCATTATACGACGATTTTAAGCAACCCAGTGTTGGCAACCGTTAAATAATTATTGTACAATTAAGATAATTTTGGCAGATATATTGACGTACTATAGTAAATTTGGACGTAACAAGAAACAAAATTTGCAAGAAGAATTAACTAATTAATTCCGATGACAAAATTGAGGACAAAACACATAATTTTGAGTGTTATTTACGATAACTTCACTGTTCAAGGTTGGCAACACTAACTGTCAGTTTCAATTGTCAACTGACAAATGTATAAACTTAACCTATATAATTTTTTTTTACAGTTTTTTAATTTTAGATTTCAAATAAAATTTAATATGTACCTCGGCACTGAAGTTCCTTTTTATCACTCACATGGTTTATTACGGGCCTCGGCAAATAAATTCCATATTCGTGATAAAAAATTAAACTTCAGTGCCTTGATACATAAATAACTATTGTTACTGTTGCTAATGAAATAATATTGCCAGGAAAGACATTAATTTTCTCATTTTTCATACTTTTATTTTCTTTTTAAGATTAAACTGTAGCTGAATAATTGGTTTTAAGATTTTCTGCTAATTATCAAATCACTTAAAAATTTTGTTACAACAGTACGTAGTCTAGTGATGGTTGCTATCATTTGTCTACGTTGATAAACAGTTTTTTTTTTTGTATTTGTCAAAGCAAAAATTCTACTTATCTTATAATTTCAAAACCAATTTGACGAAATGTTGTGGATAAAGAATAGTATTCTACTCGCATGTTATGGCTATTACTAATTCTCATGAGAAATAGCATACATTATATCCTCATTGAATAATACTATTTTCTTCAAACGTCATAAAAGTACGTTGTTATGTATTTGTATTCAACAAGCAGAAAATCAATATTGTCGCCGCCGGCGTAAAAGTGTATCCTTGGCAACACATTTACGCCGGCGGCGGACAAAGTAAAATATTATGAAAAATAGTTAGGTTGTAATTCAATAATTTGACAGTTAAAAATGAAACAAATAAACAAAAATAACAAAACAGCATATTCTACGGCAACTTGAAATGCTAGATAAGACAGAATATTTTTTGAAGTTTTGAGCATTTTATAATATTTATAATTTTATTTTCTATGTTTGAAGAAAAAATAGCATGTGTTATTCGGAGTAAATGTGTCTTTGGGTGCTTCGCATGTAATTGTCCGACTCGCTTCGCTCGTCGTTCAAACTTACATGCTCAGCACACAAAGTATCACATTTACTCCTAATGACACAATATACTATTATTTTTCAATAATTGTAGACGGAAAGCCTTCAGATCCAGAAACAATAATTAATATATACCCAGCATTAGAAAATATAAATAATGATTGCATAGAGGGAGCTGCGTCAAACACACATTTTACTAAGTTAGTGCACCTAAATGGAACAGAAGTACAAGGTGAGTATATAGAAATTCCGTAAAAAATTAGATGTTCTCAGCACATAATCGCCCGCAAATTCGTATTTCTATAAACGATAAATTCAAATAATAGTACATTCTACAACAAGTAATGAAATGGCACATATTCCACACGAGCCAAAAGCTTGTAGTCAGGGACGGATGGGACGGCCGGGACACCGGGCAATTGCCCGGTGGGCCGCAAGGTTTAAGGGCCGCCAGGGCCGATGTCGCGATCGGTTAGATAATTTTCATTTAGAAAAGAATAGACAAGTTTAGAAATTAATAAGAGTAAAACTATCTTTAAATTCATTTTTTATATACTTAGATACTTATATAGCAAACCTACATGGACAAACTCTTTAATAAAAATAGTTATGTTCATCGTTTACTTTCTGTATCTATTTCATCATTTGAGAATCAAATAGAACTTAAAATTATTTATTATTTACCAAAAAATGAACAGTTTTGACAAACAAAATATAGATAAAACTATATTCCAACAACAAAATACATTGAAAAGTTTCCATTCAATTCTAAGTATCAAAACTTAAATTAAAATAGTTACTTAATAAACTAGTATACAGGGTGGTGAATCTAGGAACGCACTATTGCGTTTTCAATGTTATTTTTGATATATTCAATTTATTGGCTTCCCTAATTATTTTACATCAAAAAAGTTAAATAGTTTATTGTAGAGGAAAACTTTATGCATTTTCTAACTAACATTTATAATTTTACTCTACCAGGAATCGGAAAAATAACTAAAATGTTTAGTGATAAAATATCGCCAGTGACATGAAAAGCAAAATAAATGTCATGTTAATTTACAGGCAGATTCATAAAAGGGATTAGCGTTAACTCCATTTTTATTATTACTCGTAACTTCACTTTCCATTCTTAGAACAAAATTATATTAACTAAGGTTGTAATCAAGATTGCTTAGCATAAAATTTGACACATTTTGATAATACAATTAATTTAGAAACGAAGTTAGAGATGATTTTTTAGTTAAACCTTAAACTGCAGATTAAACCAAATACTTGAGCTGTATATGCTGCACAGTTCTCAATAAAAAAGTACTTAGCTAAACTAAAAAATATGAATGTTGGCAAACACGAATATCAATTATTACTGTTTTATCTCTATTTCGTATTTTGACATATAAAAAATTGTGTTTTGTATATTAAATATGGAAAATTTAGATATAAGTAAAGATTTTTAGCTGCAGTTGTAATAAAAATTAAATATCCCTCAAAAATCGATGTGGAGAGAGGAGAGAGAAATAAGAGTGGCAGTGCCAAATCTTATTCCGAGTTTTGAAAAAATGTGAGTTGTTACATCTTATTTTTTGTATTTTCATAATTTTAGTTTGAAATATTTAATTTTAATAAATGGGAGGTTTATCTTAAGTTGTTTTCATTCGTGTGTCTGATTTATGTCATTGTACACATATTTCGACAAGGGCACCGGGACAAAATACTGAACACGTAAGTGCCCGGGGACTGATAATGTTTTATAAAATTCTTCATCATTCCATTCATTGAAATTATTGTACCTATTCTCTTCAGGACTACGACAAGGTCTCATGAAAATGTCAATATATAAGATTTCTTCATCCTCATCGTCATCAATATCAATAATAATTATAAGATCTATTTTAGAAATGTATTTAAAGTAGATAATGCAAGTGAAAAACATAAAAAAATTTTAAACTTCGGATTAAGTGACACCACATGTACCGCTTAAGTATTTGACAATTAAGTGACAGTTTAAACTGAAAAACGAAACTGTGCAACAACTAAACCATAACCTAAAACTTAAGCTTAAAAATACTTAAGTGCTAACTGTGCAACTGGCCCTAAAATTAAACACTAATGACAACAAATGACAGACAAAAGCAATAAGTTTCAATTGGTACATTTGTTTGTTATTTCATCATGGCACTGATAATTTTAATAAAATTATCAATAAAGATTTCCTCATTTTTTCAGTTGAAATTTTAAATATTAGTGTTAAAAAAATGCATAATTTCTTCCGCTATATAACCTGGTTAACTATTTTGACGTTAAATAATTAGGGAAGCCAATAATTAAACATTTCAAAAATAACATTCAAAATACTATGGTGCGTCCTTCATTTCAACACCCTATATAGGAAAACAAAAATGCCGGGGCCGATCACTCCTAATTTCCCGGGCCGGTGTAAGTTACCCCATCCGTCCCTGCTTGTAGTCCGAGCCAAAGGCGAGGGCTACGGTTTGCGAGTGTATGTGTAAATAGTTATTTGTGTATCAGGTGCGGATAGAGCATTGTTTGTTGCACGCGGCGAGAAATTGTTGATCGAGGCGAAGCCGAGATCAACAACTCGACAAGTGCACCGAACAAGCTCTATCCGACGAGATACACACAATATTTTTTCTACAATCGTTGAATGTCAAGCTGTAGAGAAAAATTACTTTTCAAAATTATCTTTGGTCACGCCTATAACAATTCAGTAAAATTGTAGTTACCCATGTCACCGTAATCATGACAACGTTTATAAACAAAATAAAAATTTTCAAAGAAATCATAATTTGACACATGGAGTACATTTGACATATGGAGTACATTTGACATAAAGTCTACAGAGTGAATACGTTTATGGTGATTAAGTTGAAGTGTATGTACGTATATGCCTGTATTTGCAATAGCAAGGTTATTACCAGAAAAATCCAATGCATCATTTACTTCTTTTACCTAATTTATTTTTGTTTTGTTTTGTCGCACTAGTGCGACAATATGTCACTTTGTCGCCCTAGAGCGACAATTTTGAACATTTCCTAACCAAAAATGGAATAACAATGTCGATATTGTGCAACGATTGTAGAAAAATGAAATTTGTTTTAGATCCAGAGGAAGCAATTTCGTCATTTCCACACCAATACAAAAAGAAATGTCTTAGAAGAACACGGAAAAGTAAACTCAGAGAGAGAAGAGATCAATTTTTTAATAACAGAGTGATCGCAGAAAATATCAACCATTATCCTACATTAAATTAAAACAATTTTATTTCTTTATTTACACTCAGCAAATTTTCCTGTTTTTTTGTAGGTTTTTTTCGAGAAAATGCCATCTTAACCTATAATATACAAATATATTGTACTCTTCATTTTTACATCTTTTTTTTTTTTAATAAATAAATGTAATACCAACATTGGAATACTTCTAAAATCACAACTGTTTTTATTAATTGTTAGGAAATAATAATGGGGTCTTTCACCATTTTTTTAAATATATTTTTTATGAAACTTTATCTAAATTGAAGACTATCTACACTTTTAAAAAGTCTTAATTGTTACTCATTAAGCCACAATGATTTTTTTTAAATGTTGTGACGTCATTGTAGAGGTGTTACTGGATCTTAAACAGTACAGATTGTAAGTAATTGTAGTCATATATTTTTTTACTTATTTTATTATTATTATTACAATAAAATAGAACATTTATGTGACAAAAATTATTTAAATCTCTACTGTTTTATATCCAGCAACACCTCTATAATGACGTCACAACATTTTAAAAAAATCATTGTGGCTTAATGAATAACAATTAAGACTTTTTAAAAGTGTAGATAGGCTTCAATTTAGATAAAGTTTCATAAAAAATTTAAAAAAAACATATTAGGTTTGTTCCAAGTGGTCATTTCGGACATGTTCGTGACATGTTTGTGACAAATTTCAGTGCGCCTGTGATAAATGTAAACAAGTTAAGTTAGAAACATAGACTGGAACGGCGAATGGAGTGAAGCACATGTGCATACTCATTTTTTGTTTTGACAGCTAACCTTAAATATACATATAAATAAAGAAATTCATACATTTTTCGTTACAAAAAAGGAAATGAAGCTTATGTTTCAAACTTAACTTGTTTACATTTATCGCAGGCGCAGTGAAATTTGTCACAAACATGTCACAAACATGTCCGAAATGACCACTTGGAACAAACTTTATATCTTACATTTTAGTTCAGTTTTCAACCAATAGTATTTTAATTTTCCAAACCCAATAGATCTTTTCATCATAGTATCAACAACTTCCTTGATTATTAAAGATTGTTACAAAGGATGGAAGTGTTATTATTTAAAACATTGGTTGGTATCACTAGCTCTGTTTTTGGGTGTTTTAAGAGAAGTATTTTAGCATTGGTTTAGCCGATGTACAATTATTTTATAAAGTAATGTTTCAAATTAAAGTTAGAGAGAAATGTATTGTCTACCAGATTTATTTGAAGTATTTTTATAAAATATTTTTAGAACATTGTACAGCGCTAAAACCGAAGCTAAAACATTTCTCTTAAAACACCCAAACACATAACTCGTGGGACCAGGTTTTATACATTTTTATTGTTCATTTATAGCAAGCAGTGTTATGAAAAAAACTTAAACTACTTTAATACGTCATAAATCATAAAAAGGAAACAGCAAATAGCCAAACGATAAGTGAAATCATGGTCCCTTGTAATGTTATTGTAATAAATTTATTTTAATTTGTTACCATATTTATCTCGACACGAAATTTTATTATTACCAAATAGAAACATACAAACTATTGCACAATTACATACTTGCAAGTGAACTATAAAAAATTGTTTTAAAGAAAAGCATTTTTCTACGACCACTTAGAAATCTGCTCATTGTAAGTTTGTTGTTGGTAAGGATTTGAGGTACATTGGAAGCATCGTGCGAAATGAATTTGTTTTGTGAGTATTTCAATACAGGTCAGCTCATTTAAGTACAGGTGCCATTGCTAGGATACTTATTTAGAATTGTCAAAAATTGGAATGATGAAAGCGAGACAATTTTTTTATTAATATAAAAATTAATTAGGAAATAATATCGTGGTCGTAGAAAAAGTATATTGTGCAACTCGCATGGAATGTCCATTCCATACTCGTATGATTTGCAGCATTCACCTTCGGCTCATTCTACAAACTTTCAAACTCGTAAGAAATGAGTACCATTCCATGCTCGTTGTACAATATACTATTTTCTACGACCACTTAGAAATATGCTCATTGTATGTTTGTTGTTGCTAGGGATATGAGGTACATTGCAAGCATCGTGCAAAATGAATTTGTTTTGTGAGTATTTCAATACAGGTCAGCTCATTGAAGTACAGGTGCCATTGCTAGGATACATATTTCGAATTGTTAAATATTCTAATAGTAAAAGCGGGACAAATTTATTATCAAAATTTAATTAATTAGGAAATAATATAGTGGTCGTAGAAAAAGTATAGTGTACTACTCGCATGGAATGTCCATTTCATACTCGTATGATTTGCAGCATTCGACTTCGGCTCATGCTACAAACTTTCATACTCGTAGGAAATGAGTACCATTCCATGCTCGTTGTACAATATACTATTTTCTACGACCATTTAGAAATCTGCTCATTGTATGTTTGTTGTTGTTAGGGATATGAGGTACATTGCAAGCATCGTGCAAAATGAATTTGTTTTGTGAGTATTTCAATACAGGTCAGCTCATTTAAGTACAGGTGCCATTGCTAGGATACTTATTTAGAATTGTCAAATATTGGAATGGTGAAAGCGAGACAATTTTATTATTAATATTAAATGAATTAGGAAATAATATCGTGGTCGTAGAAAAAGTATAGTGTACAACTCGCATGGAATGTCCATTTCATACTCCTATGATTTGCAGCATGCTACAAACTTTCATACTAGTAGGAAATAAGTACCATTCCATGCTCGTTGTACAATATACTATATTGTTCTAGTGTAATTCGATCGTTTGTGGATTATTGCCCTATCCCTAAATGAATGTAATTTTGGTCTTAAATATTTACAGTTATTTTATACTACCATTTCAATTTAGGTATTTAAAATAAAAAATCTGGTGTGGGCACCACACTACTTTCTTATACATATAAAACCTTCTGAACACGTATAACTTGTTCCTTGCTTATGACTTTATTTTAACAATTATTTGACATATAGATGTTAAACCTGTTTAATTTTTTTTTCTGCTTCTGTATAAGTATATCCCCATTATTTTTTTTTTTTCGATGAATTATGGGTACTATAATTCACTCTTCTCAATCAATCACAGAGCCAGAAATCTATAATCACCAAGCAACGGCCGTCTGACAGTTGACATGTAGCCAAATGTCATTGTGTATTTTTATGTTGACGTTTTTCAACGTGTGTTATCAACCAATTTCGATAATTTGCTAAACGCTATTTCCAAATTTACAGGAGTATTCGGGATTATGGTCATTAATCACTCGGATGATTTCCACTTCATCTTCGTGAATAACGACTATCATAATCACTCTATAATACTGTACTATGTATTACTACTAAGTAAAGGTTAACCTATTGCTTATTTCCAAATAATAAATCCAATTGAATAGTGAAAGTAAATACTTTTTACTTGTTACTCACTTGTAAACATAACTTACTTAAGCCCTCGATTGCCTTTGAAAATGAATCTTTACAAGTTTGACAGCTACATTGTAAAATTTTTACAAGTTAGTAAACAAGGTAAACAATGCACGTTGCCACAGTAATGCTTACAAGGCTTATACGAAATCATTTAAAACAATTTTTGACAGAACAGTTGTGTGCAACTGACAGGACTTGGTTCTAATTTTATTTTGATTTACAAATGAGTAACAAGTAAAATGTTGTACAATACACGCAAGGTAACTGTTTTTACTGCTTCAAGGAGGTGACAGGCTCGCCGGTCATTTCCTCCATTCAGCAGTAAAAACTGTTTTACCTTGCTTGTAAATAACTATTACTTTTAGTTAACAAAGGTATGTTAGCAGTAGAATAATATCAACAAAAATTGTAGGCAATGTTTATCCCATATATTCCAAACTAATAACTATTTTTCACAAACATTAGCATAACATTACTGTTGAAACACTTGAAATAATAAATATATAATAAAATTAAATCCTACCTTAAGTATTTGTATCTTGCAGGGCACAACATGGAACACATTTTAAATGCAAATCGTATAGAAATCCAAGTAAAACACTAAAAATGTCATCAAACTGTCACGAAACTAATAAACAACACAGCCATTTTACGTTGAACTGTCATAGTGTGTATAGTTCATTGACAATAAAACAGATGTCGCTAGGGTACTTAAAGCAATAAGAGACAACTCATTTCCTTCAACATATTTTGCAAAATAAACGCAACAAAAAATATTATTTTACAATTGAATCCTTTATTTTTTTTTTTAAACAGCAAATTCTGTATTCTTCATTTATTTTCATGTTCTTCATGGTCCAACAACCTCCATCCGTCAAAATTTCATTGATTTTTTACAGGAACTTGTACATTGCAATGTCAGGATGAAGTACATTTCACAGGCTGGGTTAGTTCACTCCCATGAATTTTGTTTTGCAAATTCAAATTTATATAAATATTTTCTTACAATTATTCTTATCGAAAAATAAAACAATTATTACAGTAAGGTCTTTGAACATTCTAGTATTTATATATGTGGATGAAAAGGATAACTAAAACATTGAACTATAAAAAAATATTAGTTGAAGTCTAGTTGATCAAAAATTCAGAATGTTGATACTGTATTTCTCATTCCCATGAACGACTACAGTAATGCAAATCATTCGTATATTTATAAATATGGTCATCTATAACATACTAAGTTTATTTTCAATTTGAATTTACAGTTTTTCAGAAACAAATAAAAATTGTAAATTCAAATAAAAAATAATCTTATTATATTTATAAATATACAAATTATTTGCATTTCTGTAGTCGTTCATGGGAATGTGTGGCATACATTTTACTACTTTGAAAATTATGTTCATGTATAATTTGTAAACAATATTAGCTTTTTAAAATTTATTACAAAACTTTGGACTTTTATCTACAAATGTAGGTATAAAACATAATAATAATAATATATCATCACGCCTTTTACCCATTGCGGGTGTGGCACTCTGCTTGCGCAGATCTCGGTAGGTGATATATTTTTGCGTATGAAATGCGGTTACCAGCCGTCAAGTCATAGCCCCCAAAGTTGTTAGTGGAGGGGGAACCACAGGGGTAAATTTAAATTTGTAACTGGCGGCAGTGGGATTCGAACTGAGGATCTCAGGATCCACAGTCCGACACGTTACCACGGAGCTATTTACCCCATATAAAACATTATATGTTTCATTTATTATAATAATGATATATTGTTTCAAAAAAGTCATGTTCATGTTGCACTATCTTCAGCTCTGAATAAAATATTCGAAATAACTTGGCTTAAGTCTATTTATGGTAAAATGGCAAACTGAACACAAAACAGCTGTCAGTTAAATTGGCTGTTGCAGAAAAAGTGTTGCCAATTCGAAAAACAAATCTCTAAATAATACACCCGTTGCTTACTTAACCATTATCAGTTTTAAAAACGATAATGAATTTTATGATACATAAAACTGAGAATATATATTTTCTTTTTTCAGGGAACTAATTAAAATCCAATTACTTATTCGTTTTATATAAATAACTTTGTGGCGTCATTCCTAAACATTGAAGTCCATTTAATTCTCAACGAAATGTCACTGTAAACTTTTTTAAATTATATTTTCCGGTCCAAATAAAATTTTGATATTCTGCACAAGTAATAAAATCACAACCATAAATAATTCGTGTAATAAAGATAATATGTCACCTTAAATCATATTTCTTCATGTATATATTTATAGTTATTTATATAAAAATTTGATAAAATTTATTACGCGAGTCATAACATTGTCAAAATATTAGTACACCTCTGACACTTTCATGTTCTTATTAGTTTATAAATAAATTTATTTGTTAGTTAGTGATCACATTTTTTAATGTTGCGTTAGTGGTCGTATTTATGAAATGGTGCATAAAATATTCTTTACTTCCGTCGCCTTCGTTACTTTCCTGTCTGTAGTATATTCAGGTATTTTTTTCAGTATTGTTGTAGTTTTTGATACATATCAGGAGTCAGAATCATATAGTTTGTAGTATCATATAGGTATAGGGTATGTGTTTTTACCATAATTACAGTTATATAATTTTCTTTTTCTACGACCACTTACAAATCTGCTCATTGTATGTTTGTTGTTGGTAAGGATTTGAGGTACATTGCAAGCATCGTGCGAAATGAATTTGTTTTGTGAGTATTTCAATACAGGTCAGCTCATTTCAGTACAGGTGCCATTGCTAGGATACTTATTTAGAATTGTCAAATATTGGAATGGTGAAAGCGAGACAATTTTTTTATTAATATTAAATGAATTAGGAAATAATATCGTGGTCGTAGAAAAAGTATAGTGTACAACTCGCATGGAATGTCCATTTCATACTTCTATGATTTGCAGCATGCTACAAACTTTCATACTCGTAGGAAATGAGTACCATTCCATGCTCGTTGTACAATATACTATTTTCTACGACCACTTAGAAATCTGCTCATTGTATGTTTGTTGTTGTTAGGGATATGAGGTACATTGCAAGCATCGTGCGAAATGAATTTGTTTTGTGAGTATTTCAATACAGGTCAGCTCATTTCAGTACAGGTGCCATTGCTAGGATACTTATTTAGAATTGTCAAATATTGGAATGGTGAAAGCGAGACAATTTTTTTATTAATATTAAATGAATTAGGAAATAATATCGTGGTCGTAGAAAAAGTATAGTGTACAACTCGCATGGAATGTCCATTTCATACTTCTATGATTTGCAGCATGCTACAAACTTTCATACTCGTAGGAAATGAGTACCATTCCATGCTCGTTGTACAATATAATATTTTCTACGACCACTTAGAAATCTGCTCATTGTATGTTTGTTGTTGTTAGGGATATGAGGTACATTGCAAGCATCGTGCAAAATGAATTTGTTTTGTGAGTATTTCAATACAGGTCAGCTCATTTAACTACAGATGCCATTGCTAGGATACTTATTTAGAATTGTCAAATATTGGAATGGTGAAAGCGAGACAATTTTTTTATTAATATTAAATTAATTAGGAAATAATATCGTGGTCGTAGAAAAAGTATAGTGTACAACTCGCATGGAATGTCCATTTCACACGAGTATGACTCGTAGGAAATGAGTACCATTCCATGCTCGTTGTACAATATACTATTTTTATACAGTTTTCTAAAGCAACCAATTAGTTTTTCTGACTAACTAATAACTTTAGAGAAAAAAAAAATACACGAGAGAAGGACATAATAGTGTGGTTGATAAAAAAAATTGCCTGGGTGATGTGGTGAGGGTAAAGTTAAATTTTCTTAAATGGAAAGGGGGCTTTTTACCTGCCGCCTACCTCTAGATAAGGGAGGTATTGTTTTTACATTACAAATGAATTTTTTGCAATACCTGTTCTGTAAGTTACCCATTAATAACAAAATTTAAACACAGTAAGTGGAACTTTTAATGCACAATTTGTTTTCATGGTTACATCATTTACTTACCGTCCACGGTGGATGGTAAGTGAAACTTACCGTTCATGGTGGACGGTAAGTAAATATATATCATTCAAATTTTATTTTTAACCTCAATCTGTCAGCTGTTAATTTTTCCTTTTCTTATATTTACGCAGGTATTGCAAAAAATAACTTACTAACCTCGAACTGTAAGTGATTTTTTAGGCCTCGAATGTTTAGGAAATCTCGACCCTACGGGTCTCGACATCCCAAACTACATTCTCGACCTAAAAACTATCACTTACAGTTCACGGTACGTAATATACTATTAAACTTCTGTTAGGTATATCTAAGTATGATTATGAACTTTTTGGGTATAGTCATAGTATAATCGTAAATGACTTATTTGCCATTTAGTGGCTCTAGTAAAGGACCCCATTTAATAGAAATGGTAGCACTTACATTTCTCAATATGTTATTGTATATTTTCTTTGTTTCTTATCAATAATTATAGGAAAAACTCCATATGACCCTTCTACAGTCGTTAACATATATCCTTCGTTGGCAACTTTACTAAATAAAGATACCAATCAAGATGGAGTAAGAAGGATGTACACAGACTTGAAAGCAGAAATAAATAAAGATACAGCGCAAGATGCAAGACGAAGAATGTACACAGAAACGAAAGCAGAAATAAAAGACACCACACAAGATGCAAGAAGAAGAATGTACGTAGACACAAAGGCAGAAATTAAAGATACTACTCAAGAAGCAAGAAGACGAATGTACGTAGACACAAAGGCAGAAATTAAAGATACTATGCAAGATGCAAGAAGAAAATTGTTCGCAGACATACAAGCAAAAATAAATAAAGATGCAATGCAAGAAGCAAGAAGACGAATGTACACAGAAACGAAAGTAGAAGTAAATAAAGATACAACGCAAGATGCAGAAAGAAAAATCTACCCAGAAACGAAAGAAGAGATACATTTAGACGTGGATGAAGCAGAAAGCAAATCTGAAGAAGTAGAGCATGAGACGCCAAGTGAAGTGGACAAAGAGGAATCGGATGAAGAATCAAATAAAGATGCTAGTAAGAAAGTGAAGTTATTCTCATTCTCGGCTGCGACTAACGTTTCGCCCAGATGGTCGAAGAAGACTGTTGCGAAAGCTATTAGACGAGGTAGGTAATATATTAGTATTCTCGTCCGCCATTTTGATTACAGGTTTCATAAATAATACAAGTTACTAGAATTGAGTTACTTTGAAAAAGAAAAAATGGTTATTTATGATATAAGTGTTAAAAGTGACATTTTATGAGAGGGGGATTTTGTGAAACGAGGTGAAGCCGAACGAAACAATTCCACGAACGAAATCAATCACTTTTAATACGTATATCATACAAAATTTTATCTACGATCTTCTATAAATACAAAAAAAAATGTAGAATGATATTTTGACAGGTAGGGTTATATTTGATTATTTATTGATACAACGTGTTACAAGTAACAATGAATTCACTTTTAATACCTTGCTATGTTACTTGTAACACTAGTGTTAAAAAGTGACACTTTTAACTTGCTAAGCAACCATTAAAAAAGTAACTTTTAACAACGGTCGTAGATAAACATATTTATCCACAACTATCAAATAATATACCCATAATTCAACTGTTGCTTATCAATTAATGACCTGTTATTGTTGCTAATGAAATATAATAATATTGACAGTTCAATTTTTCCACATAAAAAAGACATTAGTTTTCTCATTTTTCATACTTTATACTATATGATTGGTTTTTAGATTTTCTGCTATGTCAAATCATTCAAATGATTTACGTCACTCGCTTTTGCTCGTGTTTCAAACTTCTTTCTCATGAGTAATAGCATACATTACATGCTCATTGAATAATATACTATTGAAATTTTTATCTGTCAAAAAGTTGACAATATTATTGTGACAAAACATTCAATTATTGTATTATATCTTACAGGTAAGTTTTCAGTTTTCAGAATTTCAAGAAATATGACATAAAATTATAATTTTGTTTTCAAAGCAACTCGAATCTAATAACTTGTTTTATTTATGGAACCTGGGGCCAAAGGGGCGGAAGAGAATACTTACATACAGTTCTAGGTTTACTAATTAAGAGCATCTCCACTCTAATTAAAATCAATGCTTGCATGCGTCTGCCCTCACCAGGTTACATTCCCCTTGTCCCTAGTATAAGCTTATGCTCTCTCCTTTATCTTCTTTCCGCCAAAATATTATGAACCAATACATACATACATACATACATACATACATACATAACGTCACGCTATGTCCCACTTAGTGGGGTAGCACGAACCCAGAAAAACAGTCAACCAACAATCAATCTCCTCCAAACATTCCTATCCTGACACACCACTTTCGACTCGTCCACATTCATACATGCTCGTTTATTCTTCACACTCGGAATCATTCGTTCACGCAACAAACCATCAATCATACCCAACCAGTTATTCCTCGGGCGCCCACGCAATCGTTCACCCACATATATTAGTTTCACCAACCTTTCATTCGACATTCGCTCAACATGTCCAAACCACCTCAACTGACTCACTCCCACTTTCTTAACAACATTCTTCTCAATCTCACACTCATCATACACCAATGTATTCCGTATATGATCACATCTCGTATACCCACATACTCCTCTCAAATATCTCATTTCTACAGCAGTTATACGTCGTTCATGCTTCTTCATCCACACCCAACATTCAGAACCATACATCAATGTAGTCACTAACACACCATTATAAACACACAATCGAGCATCTCTAGATACATTCACGTTTCGAGCAAATGTACCCAGAGCACCCAATACCTTGCACCCAGCAGACACTCGCCTTTCAATCTCCCGGTCAATACGTCCATCCCTTGAGAACATACTACCCAAATATACAAATTCATTCACTTGTTCCAGTCTCACACCATTCACTGAAACATTACAATCACTCACCAAATCATTCTTCTCAAACACCAACACTTTACATTTATCGACATTCAATAGCTTTAAGCCTTTCCCTACTTCAATGTTATATTAAAATGAAATTTTTGTTCCAGATAAAGTAATAGCAGAATTACAAGAGCAACAACGTAAAATTTATAAAAAAACAAAACTGCATAAAATGAGTGACAGATCTAAGAAAACCTTCTTTTATGTTTCACCAGCTCATACTAATTCCAATCCGGGTGAAACTGTCCAACAAAATTTATACCCAATACACCATACTTTAATCAACCCGCATTATACCCCAGTTTACACAGCTAAAAGTTAAACTAATTCAATGTGAGAGTGATTCTAAACTAACTAATTAATCGGCCCAATTCTCTAACGAAATTGTTACATAGCAACCACTGAAATATAGTAATTCTGGAACGCGCTCTGGCAGCGCAAACGCGTGCCGACAGAGAAAGCTACTCGCGGGAGATGCTGTCTTTGTCGTACAGTCTGCTCAAGAGTATTTTACAATACAGTATTGGGCTTGAAATTATCAAGAGATGGCGCTGATCACAATGGGGCCATAAACCAATTTTATTATGAAACTTTATTAGTACATATGAGACGATCAATGAAAACCCGATATGAAAATTCCATGTATTACCCGAGATATAATTTTTTAAAGTTTGTGTGACGTCACTGGTACTCCTCCAGTGGCACTAGAACAACGATTTTTCATGATAGTAGATATTATATATTTTTTAATGTAAAAATAATATTTACATAAATTTATAACAAATAAACTTAATATAAATAAGGATAAAATTAATTTGGCAACTTTAAGAGTATTTTACTTGACAACATACGAAAGTTTGAGAACAGCGGCGCTAGTAGTGATGTAACCTAACCTCAACACACAATTTTATTCAATAGTTTTACAACACAGCACAATAAAACAGTGGAATTATAAAGCAAGTAATAGAAGCCCAATAAATATAATCTTAAATACCAATAAACAAACCAAATGAAAAGACATTTCGTAGTTCTATTTTAGCCCACAATAGGCGTTGGGCGCAGCGACAGACGCGCGACTTGCACGTTTCATATTTCTGGCCAATAGAATCAATGCGAGTACCCGTGACGTCAAAATATGTTCAATTCGTTATATCGCTTTACTGCAAAATATTTAAAATAAAAAAAATACTTTACTACTAATTATTCCGTAAGTGTTACACGATTTTGATATAAATTTGTCATATTTCGTTTATGGTTTACACGCCCATTCAAGAAACGTGCATGTCAAATTCATTTTGTATGATATCTTATGATGGCGAATGCGTGCTTTAATATTGGTAGTTTTTGTTTTATTTACAGCAGAACTGTAGCCATACACATTGCAAATTTCCTTTTTTTTAAGTATTTTTTGAGAAAATTCAATCTTAACCTATAATCTACAAATACAATGTACCTTTCATTTTTACATTTTATTTAAATAATACAGCATAAACAAATATAATACTTACATTGGAATTATCCTAAAATCACTACTATTGTTATTAATTAAAAACAAAATAATTAATATCAAAATACAATGAAATTTATGTACCTCACTTTTAGTTCAGCTTTCTACCACTAGTTAGCGTTCGAATCGAACATATGCAAAGATATTCACTTTTGTGACAGAATGTATTCTGAATGACAATTTTTCAAATGCGCAATCACAAAAGTGTAAGACAGCGATAGCATCTCCAGTGAGTATCTATCTCTCTCGGCTCGCTTTTTTTACACATCGAGAATAGACAGTACACGTTCCAGAATTATTATATTTCAGTGGTAGCAACTTGCTAATGATGAGAAAATCGCATGGTGAATATTTTAATAGCTGTCAAAAAACGATTCATTTTTGGTACAATTAGCAAGTTGTTAGAGGAGCAACTTTTTGGAGAATAAACCTGTTAAATAATTGTGTATACCAGAATTTTTTTTTTATCAGTAAGCATAGGGATTTGTCATTACCATAGTTAAAGTAATTGATAGTAATTTATTAGAGCGTTTTTTATCAGTAAACATAGGGATAACTTACAGTAATTAAAAATAATAATTCCTATGAATTTAATGGTTTTTATTTTATACTAAAGTAATTAAAACAATTTTTTTATTTATTTAAACTTGCATTATTTGTTTAATTATGATTAATAATTATTAATAATCCATGTAAATTATCCCTATGTTTACTCATTAAAAAAAAGCTTTAATAAATTGCTGTCATCTTTTTAACAGTAACTATGACAAATTACTACGTATACTGATAAAATAAACTTCTTTTGAAATTTCACAATGTACTCATTTTAATAATATGACTTTCTTTATTTGTGTATAAGGGGTAACAACACATTTCTAGAAAAAACATTTCCCGAAAATACAATTCTTGAATGTACAAATAAATTACGGTTAGAAATTGTGCATTGACGAAAATACAAATATCGAATTCTGGAAAAGTTACAAATGTCGAATGCTACAAAGACAAAAATACATTTTTCCACAACTGTCAAATAATATATTCATAATTCAACCGTTGTCTATCAATTAATGACCTTTGTTACTGTTGCTAATGAAATAATATTGACAGTTCGATGAAATAATATTATTCATTCGTTATGTCAAATTCAAATCTTACCTATCAAAAGAGCAAAATCAAAATGATTTTTAAGTAATTTTTTCCACATAAAAGCCAAAGACAATAGTTTTCTAACTTTTCATACATTTATTTTCTTTTTAAACTTAAACTGTAGCTGAATAATTGATTTTACGATTTTTTGCTAAATGTCAAATCACTTCAAAATTTTGTTACAACAGTACGTAGCATAGCGATGGTTGCTACAATTTGTCTTTGTTGATAAACAAACAATTTTTTGTATTAGTCAGAGCAAAAATTCTATTTTTCTTATAATTTCAAAACAAATATTTGACAAAATGTTGTGGATAAAGTATAGTATTTTATTCGCATGTAATGGCTATTACTCATTCGAATGGTTTACATAACTCGCGTTTGCTAGTAATGCAAACTTCATTCTCAAGAGTTATAGCTTACATTACATGCTCATTGAATAATATATTATTATCAAATAGCTTGGATGTTACAAATCTTGAATATACAAATGACGAAAATTAAATTCAGAGTTGTACATTTATAGAAAATAGAAATGTCAGATGTTGGAAATGTTACAAATATCGAATGTTATGTTAAAGCAAACAGACCCTGAACCTACACAACTCACGCTCGACAAAATCGAATCGCAGAATTCATTTTTCATAAAAATTATCTTTAGGTATTATTCGACATTTGTAAATTCGAGATATGTACTTTCGAAATTTGCAATATTCTAGCATTTCAACAAATATATTAGTCCAGGTTTGTAACATTCTAAATTATAATGGGATTGTTCTGCAAAAAAATGTATTGCTATATTTACATTTATCGAAAATTAAGCTTATAATATGTAAATTTCAAAAGAAATAGTTTTTAAAAATCATATTTGCATTCAAGATTTGTTTAATAAAGTTTCTTGGCTTGAAATCAGTGCCACCAAAGACGTCAAATTTCAGCTGTTATTCCAACTTGTGTTTGTAAACATAACCTTATATTTTGGTGGCAACAAGTGGTACTTTCTTCATTTGATTATTCGAATTTGCTTCTTCGTAGCCAGTTTCCATAATAATTTCAATAACGTTGCCAGATTTGAAATTTCGTTCTTGTTTTAATAATTTATCACGGTGAAACAAAAAACTTATATAACATAAAATACATATTTTCCTAAATAGTTTTAGATCTATTTTCAGGAAAAAATAAATCAGAAAATGTAGAACAACCCAATTTTTGGCTCTTGAACATATGAGAAAAGTATTTTCATGGTTTGTATTTTCCTGAAATGTTTCTCTAGAAGTGTATGCTTTCCCGAAAAATTCAGGCCTGTGGATGAAAGAGCAAAGAGCTTTTATTCATCCAAAGCTGTAATTTGAATAGTCAATAATTAAGGAAGATAGTTTGATTAACAAAAGGTTTCATTTTAATTGATTTAGCCTTTCTGGCGTCTTGAAATGTATATTCAATGCAAGTAAAATAATACAAAACAGGAACTTTTTTTATTTATTCACTAAATATTCATGTAATACTTTTTATAGGTTATAATTACGGATAATATATAAAGCAATATTTGTGTAAAGATAATGTTAAACAAAAAGTGATTCTTAATAATAAAAACTTAGAATAAATAAATATTAAAAAGGTAGAATAAATTCGATCTTTTCTTTTTTGTCATCAAAAATTTAACCAAGTTCACGTTGCCTGAATTCAAATATTTTTTAACATTTCTATTGATAACAAAATACAGTTAAATATCAATAGACTTCTCAATCAATGTTTTAGCTTCATCAACAAATTTCCTAATTCATCAACAAATTTCTAATTCTTATAATTAATAATTTTGAGAAACGTACTTGTCATTTTTGAACTGATTTCTCAAGGTAATAGAAAATTTAACAAATAAATAAACATAACTAAAAAAAAAAAAACCAAGAACATGAGTCTCCGTAAATATTTATATAATTAATTAAATATTGAAACAAATAACAAATTGACAATCATATTTAAAACACTAGATGAAAAGGTAAATATTTAAGAAATTGATATTTTCGTTTAAAATGATGCATTTAATTGTCAATACATGTACATGCATTAATAATTCATAATATTTATAAAAAGATAAGATTTAAAAAACACATATAAGTACATCATTCTGACCTTGATGTTCTGTATTTATCCTGGCCCTGAAACAAATAAAAAATAATAATTAGTAAACCCTAATATAAAACAAACAAAATATTTTTTTCACGTCATGTCAGGGACCCTCACCTTTCTTCTCCCGAAATGAAACAGTGAGGAAAATGTGTTTTTTCCTCTACAGAGAGGAAAGTATAGGAGTGTTACCAATATGAATGTTATTTACAAAAAATATATTGTAAAAATTATGAATAAATTCCTAGTTTTAATGAAAATCATTATTTTAGTAATATACATATTTTAAATTATCTTACAATGGTGTCTTATATTTTTCTTCTCCCAGATTAATAGATTAAATCACAATTTGACAACTTTAATTTAGATTTAAGATTGGTTCATTGGCAACACTGTTACACCGCCTTGCGTCTGATAACCTAACTTTTGACGTATCAATTTTGTGTTGTGTTATCAAAGTTTATTTAAGGCCCGAGTAAATCGTTAGTCACGAACTTATTATATTAGACACAACCATAATACACTAGGTAAGTATATTATATTATATAAAATAAAATTTGCTTCAACACAAGATATTTTTTCTACAATCGTTGCACAATATCGACATTGTTATTCCATTTTTAGTTAGGAAATGTTCAAAATTGTCGCTCTAGGGCGACAAAGTGACATATTGTCGCACTAGTGCGACAAAAATAAAACAAAAATAAATTAGATAAAAGTAAATGATGCATTGGATTTTTCTGGTAATAACCTTGCTATTGTAAATACAGTTGGCATATACGTACATACACTTCAACTTAATCACCATAAACGTATTCACTCTGTAGACTTTATGTCAAATGTACTCCATATGTCAAATGTACTCCATGTGTCAAATTATGATTTCTTTGAAAATTTTTATTTTGTTCATAAACGTTGTCATGATTACGGTGACATGGGTAACTACAATTTTACTGAATTGTTATAAGCGGGACCAAAGATAATTTTGAAAATTAATTTTTTTCTACAGCTTGACATTGGTCAACGATTGTAGAAAAAATATTGTGTGTATCTCGTCGGATAGAGCTTGTTCGGTGCACTTGTCGAGTTGTTGATCTCGGCTTCGCCTCGATCAACAATTTCTCGCCGCGTGCAACAAACAATGCTCTATCCGCACTTGATACACAAATAACTATTTTCGTAATATATTTTGACTTGTCTGGCAGCAAATCTAATCTTACACTGTTTCTAAAATATTTGCGGGAATATAAAAATCTTCCATGATTACTTCAAAAGTGAAAACTTTTACGTAATTGTTTTTATATGACAGACAAAATTGTTGATTTGTTTTTGCATCGCCTACCTTGATGATACGATAAAGCTATGAATATAACACGAATATTAGCGATTTAAACATCTCGGACGTAGTACAGTGACTGGCCTGACGCCTCGTCACTTAGCAACCTCCTCGAATATTACAAATCCCATAATATTCTTGTTATATTAATAGCTATAATATTTTAGTATATAAAAGGCGCAAAATATAAATATGGTAGGATTAATTTTATACGACTTTTTTTATATAAAATTCGTTCTTTATTATACTTACGTTTAGAAGACTTTTTCGGGGCCTACAGCAACCTGGAACTCTGCTAACCGGTCCATTATTTTGAAATGCGGATTCTTCACTTTGTCTTGTCACTTTGTGGCAACCTTATTTAGTACATTTTTATCTTGACCAGCCGTGCTACACTGGCAACAGTATTATAGTGTTTTCAGCGTAATCAATGGTGATTACTGGCGCAGTCATTTTATGTATCTTATTTAATTTTTTTTGATTCGTTTTGCGTTTTGATTCCGTATTTAGCGACACAACGTACTGAATATGATAGTTCAGTTACCAAAAGTGTCAGATTCGGTTCTTTAGTGAATTCGTGAAAAATGTACAGGTGCTCAAGTGTTGTATCCGCTCGTAACTATGTTCCCACATCTGGGATATAAGTTGGATCATACCTTGCCTGGGTATGACAGGTATTTGCACTCTCGTTGGGTGCATCACCATGTCGTTTTTGGTGGAACGGTTGTTTGTCGCCAGCTCCAATACCTTGGAGATCGGCTGAGCAATACCAATAACCAAGACCGATGCCATTCACGGGGAATTCGCCGCGCGGTGGAGAAGCGATAGGTTTTACGGCAGTGTACCTGGTACCACCACAGAATTATGGGTATAATCGAATTCCATCTCAGCCAGCTGTATCACAAATCAGCGCGGTTGATTTTGAAGTATTGCTACGGGCTGAGCGCGCGGTTGTTTATAATTCTAATCCTCTGGAGGAAACCGAAGAGCTAGGAAACGACATGGCAGTACTGCGACAAGCAGAAAATACCCAGGAAAGTATCACAGAAGAAGAAGAACATCAGCAGCACTGAAGAGGTAGAGACCATCAGTCTACCGGAAAAAGAGCCGTTCGTGAACAGTAAACGAGGATTACACATGGTTAACCAATCGCGTAGCTCTAGTAGCTACCCCAGCGTGGTTTCAGTCTGTGGAAACCACTAGCAGCAGGCCATCTCCACCAGGATACGCCAGGTGAGAGGCCGACTTCTGTTGCGTCCCGACAAGGTATTGTCAACAGATCCACAGCGAAGGATCAGCTAGTGTTATGATATAAATCATCGGTCATAGGTTCGTTTTGATTCATGAATTTGTTGTCGTGACCGATGAATCATACATCCCTGTCCAAGCGATATAATAGATTCCAGGCAGTCAGTCAAAAGTTAGTCTAAAGTTGAGACTCTGTCGAAGCGGTCGTCCTTACGTCGGGCAAGATAGACAGAGGAGTCATCTTTGCCATCGCGATTCGTCGACGTGAGATGTCAAATCGTTAGTTATTTTGTAACAAGATGACTTTCATCAATTACGCTCTGAGCTATCGCTATCTCGAGCTATTTTTAGAAACGATAGTTCAGATTCGATGACACCTCCTGGCATCCCTAAGCCAGACGACCCCCTGGAATTTTGGGCGTCTGCAGTCAGTCCTGCGTTGGTCGTGAGCAGATACAGTTTAAAATGTAGTCGTACTACGTAAAATATGTATTTTTACGTAGTTTTAAGTTAATTAAGTAGTTTCATTTATTAGATAAGTTAGTGCAACGTTAAGTTAGTTATAAGAAGTTCTGCATTTGAATATAGTCAATTTTTTACAATTTTTATATTATTTAGAGTGTTCGAGTGTCATGATTTATCAGCTCCCAATTCATCCGCTCCTAATTTAACCACGACTGGTTTGTCCCCTTTCCTTCAATCAAATTTCCTTTCTTTTTATTATTCCTATCCTATAGTCACCACCCCCATTTGCTACAGTTATACAGACGAGAATCTCGGTTATCTAAAACGAGAGAACATCGTCGAACAAATTAAAACTTTATATAGCTCTCCTGTAATACCAAGTCTCATAATAACCACTCCAGCTCCCAGAATGACACATAAACTGTACTCCAGGTATGTCTGGGCGAGTAACTATTCTTTTCCGTTATATGCGTTACCTTTCGTCCCCACAGTTCCTAGTCAGAATTATCCGCACTACATTCGAGCAGTTATATAGTGTGTATAGAGTGTTTTTTTTTTTTAATATCCTAGTACTTTACAACAATCTTGAAAACAAATGGCTAGAGTTGAACTCGAGGCCATCGAGGAGAAATATCTGCTACATATGGTCAAGATTTTTCCTATTAGTTCCCATTGCGTCTACACGAGCGAGGAAATGGAGCAGTTCTAATATAGTTTCGGCAACTAAGTAGGTACGTCGTGGAATGAACAGAATATGTTATAATGAGTCACCGACTGCGCTTGGTCTGTATTTTTGGAAGTTTATATTAACAAATTAAATTAGTAATCACTACTGACCGTTTTACTCACTATAAATAGTACTATAACTCCTAGACATTACCAATCAATATATTAATCATAATAAATAAAAATATAAGATCACCGACGATCGAGAACATTCCTGTGGGATATATTGTGGCATGTCCTCGTCAGTAGACCCTTACACCAACTGCATCTTCGCCAACGGAGCCCAGTGCAGCCAACATACCGCTCCAATCCATGTGTACGATTTCTTTCTTCGACCAAAGCAATGTTGTGCCAACCTCATCCATCTGTACTTACAGCTCACCGTGACACATGCCAAAAACAGACTGAAAGGTTTCCTGTATAATTGTATATATTTGCTTATAAGTATATATCGTATATGTAAAGAGAGAAAAGGATACAAATCCTTTTAATTGTAATAGTTAGGTTAAGAAACTTGTAGTTATGTTGTATACTGTTTATTTTATTATGTAGTTACTATATTTTAGATAAGACGTCTCTCAAAAGGAGGCTGCCACATCCGTACTTGGGAATAAATACTTTGATTACCTTGATATTTGTGCAGCAAGGTTAAAGATTCGGGTAGAAAGTTGAACAACATAACTTGTTGTTTATTAATATGCATGTTTAGCTTTCGCATGCCGATGAATCTTTGAGCTAGAGACGGCAGTCATCGGTCCAGGGATGTTGCGGGCAAATAAGTGAGTTAGACTTTACAATAAATATCGGGATGTCTGCACTATGCCCTATGACGGATGTAAAGTTTGGAACCTCGTAGCTGGATGAGCAGACAGTGTCCCGTCCGAGTAGTTACTTCGGTTTTGTTCTCCGCGTTTAAAATATGTTATTAAATATATATAATATTATATTTTAACTTTTCGGGCAATACAATTTGTGATTATTTACCACTACCTTGCCCAATACCACCGTGAGTTCAGGTGTTGAGGAATCCAGCTTAAGGTGAGTACAGGTAAGTTAACTTTAACTGTTTATTTCACACTCTATGGTTTCCTGAAATGGCGCAGCCGGCCGGATTGCTGTGAAAAGTTGTGCAGATTTTTTTTGCAGACTTGCCATTTTTCAATTTTCTCGCTGTCTGGGAGAAGTTTTTGAACTATTTACTTGTTACTGCCTATTAAAACCATCTGGACTGTAGTACTATAGTCCTCAATCATAATATTCTTAATAATAATGATATAAATATAATAAAATATAGTGCGCGATGCAATGTAATGGCTTACAAAACAATAGTATGTTCCATCACCAGGAAATAATATTCCACTACAATCTGCCAGGGCCGTGGCATCCAGGATACGACTGTTGCAGACGCAGAGTGAAAGGTCGTCGATAAGGAAGAAATCAGCTGGGCTAATGTGCCCTTGAATAACGATAGAAAGCAGAGCAGAGCAATTATGAAACCAAGGGTAAGTACACAATATCCAAGAGGTCAAAAGTTGATCCAGGAATAATCGTTGGCTTCAAAGGAGACGGTCTCAAGATCATACGTCAAGTTGGCACATTACCCCAGGACATTAAGCATTGGCGATGACAACGAAAGCAACTACGACGACGCTTCCTGAGTCGATGGCGTAGTCAACTTCGGCAACACCTACGGCGATGTACGAGAATAACAAAGTACCAGTATCTCCAGAAGGATCGAATTCGCCTCACATCGCTTTACAGTTTTAAAGTGAAAAAACCAGGAACCTTTACTTTGTGAAGAGCCCCCTTTTTCACCATGTGTTGAGTTCTTTGTGACAGTTAATAAATTTAACTTTTGTATCCCCATTTATGTAAACATATTTGTGTTAGTTTTAGTTTTGATTTTTCTTCTTTAACTATTTAGTTTAATGAAAATAATATGTAGTTATGTTGTATACTGTTTATTTGATTATGTAGTTACTATATTTTAGATGAGACGTCTCGTAAAGAGAGGTAACCACATCCAAACTTGGGAAACTGATATATTTGTGTCTTAAGGAGGGAATGGTGTAGTAAGGTTAAAATTGTTTTTTAATATGCTTACTGTTTAACTTCCTCACGCCGCCTAATCTGTGATCTTCGAGATGCCAGCCATCGGTCCAAAGATGGTGCGGGCAAATAAGTGAGTTTTACTTTACAGTAGATACTGTGCACTATGCCCTGTGACGGATGGAAAGTTTGGAAATACCCAACCGCGTTAAAATAAGTTATTTTTTACAACATCTTTATTTTTGTATCAATAAATAAATGTATTTGTATATTTAATAATAGTTTTTTTGACGTTTACTGGTTTTGTAATTTAATTGAAACCATTATTGTCAAAATTTATAATCAAAATTGTTATAATATTTTGTAAGTATTGTATACAAAATATGTAATAATTGGAACTTAACTCTTGTACGTTTTTAGTTTCCCTGATGAAGTAACGCCCTTAACGCTAGTAGAGTTGAAGCATAGGTTATCTTGTAGTTGTAGAATATCTGGAAAAAAATTCTGCTCTATTCTTCATCCATAAAAACAAAAGAGAAGCGTACCTTAAGAACTATCATTTGTTTAATACATAGTTTGTACTAACTTGTGTTATTTAATTGTACTGTAAAAATGAATGGTTTTTTATTGCTTATAATTATAGTATTTCATAAATCTCGTTTTAAAGATCATATTACTGCAAGGTGTCTGGTAGATAATAAACCTCCTTCGACATACATATTAATTTATTTATGATGACTTCATCCTTTATTAGTATTATGTTATCAGTGGATGATGTCATTATGTTTGTATAATGTTTTGATGTCAATCTATGACGTCGTAGATTACTTATAATAAAAGCTGAACTGATGTAACATTTACATATCAGTTGCTAGAGACAGTTCAATGTGAAACCATTGTAAATCAATAGATTGGAATAAATATATCTTTAAAAAAAATTAAGATATTAATAGAATGGGAATGAAAATTAATATAAATATTAATCAGGAACAAAGTACAGCGTAGAGTCTCGGTTATCTATCTTGAAAAAGATTCGAAAAATAAAATTAGATGTAAAGAGAGCTACGCTAAAAGTTATCAGAAGAATTCTGCTCAGCTGTTCTTCTTCGTCTCAAGATCCAGCTACAGACGAAAGTTCCGGTTAGTGCGTTGAAGAAATCTTGTTGTAATGTAAAGAGAGCTTCGTTCTGATGAAATATAAATAAAAACTAATCATAAAATTCATTTGAGCTGCTCTTCGTTCAAGATCAAGCTACAGGCCACAGTTCCGGTTGTCTGTTGAACGGATCGCAGTAAAACAATTGTAAAGTTGGTATCATTGCCTTGTGCAAACTTATATAAACTTATCAGTTGGTAACAGTGAGTGTCAGTGAATAATAATAAGTGCAATTTTTCAAAGAACATTTATCAAAACAGTCCTTTTAAAAAGCAGAATCAGCGACCAAAAACCACAAACAAATATTATATGTAAAGAGAACACTCTGAAGATAAAAAATAAATAAACAGAAAAATGTTTCTCTGTTGCTTTTCTTCGTGGCTACAAGATCGAGCTACAGACGATAGTTTCGATTATCTACGATGAAGAGATTTCGTAGAACAGTATTACAAAGAGAACTATGCTCTGAAGAAACATAAATTAAAAGTAATAAAATTTGCTCTTCTTGTTCAATATAAGATCCAGCTACAGACGAGAGTTCCGGTTATCTATATTGAGCGAGTTTCCATATAATAATTAAAGAGAACTACGCTCTGAAGATATATGAATTGAGTAAATTAGAAAAATTCTGCCAGCTGCTCTTCGTCTTCATTTGAAGATCGAGTTTCAGGCGAGAGTTCCGGTTGTCTATGCTGAACGAACGAGTCTTGTAAACCATAATAATTCAAGAGAACTACACTCTGGGTTCTGAAGAAATATATATTATAATCAGAAAGATTATATTCAACGGCTGAAACTTTGCTCGTTCACTTTGTAAGTCTGTAAAAAATGAAAAAGCAATTCCACCTCAGTAGGGTGTACAAATAAATAATTATTTAGGTTTTGTAAATCAAAACTTCATTACATAGGGCAGCAGTGTATAAATATAATTTAAAGGCAATATAAATATTAATTCAACATACTGTATACCCAAAAAAAAAAAAAGAATTATAGCTCGATTTGGGCAATAAGAATTAACATATTTTTAATTTTACTTATTTGTACCATTTACTTTACAGTAAACCATAACACTCCCTTACATGAAGCAACAGTAAAGGCAATAATATTAACAACCAGTAGATCTGAAAAAAAAAAACAACTGAGTTGTATCGACTTTTGTGCCTCTAAACTCAAGACAATAAAAATCTATTGCTGTTTGTAAGCAACAGCTTAAGATACAATAAAAGCAATGTATTTATGTATATGAAAATAAATATTTTTAAAAAAATATTCATTTTCTTTTTTATGTATATTGTTCTGATACAATACAAACCCATTGGATAAAAACCCAAATAATTGTTCATGTCAGATTTTGTTACCGGTGCCATTTTATAGGAAATTATTAATCGAATATAATGTGGATTTAAATGAAATGACTAAGAAAACATTTTGGTGTCACATGAATGTTCAATTTGTAAGATGAAGTAAATGAAATGTTAGATTTATTGAAATTGGAAGAGAAACAAAAAACAGTAAGAATAATGCAGCGCAGAAACTAGTGATCCTTTTGGTCACTTAAAGACTTGATATAAGAATATCAACACATATGTAAACATCAATAAAAGAAAAGTAATATGAAACTGTAGGAAGAGTAGTTTTCTTTCATTAGAAAAATTATGTTTGGTGAATACAAACACACAGCTTTACATGTAGCAGCTTCCAAACGGAATTCAAACACAATAAAATTATTATTTGAACCTAACGCTGACAAATGTCAAAAATGTGATTGTCAATTGATCTTACACTGTTGACTGGAAAACTTGTCATATTGGTACGTTTGACCTTAATATCTCACAGGTAATTTTTGTTTAACTTGTAAACTATATTTATTAGTGGATTTTTCACAATGTATTAATTGTTTTTTATTATTGTGTTTTTAATGCACTGATTAAGATAAATTAAATTACCGAAACGTTTGCAGAGAGATGTAAAATTATTTATCTACCTTTATATCCATCATCCGTCGACTTTTTCCAGTTATTAACACATTAATGTTAAATAAACTTAGAGGAGAGTTGAACTTAAAAAATGCTCGTAAATAATTTGCGAAAATTATCCACGATGTTAAATACCTCCATTGGAGAAAGTAGAGATTCTACTTCCAGGTATTCAAAAGTAGCCACCGCCTTAGCAAGTTCCAGGTACTCACCCAACTAGTGGTCGAAGAAACCATTACTTAGAAATCTTCGGAAGAAAATGGTTAGTGTTTAAACATAGACATTACGACGAAATAGAATCAATGTTTGCAAGCTCGGCAAGAATAAAAAATCAGGCAACGGCTTGGCAGGATGCGTTGATGCCGGTTCACTCGATAACGCAAGTTAAGCAATAGTGCCCGCGGTTAGTAGTTGGATGGGTACCTTTGCAAAAACCCATACCAACGAACACGCGTGCCGTTGTTACTCTACCAAAAACGAGGAACCGAGGCGGCATATAACCTTAGCAGTTGAGACCGCTTTAATAACAATAAAAAAATTAAAAATCAAACTAATATAGTATTGATGGAACAATAAAAAGTACCACAAACAGTAGTAATAATAATAGAGAAATTAATCGTATTCACAGAAATTCAACCTTATTGTTGTAACAATACGATTTATTGTTTTTACTGTCAAAACGATTGTAAAATATCAAGTTTCAAACTGCGTTGGGACTTGAACGCATCGAAAATCGTCTTGACAGGAGTTCTTGCTTTCTTGAGTTTAATGTATTGCTACACATGTGTGTTAGAATTTTAGTTATCATAAATAGTCATTTGAGTTTATCGCGGCAAATATTCTGAAATATCGGCTTGAGATGCCATCTGGGGTTGACAGATTTACGCAGAGGTCTGGTAACCCTAGATTAGATTTTAGTTTTTACGTAATTTTTGTGCTAGTTCTGTGGGAAACGTCTTTCCCTCTCCCCGTACCCGCTTATGGGGTAGATGCGTATGTTTGGCTAGCACAAGAAAGAGAGTTAATTTATGGTTTTTGAACAGAGCAGACGTCTTTTTACGTCTGCATTGCTCTACAAAAATGTAAAAAATTTAAGTAAATTTGGATGTTAAATATGTTTTGGTAACTGCAACTAAGATAACATATTCATTCGTTGTCGTCGTTGTATTATTTGTAATTTGTTTTAATTGTTCAATTCATCATTTCACCATTTCATTTAAATATAATTTGTATCATTTTAAAGTGTTGTGTTTGATTGTCAACCCCTTTAGTTCAGTAAAAGGCCGCCGTGCTACATTGTAGTAAAATTTCTATTGACACCCATGAAATTGAGTATTGAAGTCAATATTCTTTCTTAAAAATAAACCTGTAAAAAAACATAAACAATCAAGCTTATATCACTTTTACTATATTATATCATATAAACATCAATAAAAGAAAGGTTACATTGACATGTAGAAACAGTAGTTTTCTTTGTTTATAAAAAATATGCTTGTAGAATACCAAAAAACAGCTTTACATGTAGCAGCTTTAAAATGGAATTCAAAGACAATCAAATTTTTAATTGAACCCAACAATGAGTTAAATTCTAAAAATGTGATACACCTCACGCATCATTCGGACCAAAGAACACCTTTACATGTAGCAGCTTCCAAATGGAATTCAAAGACAATCAAATTCTTAATTGATCACAACGCTGAATTAAATTCTAAAAATATGATACACCTCACGCATCATTCGGACCAAAGAACACCTTTACACGTAGCAGATTCCAAATGGAATTCAAAGACAATCAAATTCTTGATTGAACCCAACAATAATGTAAATACAGAAATGTGATACACCTGAAAGCATTTAGCGAAATGCCGGCAATTAGATGAATTTTAATACATTCTTCTATTTGACTGGCGGAATTAGGCAATTAGACAAAAAATCGCGCATTTCTCTATTTGCCGGGCGCGGTTTAGGCACTTGGAAGAATCATACATAATATTGTAAACAATTTTATTAACAAATTTCACTTATTTGTTACAATGTACCGATATATGGCATCGTGAATTTATAAAATACCTGCTTTGAAAGAGAAGCAGGCACATCGTTTTGTTTGGCATTGTTTTTGATTGCAGCTTTGCAATTACATTTTTTCCAATCTCAGACGCGCCATTAGATGGTAAATACACATAATTACATTATATAAATAAATAAATATATATATGAACAACAACTTGTAAAAAAAAGAAGTTTTCTGTCTTTAGAAAATTATGCTTTGTAAATACAAATGCACAGCTTTACACGTAGCAGCTTTCAAATGGAACTCTGTTAAATATTGAACTAAATTTATATTTCTAGTGTATTATGATAAGTTGGTAACAACTGAATGTGTACTAGGGATTTTTTATATTTGCTTATGAGAATAAAGTTACTGTACATCCGTTGTTCAAAAGCACATGTTTAATTTTCATTTACCACAGCAAAGTTTCGTTATTTTTCATACACAAATCCCATCAAACTCAAAGACAATAAAATATTTGATTGAACACAATACTGATTTAAATGTAATAATGTGATACACCTGAAGAGCCACACAAACTTCGTTCTTTTTGTACGGTTTAGATCGTACGGTTAAACGGTATATCAAAAAAAGGTTATATTGATATATAGAAAGGGAAGTTTACTGTCTTTAGAAAAATTATGCTTGGTAAATACAAACGTACAGCTTTACACGTGGCAGCTTTCAAATTGAATTCAAAGACAATAAAATATTTGATTAAGCACTACACATTTAAATGTAAAAACGTGATACAACTGAAGGGTAACATCCATTGGAGAATGTAGTATTTCCACGTCTGTGTATACTGTCAATAGGTAGCCTTAGAAGTTTCGGGTGTTCATCCAACTAGTGGACGAAGAATCCACCACTTTTATTCATCTAGGAGACAGTTGTAACAAGGTGAATATTCAGAATACGATTTATTGTTTTTACTGTCAAAACGATTTTAAAATATCAAGTTTCAAACTGCGTTGGGACTTGAACGCATCGAAAGTCGTCTTGACAGGAGTTCTTGCTTTCTTGAGTTTAATGTATTGCTACACATGTGTGTTAGAATTTTAGTTATCATAAATAGTCATTTGAGTATATCGCGGCAAATATTCTGAAATATCGGCTTGAGATGCCATCTGGAGTTGACAGATTTACGCAGAGGTCTGGTTTTAGTTTATTATGCAATCTTTGTGTTGGTCCTCAATAGATTTCCTGCCCCCGCGTACCCGCTTATGGGGTAGATGCGTATGTTTGGCCAGCACAAGAAAAGAGTTGGTTTTAGATTTTTAAACAAAGCAGACGTCTTTTCTCGTCTGCAGTGCTCTACAAAATGTAGAAATTTAAGTAAATTTGTTTGTTACATATGTTTTGGTAACTGCAACTAAGTAACATGTTCATTCGTGTCGTCGTTGTAATATTTGTAATTTGTTTCTATGCTATTCAATTCACCATTTTATTAAATATAATTTTTTCTCACCCTAAAAATGTTTGTGTGTTTGTTTGACAACCCCAAGTTTCGGTTTCAGCCAGCCGTGCTACACAGTTTAGTATTTTAACATGAACGTAACAGAATCAACGATGTTTTCCAATTGGGTAAAAATTAGTGGAAAGTAACAATCAAAATATTTCACAGTAAAATATTGATAGATCAGAATATAACAAACATTACTCTTAATAGTAAAGAAATTAATCGTATTCACATAAATTCAAACGTGTTGTAGTGAAATAGACATATAGACTATTTTCTGTTAACATAGATGAAATTGAGGATGAAATCAATATTGTATCTTAAAAATAAACCTGTAAAAAAACATAAATAACCAAGCTTGTCTTTTACTATAATACCTATATTATATTGTGACCAGGTTCGGTCAGTTTAGGGAGTTTATTCAATCATTTCTTGAAATGTTTTATATTATTTTATAAAATTACAGAGTTGAACAAGACATAAACCAATATTATACCCATAAGAGAACTGTGTCTCTGAAGAAATAAAAATTGAAGAATTCGTTTGATTCTTGTTATACCCGTTGATTTATCAACTTAAAGTTTATTCAGGAAATAATACATAAGTTTTCTGTAAAAGCGATGGCGGTTCTTGTGAAATATATATTTATTTTTAAGCAATCTGCCACTGTTTTCCTGGTGCTGTGTTTGAAAACCTAGCTTATTCAAAATATTAATATATCTACTCCAGAAAAGCTAACACAAAAGTAACTTTCAAGACAGAATATTTAAATTCTTTAAACACTAAACCTGGAAATAATACATGACACTTTTAAAAATAAATAAATCATCTGCATTCATCTTTAGTTATAGATGCATTTGAAAACTTGATTTCGCATTTTTGACAGGTACAAAAAGTACAATTATTTATATAACTCGTTGAATTTTCAATAAATATTGAGTGAAACTGAAATATGAATCATTAGAATTTATTGCTGCAACAGAAAATTCCAGAATACTCTTCCTTTGACAGTAATGAGTTATTCAGTCTAGTTTTAGATTTTGTCAAGTACAGATGTTTTTAGGTAAACGGTGCAACATTTTATTTCGTTTAAAAATTAATTCATTTCGTATCTGTTATGTGATTGCAATTGAGACAGAGTTCAGACTGTTTTAACCAGAAGGTTTTAGATTATTGTAGTTTGAAAATATAATAAAACTAAATCCATATTATTGATTTGTTTTATCGCCTTATTTCACCTGAGTTTAATAAAAAAAAGCACCATGAAATTTGTGTATCGAAATATAAATAACTAAATAAGTTGCAAAATTATGTTTTTACGGTGTTCATTTTGGTGCTATGTTTAAAAACTGAACTTATTCAGAGTATAAAACGAAATATATATTTAATACTAACCCTGAAATGAAAACCATTACAAATAATTGTAAACATTTCTATAAAAAAGACCTTGGAAAAATGTATAAACAATTCGACAAATATAATTTCTATAATCGTATTATATTTTTGAATACTGCTTAGTAAAACAAATATTTAATCAATTTCGAGAACCACAAACATAAAATAAATAAATCGCTATAGCACTGCTAACAGAAGATAAGTTATCTGGACTGTTTATCTATCGATATTAGCATTGAAGCTAAAGTTATTCCAATAATTTCAATATATTATATTTGTTACAAATTTAGGGTTTCAATAAAATAATGACAAAATTATTCGTTGCAAACGTTTCAGTTTTCACCTGTAAATGTTTAATTCACACAAACTCTCATAACTTCGCAGTGTTTTTATCTTAAATATTCATTATACACGTAGACGTTCGCAAACAAATAAAACATTCCTTTTTATCGCGATAAGATACCAATAAATGTTCAAGATATGAATATGTTATGTAACATACCAAAATTATTCAAAAAGTAAGAATAATCACTGTTCTTCAAAACTGAATATGTTGGAAAATAATAATATATTTACATGTTACCTCGTTGAGCAGCACTTACTCACGTGTATGGTTGAAAATATCACCATATTTAACTTCTACAATCCTTGGAATTATTTATGAATGATGAGCAAGTAATCGTTTGATTTCCTCGGTCTCGAATTTGATTCATTTTGAAGAATATAATGGACTCCCATCTCCTTATTTCACTGATAGGCGTGGCTGTTTGAAAATGAAACGACAAATTAATCACATGTACAGGAAATATAATACATACCTTACTTTAAAGTTTTGTATTGCGAAAGAATCTACAATTTTCTTTTTGTATGAGCCATATTTTGAGCACAACAAACTAGATTTGTGTTTCGCAGCGTGCACTAACTGTCATGCGATGCGAAAGCCAGCATACGACGAATTGTAATGGCTACGGGTCACGTTTTCTCTCTACCAACTGTAAAATCCACGGAATAAAATACCCTAAAAGATACGGTGCTATAGTACGACAAATCGGATGGTGTTCCTAGAGGTGTGGCTTCGATCTATTTTATAAAATTAAATTTTCAAAGTTTCAAAAATATTTGGAGCTCCCTCAATAATAGTGCACAGCAATATTACTTGTCAAAATTTTCGATAATTACTTTTCAACAAAAAAGCACGATACTGCTTTTACGTTGACATTTGACTGTGTGACGATATTTCCGGCCATGATAACTCAAATTTAATGAACTTCTCAATGTTAAATTACATATTTAGATTTTACATGTTTCGTAGTAATCCGTCAATCGGAAGTGGCAGTTTACTTGACGGGCTTGACGGCCTATCAGGTTTTTTGGACATATCCCAGTAAATAAATAAGTAAATAATTATTTACATAGTTAGGAAAATGGTATATTACTAATTTTTTCTAGAACCATTGATAATATTTCCCGAACAGTTTTATTTCAACTCACTTAAGGTGAACCATACGGGCTTTAACCTTCCTCAGCCTGCAGCTCTGCATCCTCCTTGCACCATGTAACATTTGCGTTCGCTGTTTTCGATTTTTAATTTCGTTTCAGACATATTAACATATACAATTTATATACTGGTAGAAAGAGGAGAGTTCAGCGGTCATTTTGATGTATAACACATGTACTTTAATCGCGTATAATTGTTATTTGGAGCAATAGAAATTTACGTGTTTTTAAACTTCCTGTGCCTGCTGCTCTGCATCCTCCTTGCACCATGTAACATTTGCGTTCGCTGTTTTCGATTTTTAATTTCGTTTCAGACATATTAACATATACAATTTATATACTGGTAGAAAGAGGAGAGTTCAGCGGTCATTTTGATGTATAACACATGTACTTTAATCGCGTATAATTGTTATTTGGAGCAATAGAAATTTACGTGTTTTTAAACTTCCTGTGCCTGCTGCTCTGCATCCTCCTTGCACTATGTAACATTTGCGTTCGCTGTTTTCGATTTTTAATTTCGTTTCAGACATATTAACATATACAATTTATATACTGGTAGAAAGAGGAGAGTTTAGCGGTCATTTTAATGTATAACACATGTACTTTAATCGCGTATAATTGTTATTTGCAGCAATAGAAATTTACGTGTTTTTAAACTTCCTGTGCCTGCTGCTCTGCATCCTCCTTGCACCATGTAACATTTGCGTTCGCTGTTTTCGATTTTTAATTTCGTTTCAGACATATTAACATATACAATTTATATACTGGTAGAAAGGGGAGAGTTCAGCGGTCATTTTGATGTGTAATACATGTTTTTTAATCGCGTATAATTGTTATTTGGAGCAAGATAAATTTACGTGTTTTCAACCTTCCTCTGCCTGCAGCTCTCCATCCTCCTTGCACCATGTAACATTTGCGTTCGCTGTTTTCGATTTTTAATTTCGTTTCAGACATATTAACATATACAATTTATATACTGGTAGAAAGAGGAGAGTTCAGCGGTCATTTTGATGTATAACACATGTACTTTAATCGCGTATAATTGTTATTTGGAGCAATAGAAATTTACGTGTTTTTAAACTTCCTGTGCCTGCTGCTCTGCATCCTCCTTGCACCATGTAACATTTGCGTTCGCTGTTTTCGATTTTTAATTTCGTTTCAGACATATTAACATATACAATTTATATACTGGTAGAAAGAGGAGAGTTCAGCGGTCATTTTGATGTGTAATACATGTTTTTTAATCGCGTATAATTGTTATTTGGAGCAAGATAAATTTACGTGCACCATGTAACATTTGTGTTCGCTGTTTTCGATTTTTAATTTCGTTTCAGACATATTAACATATACAATTTATATACTGGTAGAAAGAGGAGAGTTCAGCGGTCATTTTGATGTATAACACATGTACTTTAATCGCGTATAATTGTTATTTGGAGCAATAGAAATTTACGTGTTTTTAAACTTCCTGTGCCTGCTGCTCTGCATCCTCCTTGCACCATGTAACATTTGCGTTCGGTGTTTTCGATTTTTAATTTCGTTTCAGACATATTAACATATACAATTTATATACTGGTAGAAAGAGGAGAGTTCAGCGGTCATTTTGATGTGTAATACATGTTTTTTAATCGCGTATAATTGTTATTTGGAGCAAGATAAATTTACGTGTTTTGAACCTTCTTCTGCCTGCAGCTCTGCATCCTCCTTGCACCATGTAACATTTGCGTTCGCTGTTTTCGATTTTTAATTTCGTTTCAGACATATTAACATATACAATTTATATACTGGTAGAAAGAGGAGAGTTCAGCGGTCATTTTGATGTATAACACATGTTTTTTAATCGCGTATAATTGTTATTTGGAGCAAGATAAATTTACGTGTTTTTAACCTTCCTCAGCCTGCAGCTCTGCATCCTCCTTGCACCATGTAACATTTGCGTTCGCTGTTTTCGATTTTTAATTTCGTTTCAGACATATTAACATATACAATTTATATACTGGTAGAAAGAGGAGAGTTCAGCGGTCATTTTGATGTATAACACATGTACTTTAATCGCGTATAATTGTTATTTGGAGCAATAGAAATTTACGTGTTTTTAAACTTCCTGTGCCTGCTGCTCTGCATCCTCCTTGCACCATGTAACATTTGCGTTCGCTGTTTTCGATTTTTAATTTCGTTTCAGACATATTATCATATACAATTTATATACTGGTAGAAAGAGGAAAGTTCAGCGGTCATTCTGATGTATAATACATGTTTTTTAATCGCGTATAATTGTTATTTGGAGCAAGATAAATTTACGTGTTTTTAACCTTCCTCTGCCTGTAGTTCTGCATCCTCCTTGCACCATGTAACATTTGCGTTCGCTGTTTTCGATTTTTAATTTCGTTTCAGACATATAAACATATACAATTTATATACTGTTAGAAAGAGGAGAGTTCAGCGGTCATTTTGATGTATAACACATGTACTTTAATCGCGTATAATTGTTATTTGGAGCAATAGAAATTTACGTGTTTTTAAACTTCCTGTGCCTGCTGCTCTGCATCCTCCTTGCACTATGTAACATTTGCGTTCGCTGTTTTCGATTTTTAATTTCGTTTCAGACATATTAACATATACAATTTATATACTGGTAGAAAGAGGAGAGTTCAGCGGTCATTTTAATGTATAACACATGTACTTTAATCGCGTATAATTGTTATTTGCAGCAATAGAAATTTACGTGTTTTTAAACTTCCTGTGCCTGCTGCTCTGCATCCTCCTTGCACCATGTAACATTTGCGTTCGCTGTTTTCGATTTTTAATTTCGTTTCAGACATATTAACATATACAATTTATATACTGGTAGAAAGGGGAGAGTTCAGCGGTCATTTTGATGTGTAATACATGTTTTTTAATCGCGTATAATTGTTATTTGGAGCAAGATAAATTTACGTGCACCATGTAACATTTGTGTTCGCTGTTTTCGATTTTTAATTTCGTTTCAGACATATTAACATATACAATTTATATACTGGTAGAAAGAGGAGAGTTCAGCGGTCATTTTAATGTATAACACATGTACTTTAATCGCGTATAATTGTTATTTGGAGCAATAGAAATTTACGTGTTTTTAAACTTCCTGTGCCTGCTGCTCTGCATCCTCCTTGCACCATGTAACATTTGCGTTCGCTGTTTTTGATTTTTAATTTCGTTTCAGACATATTAACATATACAATTTATATACTGGTAGAAAGAGGAAAGTTCAGCGGTCATTTTAATGTATAACACATGTACTTTAATCGCGTATAATTGTTATTTGGAGCAATAGAAATTTACGTGTTTTTAAACTTCCTGTGCCTGCTGCTCTGCATCCTCCTTGCACCACGTAACATTTGCGTTCGGTGTTTTCGATTTTTAATTTCGTTTCAGACATATTAACATATACAATTTATATACTGGTAGAAAGAGGAGAGTTCAGCGGTCATTTTGATGTGTAATAAATGTTATTTAATCGCGTATAATTGTTATTTGGAGCAAGATAAATTTACGTGTTTTTAACCTTCCTCTGCCTGCAGCTCTGCATCCTCCTTGCACCATGTAACATTTGCGTTCGCTGTTTTCGATTTTTAATTTCGTTTCAGACATATTAACATATACAATTTATATACTGGTAGAAAGAGGAGAGTTCAGCGGTCATTTTGATGTGTAATAAATGTTATTTAATCGCGTATAATTGTTATTTGGAGCAAGATAAATTTACGTGTTTTTAACCTTCCTCTGCCTGCAGCTCTGCATCCTCCTTGCACCATGTAACATTTGCGTTCGCTGTTTTTGATTTTTAATTTCGTTTCAGACATATTAACATATACAATTTATATACTGGTAGAAAGAGGAGAGTTCAGCGGTCATTTTGATGTATAACACATGTACTTTAATCGCGTATAATTGTTATTTGGAGCAATAGAAATTTACGTGTTTTTAAACTTCCTGTGCCTGCTGCTCTGCATCCTCCTTGCACCATGTAACATTTGCGTTCGCTGTTTTCGATTTTTAATTTCGTTTCAGACATATTAACATACAATTTATATACTGGTAGAAAGGGGAGAGTTCAGCGGTCATTTTGATGTGTAATACATGTTTTTTAATCGCGTATAATTGTTATTTGGAGCAAGATAAATTTACGTGTTTTCAACCTTCCTCTGCCTGCAGCTCTGCATCCTCCTTGCACCATGTAACATTTGCGTTCGCTGTTTTCGATTTTTAATTTCGTTTCAGACATATTAACATATACAATTTATATACTGGTAGAAAGAGGAGAGTTCAGCGGTCATTTTGATGTGTAATACATGTTTTTTAATCGCGTATAATTGTTATTTGGAGCAAGATAAATTTACGTGCACCATGTAACATTTGTGTTCGCTGTTTTCGATTTTTAATTTCGTTTCAGACATATTAACATATACAATTTATATACTGGTAGAAAGAGGAGAGTTCAGCGGTCATTTTGATGTATAACACATGTACTTTAATCGCGTATAATTGTTATTTGGAGCAATAGAAATTTACGTGTTTTTAAACTTCCTGTGCCTGCTGCTCTGCATCCTCCTTGCACCATGTAACATTTGCGTTCGCTGTTTTTGATTTTTAATTTCGTTTCAGACATATTAACATATACAATTTATATACTGGTAGAAAGAGGAGAGTTCAGCGGTCATTTTGATGTATAAAACATGTACTTTAATCGCGTATAATTGTTATTTGGAGCAATAGAAATTTACGTGTTTTTAAACTTCCTCTGCCTGCAGCTCTGCATCCTCCTTGCACCATGTAACATTTGCGTTCGCTGTTTTCGATTTTTAATTTCGTTTCAGACATATTAACATATACAATTTATATACTGGTAGATAGAGGAAAGTTCAGCGGTCATTTTGATGTATAATACATGTTTTTTAATCGCGTATAATTGTTATTTGGAGCAAGATAAATTTACGTGTTTTTAACCTTCCTCTGCCTGCAGCTCTGCATCCTCCCTGCACCAAGTAACATTTGCGTTCGCTGTTTTCGATTTTTAATTTCGTTTCAGACATATTAACATATACAATTTATATACTGGTAGAAACGGGAGAGTTCAGCGGTCATTTTGATGTGTAATACATGTTTTTTAATCGCGTATAATTGTTATTTGGAGCAAGATAAATTTACGTGTTTTTAACCTTCCTCTGCCTGCAGCTCTGCATCCTCTTTGCACCATGTAACATTTGCGTTCGCTGTTTTCGATTTTTAATTTCGTTTCAGACATATTAACATATACAATTTATATACTGGTAGAAAGAGGAGAGTTCAGCGGTCATTTTGATGTATAACACATGTACTTTAATCGCGTATAATTGTTATTTGGAGCAATAGAAATTTACGTGTTTTTAAACTTCCTGTGCCTGCTGCTCTGCATCCTCCTTGCACCATGTAACATTTGCGTTCGCTGTTTTCAATTTTTAATTTCGTTTCAGACATATTAACATATACAATTTATATACTGGTAGAAAGAGGAGAGTTCAGCGGTCATTTTGATGTGTAATACATGTTTTTTAATCGCGTATAATTGTTATTTGGAGCAAGATAAATTTACGTGCACCATGTAACATTTGCGTTCGCTGTTTTCGATTTTTAATTTCGTTTCAGACATATTAACATATACAATTTATATACTGGTAGAAAGAGGAGAGTTCAGCGGTCATTTTAATGTATAACACATGTACTTTAATCGCGTATAATTGTTATTTGGAGCAATAGAAATTTACGTGTTTTTAAACTTCCTGTGCCTGCTGCTCTGCATCCTCCTTGCACCATGTAACATTTGCGTTCGCTGTTTTTGATTTTTAATTTCGTTTCAGACATATTAACATATACAATTTATATACTGGTAGAAAGAGGAAAGTTCAACGGTCATTTTAATGTATAACACATGTACTTTAATCGCGTATAATTGTTATTTGGAGCAATAGAAATTTACGTGTTTTTAAACTTCCTGTGCCTGCTGCTCCGCATCCTCCTTGTACCATGTAACATTTGCGTTCGGTGTTTTCGATTTTTAATTTCGTTTCAGACATATTAACATATACAATTTATATACTGGTAGAAAGAGGAAAGTTCAGCGGTCATTTTAATGTATAACACATGTACTTTAATCGCGTATAATTGTTATTTGGAGCAAGATAAATTTACGTGTTTTTAACCTTCCTCTGCCTGCAGCTCTGCATCCTCCCTGCACCAAGTAACATTTGCGTTCGCTGTTTTCGATTTTTAATTTCGTTTCAGACATATTAACATATACAATTTATATACTGGTAGAAAGAGGAAAGTTCAGCGGTCAGTTTGATGTATAATACATGTTTTTTAATCGCGTATAATTGTTATTTGGAGCAAGATAAATTTACGTGTTTTTAACCTTCCTCTGCCTGCAGCTCTGCATCCTCCTTGCACCATGTAACATTTGCGTTCGCTGTTTTCGATTTTTAATTTCGTTTCAGACATATTAACATATACAATTTATATACTGGTAGAAAGAGGAGAGTTCAGCGGTCATTTTAATGTATAACACATGTACTTTAATCGCGTATAATTGTTATTTGGAGCAATAGAAATTTACGTGTTTTTAAACTTCCTGTGCCTGCTGCTCTGCATCCTCCTTGCACCATGTAACATTTGCGTTCGCTGTTTTCGATTTTTAATTTCGTTTCAGACATATTAACATATACAATTTATATACTGGTAGAAAGAGGAGAGTTCAGCGGTCATTTTAATGTATAACACATGTACTTTAATCGCGTATAATTGTTATTTGCAGCAATAGAAATTTACGTGTTTTTAAACTTCCTGTGCCTGCTGCTCTGCATCCTCCTTGCACCATGTAACATTTGCGTTCGCTGTTTTCGATTTTTAATTTCGTTTCAGACATATTAACATATACAATTTATATACTGGTAGAAAGGGGAGAGTTCAGCGGTCATTTTGATGTGTAATACATGTTTTTTAATCGCGTATAATTGTTATTAGGAGCAAGATAAATTTACGTGTTTTCAACCTTCCTCTGCCTGCAGCTCTGCATCCTCCTTGCACCATGTAACATTTGCGTTCGCTGTTTTCGATTTTTAATTTCGTTTCAGACATATTAACATATACAATTTATATACTGGTAGAAAGAGGAGAGTTCAGCGGTCATTTTGATGTATAACACATGTACTTTAATCGCGTATAATTGTTATTTGGAGCAATAGAAATTTACGTGTTTTTAAACTTCCTGTGCCTGCTGCTTTGCATCCTCCTTGCACCGTGTAACATTTGCGTTCGCTGTTTTCGATTTTTAATTTCGTTTCAGACATATTAACATATACAATTTATATACTGGTAGAAAGAGGAGAGTTCAGCGGTCATTTTAATGTATAACACATGTACTTTAATCGCGTATAATTGTTATTTGGAGCAATAGAAATTTACGTGTTTTTAAACTTCCTGTGCCTGCTGCTCTGCATCCACCTTGCACCATGTAACATTTGCGTTCGCTGTTTTCGATTTTTAATTTCGTTTCAGACATATTAACATATACAATTTATATACTGGTAGAAAGAGGAAAGTTCAGCGGTCATTTTGATGTATAATACATGTTTTTTAATCGCGTATAATTGTTATTTGGAGCAAGATAAATTTACGTGTTTTTAAACTTCCTCTGCCTGCAGCTCTGCATCCTCCTTGCACCATGTAACATTTGCGTTCGCTGTTTTCGATTTTTAATTTCGTTTTAGACATATTAACATATACAATTTATATACTGGTAGAAAGAGGAAAGTTCAGCGGTCATTTTGATGTATAATACATGTTTTTTAATCGCGTATAATTGTTATTTGGAGCAAGATAAATTTACGTGTTTTTAACCTTCCTCAGCCTGCAGCTCTGCATCCTCCTTGCACCATGTAACATTTGCGTTCGCTGTTTTCGATTTTTAATTTCGTTTCAGACATATTAATATATACAATTTATATACTGGTAGAAAGAGGAAAGTTCAGCGGTCATTTTGATGTATAATACATGTTTTTTAATCGCGTATAATTGTTATTTGGAGCAAGATAAATTTACGTGTTTTTAAACTTCCTCTGCCTGCAGCTCTGCATCCTCCTTGCACCATGTAACATTTGCGTTCGCTGTTTTCGATTTTTAATTTCGTTTTAGACATATTAACATATACAATTTATATACTGGTAGAAAGAGGAAAGTTCAGCGGTCATTTTGATGTATAATACATGTTTTTTAATCGCGTATAATTGTTATTTGGAGCAAGATAAATTTACGTGTTTTTAACCTTCCTCAGCCTGCAGCTCTGCATCCTCCTTGCACCATGTAACATTTGCGTTCGCTGTTTTCGATTTTTAATTTCGTTTCAGACATATTAACATATACAATTTATATACTGGTAGAAAGAGGAAAGTTCAGCGGTCATTTTGATGTATAATACATGTTTTTTAATCGCGTATAATTGTTATTTGGAGCAAGATAAATTTACGTGTTTTTAAACTTCCTCTGCCTGCAGCTCTGCATCCTCCTTGCACCATGTAACATTTGCGTTCGCTGTTTTCGATTTTTAATTTCGTTTTAGACATATTAACATATACAATTTATATACTGGTAGAAAGAGGAAAGTTCAGCGGTCATTTTGATGTATAATACATGTTTTTTAATCGCGTATAATTGTTATTTGGAGCAAGATAAATTTACGTGTTTTTAACCTTCCTCAGCCTGCAGCTCTGCATCCTCCTTGCACCATGTAACATTTGCGTTCGCTGTTTTCGATTTTTAATTTCGTTTCAGACATATTAACATATACAATTTATATACTGGTAGAAAGAGGAAAGTTCAGCGGTCATTTTGATGTATAATACATGTTTTTTAATCGCGTATAATTGTTATTTGGAGCAAGATAAATTTACGTGTTTTTAAACTTCCTCTGCCTGCAGCTCTGCATCCTCCTTGCACCATGTAACATTTGCGTTCGCTGTTTTCGATTTTTAATTTCGTTTTAGACATATTAACATATACAATTTATATACTGGTAGAAAGAGGAAAGTTCAGCGGTCATTTTGATGTATAATACATGTTTTTTAATCGCGTATAATTGTTATTTGGAGCAAGATAAATTTACGTGTTTTTAACCTTCCTCAGCCTGCAGCTCTGCATCCTCCTTGCACCATGTAACATTTGCGTTCGCTGTTTTCGATTTTTAATTTCGTTTCAGACATATTAACATATACAATTTATATACTGGTAGAAAGAAGAAAGTTCAGCGGTCATTTTGATGTATAATACATGTTTTTTAATCGCGTATAATTGTTATTTGGAGCAAGATAAATTTACGTGTTTTTAAACTTCCTCTGCCTGCAGCTCTGCATCCTCCTTGCACCATGTAACATTTGCGTTCGCTGTTTTCGATTTTTAATTTCGTTTTAGACATATTAACATATACAATTTATATACTGGTAGAAAGAGGAAAGTTCAGCGGTCATTTTGATGTATAATACATGTTTTTTAATCGCGTATAATTGTTATTTGGAGCAAGATAAATTTACGTGTTTTTAACCTTCCTCAGCCTGCAGCTCTGCATCCTCCTTGCACCATGTAACATTTGCGTTCGCTGTTTTCGATTTTTAATTTCGTTTCAGACATATTAACATATACAATTTATATACTGGTAGAAAGAGGAAAGTTCAGCGGTCATTTTGATGTATAATACATGTTTTTTAATCGCGTATAATTGTTATTTGGAGCAAGATAAATTTACGTGTTTTTAAACTTCCTCTGCCTGCAGCTCTGCATCCTCCTTGCACCATGTAACATTTGCGTTCGCTGTTTTCGATTTTTAATTTCGTTTTAGACATATTAACATATACAATTTATATACTGGTAGAAAGAGGAAAGTTCAGCGGTCATTTTGATGTATAATACATGTTTTTTAATCGCGTATAATTGTTATTTGGAGCAAGATAAATTTACGTGTTTTTAACCTTCCTCAGCCTGCAGCTCTGCATCCTCCTTGCACCATGTAACATTTGCGTTCGCTGTTTTCGATTTTTAATTTCGTTTCAGACATATTAACATATACAATTTATATACTGGTAGAAAGAGGAAAGTTCAGCGGTCATTTTGATGTATAATACATGTTTTTTAATCGCGTATAATTGTTATTTGGAGCAAGATAAATTTACGTGCACCATGTAACATTTGCGTTCGCTGTTTTCGATTTTTAATTTCGTTTCAGACATATTAACATATACAATTTATATACTGGTAGAAAGAGGAAAGTTCAGCGGTCATTTTGATGTATAATACATGTTTTTTAATCGCGTATAATTGTTATTTGGAGCAAGATAAATTTACGTGTTTTTAACCTTCCTCTGCCTGCAGCTCTGCATCCTCCTTGCACCATGTAACATTTGCGTTCGCTGTTTTCGATTTTTAATTTCGTTTCAGACATATTAACATATACAATTTATATACTGGTAGATAGAGGAAAGTTCAGCGGTCATTTTGATGTATAATACATGTTTTTTAATCGCGTATAATTGTTATTTGGAGCAAGATAAATTTACGTGTTTTTAACCTTCCTCTGCCTGCAGCTCTGCATCCTCCCTGCACCAAGTAACATTTGCGTTCGCTGTTTTCGATTTTTAATTTCGTTTCAGACATATTAACATATACAATTTATATACTGGTAGAAACGGGAGAGTTCAGCGGTCATTTTGATGTGTAATACATGTTTTTTAATCGCGTATAATTGTTATTTGGAGCAAGATAAATTTACGTGTTTTTAACCTTCCTCTGCCTGCAGCTCTGCATCCTCCTTGCACCATGTAACATTTGCGTTCGCTGTTTTCGATTTTTAATTTCGTTTCAGACATATTAACATATACAATTTATATACTGGTAGAAAGAGGAGAGTTCAGCGGTCATTTTAATGTATAACACATGTACTTTAATCGCGTATAATTGTTATTTGGAGCAATAGAAATTTACGTGTTTTTAAACTTCCTGTGCCTGCTGCTCTGCATCCTCCTTGCACCATGTAACATTTGCGTTCGCTGTTTTTGATTTTTAATTTCGTTTCAGACATATTAACATATACAATTTATATACTGGTAGAAAGAGGAAAGTTCAGCGGTCATTTTAATGTATAACACATGTACTTTAATCGCGTATAATTGTTATTTGGAGCAATAGAAATTTACGTGTTTTTAAACTTCCTGTGCCTGCTGCTCTGCATCCTCCTTGCACCATGTAACATTTGCGTTCGGTGTTTTCGATTTTTAATTTCGTTTCAGACATATTAACATATACAATTTATATACTGGTAGAAAGAGGAGAGTTCAGCGGTCATTTTGATGTGTAATACATGTTTTTTAATCGCGTATAATTGTTATTTGGAGCAAGATAAATTTACGTGTTTTTAACCTTCCTCTGCCTGCAGCTCTGCATCCTCCTTGCACCATGTAACATTTGCGTTCGCTGTTTTCGATTTTTAATTTCGTTTCAGACATATTAACATATACAATTTATATACTGGTAGAAAGAGGAGAGTTCAGCGGTCATTTTGATGTATAACGCATGTACTTTAATCGCGTATAATTGTTATTTGGAGCAATAGAAATTTACGTGTTTTTAAACTTCCTGTGCCTGCTGCTCTGCATCCTCCTTGCACCATGTAACATTTGCGTTCGCTGTTTTCGATTTTTAATTTCGTTTCAGACATATTAACATATACAATTTATATACTGGTAGAAAGAGGAAAGTTCAGCGGTCATTTTGATGTATAATACATGTTTTTTAATCGCGTATAATTGTTATTTGGAGCAAGATAAATTTACGTGTTTTTAACCTTCCTCTGCCTGCAGCTCTGCATCCTCCTTGCACCATGTAACATTTGCGTTCGCTGTTTTCGATTTTTAATTTCGTTTCAGACATATTAACATATACAATTTATATACTGGTAGAAAGAGGAAAGTTCAGCGGTCATTTTGATGTATAATACATGTTTTTTAATCGCGTATAATTGTTATTTGGAGCAAGATAAATTTACGTGTTTTTAACCTTCCTCTGCCTGCAGCTCTGCATCCTCCTTGCACCATGTAACATTTGCGTTCGCTGTTTTCGATTTTTAATTTCGTTTCAGACATATTAACATATACAATTTATATACTGGTAGAAAGAGGAAAGTTCAGCGGTCATTCTGATGTATAATACATGTTTTTTAATCGCGTATAATTGTTATTTGGAGCAAGATAAATTTACGTGTTTTTAACCTTCCTCTGCCTGCAGCTCTGCATCCTCCTTGCACCATGTAACATTTGCGTTCGCTGTTTTCGATTTTTAATTTCGTTTCAGACATATTAACATATACAATTTATATACTGGTAGAAAGAGGAAAGTTCAGCGGTCATTTTGATGTATAATACATGTTTTTTAATCGCGTATAATTGTTATTTGGAGCAAGATAAATTTACGTGTTTTTAACCTTCCTCAGCCTGCAGCTCTGCATCCTCCTTGCACCATGTAACATTTGCGTTCGCTGTTTTCGATTTTTAATTTCGTTTCAGACATATTAACATATACAATTTATATACTGGTAGAAAGAGGAAAGTTCAGCGGTCATTTTGATGTATAATACATGTTTTTTAATCGCGTATAATTGTTATTTGGAGCAAGATAAATTTACGTGTTTTTAACCTTCCTCTGCCTGCAGCTCTGCATCCTCCTTGCACCATGTAACATTTGCGTTCGCTGTTTTCGATTTTTAATTTCGTTTCAGACATATTAACATATACAATTTATATACTGGTAGAAAGAGGAAAGTTCAGCGGTCATTCTGATGTATAATACATGTTTTTTAATCGCGTATAATTGTTATTTGGAGCAAGATAAATTTACGTGTTTTTAACCTTCCTCTGCCTGCAGCTCTGCATCCTCCTTGCACCATGGAACATTTGCGTTCGCTGTTTTCGATTTTTAATTTCGTTTCAGACATATTAACATATACAATTTATATACTGGTAGAAAGAGGAAAGTTCAGCGGTCATTTTGATGTATAATACATGTTTTTTAATCGCGTATAATTGTTATTTGGAGCAAGATAAATTTAGGTTTTTTTAACATTCCTCTGCCTGCAGCTCTGCATCCTCCTTGCACCATGTAACATTTGCGTTCGCTGTTTCGGTGACTAGTCAGCTCCGCATTTTAGGCGCGAAAATAGTAATTTCGCTCCGGTTCCAGAAAAAGTAAATTTAAATTCAAATAGATGTAGATTAATGATGATTATTTCACTCATTATCAATTTGACCAATCAGAATGTTTCATTTTCCATTGCTGTGCATTTTAGATAAGTGATTAAACAGCACCATGCTGTTTATTAGCGATTAAATTGAAGCTAGCTTTTATATGCAAATTTTGAACATTTAGAAGACATATTTAACCGGAAAATTGATTGCAGAAGTAAGATACATACATGTTTTATACCTTCACTGGTATTCTATATCTATAAACATGCTGAATTATTCATTTCAAGTAATTTTTATTTATTTATTTTTGACATTTATTTGACAAATAAAAAGAAAAACAATCAATTTGCTATAGTTACACTATAACAACATAATTTTATGATGCTTTTTGTTTATGTGTGTACCGATTTATTTATGTGAAAATGTATCAAAATCAACGTTTTAGTACAATTTCTTTCGCAAATATTAAAGTTTATTCTATGAATTCATGAAATAATCTTGACATATACCCCTTGTGCTAAAGAATTGAATCGATTAAATTTGATGTCTAGCTTAATTTAGCGATGAAATCTGGTTGTCAAAACCTGGACTATACTCGACTGACTTAACTGACTTAACTCGACTCAACTGACTTAACTGAATTCAACACAATCTTGTGGCAGTATTTATACCACAAAATAAACCATAATAAACTCATTTATTTTCTAAATGTCCTCTGCTCGTAAGCGTCGGACACTAATGTTATTTTCGACTTATCCCTAATGATTTTTTGTAAACAAAAAGTAATATTTTTAAATACATTATAAGAAATTGAATACAGGGTGTTCCGATGTTAGCGCGCTGCTACATTTCTATTAAATAGGGCCATTTTCCTGGTAATTTTTTTTATATATAACATTTTTCTCTAAAGTCATTAGTTCGCACCAAAAAGTGTGTTTTTTGGTATATTTTTATTTGTTTCTCAAAAACTGTAAGTTCAAATGGAAAATAAACTTAGTATGTTATAGAATAGATGACCATATTTATAAATATACGAATTATTTTCATTACTTGGTCGCTCATGGGAATGAGAGACACAGTATCAAAGTTCTAGACTTCAACTAATATTTTTTTATAGTTTAATGTTATAGCTATCCTTTTCATCCACATATATAAATACTAGAATGTTCAAAGACTTCACAGTAATAATTGTTCTGTTTTTCGATAAGAATAATTGTAAGAAATAATTTATTCAAATTTGAATTTGCGAAACAAAATTCATGGGAGTGAATAAACCTAACGAAAATATTCTTTTCATCTGACATTGCAATGTACAAGTAACTGTAAAAAAAATCCATGAAATTTTGACGGATGGAGGTTGTTGAACCATAAATAATATGAAAATAAATGAAGAATACAGAATTTGCTGTTTTTTTTACCCTCCCGCCTTACCTCTAGGTAAGGGATGTATTGTTTTTGGTCAAAAAATTGGGTAGTAAGTTTTCAATGAATAAGCAAAAAATAAATTTTTTTGAATTATTGCTTCTTATATTTAAATGAAAAGCTGATTAGATTTTGGATAAAATTTGTCAACCGGAAGTAGCAGTTTACTTGAAACTCTTAACAGTTTTTCGTGAAAAACACGGTTAAATTTCCTTTTTCAACAATTTATGTTATTTTGAAAGTTGAAGAATATTTAATTTTACATGTTTTTTGATTACACTAATTTTATTAATTTTCATTAGATTTTGAGATAATAAAATATAAAGAAATTAGATTTCACAAATCTTGCATTCCTAGTACACCATGGAAACATTTAAAAATTTTCAATTTTTTACGAAATGTGACACATGTCATTGTGATTGTGAAGCTGTTTTCTTAGTGAAATATATGTCAAAAAATTAAATAAATATACGAAGGAAAATTAAAATTCTCAAATATAAATAGAAAATAAACAAATAACAAGGTATGTTTCTGTATCATCAAATACTATTTTGTACTGCTTAAGAGTTGTATTGGGCGGGAGGTTATATGCTGGCCACATCAGATTTTTAAATAATGGATTCGTTCTTCGACGCGCATGTTTGACCTTAAATTGGTTACATTGCAAAGCTAGGGGAATAACACAGCAGCCAGTATCTCTTATCTGCGTCGTAGTTGTACAGGACATGTGAAATGTGTAGGTAGCATTTGGAATAGTGCAACGTAGACATTGCTTCTGCAAGTACATATATTAAGAGTTTTAGTAAATTTGTTGTTACGTTTTGAAATTTATACAATAAAATGGATTTAGAAGCCATAATAATATTTTCCTTATGGCCGGATATGCCTATAAACAAAAATGACTCAGAAATACAGATGTTTACTAAATACTTTGATAAAATCGATAAGTAAGTATAAATATTTTGTGTATTGTTGCCATATTTTGTAAATATAATTGTTTAGGTCAGTTGTGTTGAAACAAATGCAAGACAAACGAAATGTAGAAGACAGCGGAAAAAATAAGAACGTCGCAAATACATTTCGTGCGGAGGGAAATAAATGTTATACAAATCTGAATTATGCCGAAGCTCTGAAACTGTACAATCTTAGTATTTTACGAGCTCCTCGAAACAGCAAAGAATTTGGCTTAGCTATTGCTAATAGATCAGCCGTGCTTTTCGATCTTGAGAAATATGAGGTAAGGTAGCAAAACAAGGTATTATATTTAGTTAATTTGTTTTAATATATGTTTAAAGGAATGTTTGCAAGATACAAACACAGCTTTAAAATCAGAGTTTCCTAAAGATTTGCGATATAAAATATTTCTCCGTCAAAGCAAATGTTACTTAAAGTTAAACAATAACTTTGAAGCAGCCAAATCACTCCGAAAAGCTGAAGAATGTTTCGGTAAATTAAATATGGGCCAACTGCAAATTGGTAAGTTTAATAATTAAACTATTTTTCCTATCTCAATCAATTTGTTTTATCAGGTACGATAAATAATGCGATAAAGGAAATGAAAAATAAACTGAAAGAACAGATCGAAACCACTTCGATTGAAAACGAACCTGAAGCTGATGATCTTGTTTTATCTGAACCAGCTTTAAAAGATGGAGAGAACCCTAAATTTCTGGATGCGGCTAAAGTTGTGGATCACAAGTAACTAATTTATTTAATCTCATAACTTTGTAGTTACAATAATTTGTTTGGTTAAGGTACACAAAAAAACTAGGTAGGCATGTGGTGGCCAACACTGACATCAAAAAGGGAGATGTGCTCTTTATAGAGAAACCATATTGTATTGCTGCAGTTCATGTGCAAAAAGTACATTTGAATATTTGCGCTTTTTGTGCCAAGTCAACTCTAAATTGCATTCCGTATGTATACTTTTACAGTTATTTTATTTAAAATATTATTTTTTTGGTACGTTGCTATAAGAGCGAGGCTGGAGTTAAGCATTATATTTATTTATTTTAACTTAAATTATAAGAATCATGTCCTTCCAGTTTGACGTTCAAACAATAGAATCGCGTCGATCGGATTGAATTTTTATCACGATTCAGAGTTAATTGTTTTCTCAACATAACCTCCTGCCTACAGTTTATTTTTCTTGTGGTGCGGTTCACGTCACTATCTTCTTTCTCATTTTCTCACACTATTGATATAGAAGATATACAGATAGAAGATAGTGACGTGAACCGCACCAAAAGAAAAATAAACTGTAAACAACTTTTAAACGGTACAAAATAGAGAAATTAATTCGAATAAAAATAGTAGACAGTATTATTAGATATGCATCTTTTTAAATATAACAAAATTACAACGATTTTTGTATTTATTTATTAATGTAATGAAAGCAAACAAACACGAAGCCCATTAACATGCTTTCATGTGGACAATTCTCTGAAACTGTTAACTTGCGGTTATTAAAAAAATAAAACTTAAAATCAATAGCAGAACTTTTTTTTTTTCATTGTATCTATTATATTTTAAAATAACATATTTTATCCAACACCTCTCAATAAATGCTCTATAACTATAGCGATTTTAAACAAGCAAAGTAACAGATTACTCACTAGTGGGTATAATTTTGAGGAAAGCCACTAGTGAGTATTTTTTTATTTATAACAATAATAATAACACACAACACCTTGGTAACTACTTCGATTGACATTTTAATTTAAAAATTTAAAGCATATGTCACTGTCAAATTATATTTCTTTCATAAATTTTGCATTTATTAAGAGTTGCTGGATAAAACGTTATACTTCACACGTGGACAAAGTGGAATTACCCACTTGTAAAGTAAATAACTATTAATATGGAGCATTGATAATTTGAATGCGCGCTTTAATAAATTGCGTTTTATGAAATTCTGAATTTATTTGTACTCAATCAGTTAAGGTCAAACATACGCGTTGAAGAACGAAACCTTTATTAAAAAAAAAAACAGCAAATTCTGTCTTCATTTATTTTCATGTTCTTTATGGTCCAACAACTTCCATCCGTCAAAATTTCATTGTTTTTTTTACAGTAACTTGTACATTGCAATGTCAGATGAAGTATATATTTTCGTTGGGTTCGTTCACTCCCATGAATTTTGTTTTGCAAATTCAAATTAGAATAAATTATTTCTTACAATTATTCTTATCAAAAAACAAATTATTATTACTATGAAGTCTTTGAACATTCTAGTATTTATATATGTGGATGAAAAGGATAGCTAAAACATTAAACTATAAAAAAATATTCGTTGAAGTCTAGTTGGTCAAAAATTCAGAACTTTGATACTGTGTCTCTCATTCCCATGAACGACTACAGTAATGAAAATAATTCGTATATTTATAAATATGATTGTTTATAACATACTAAGATTATTTTTCATTTGAACTTACAGTTTTTGAAAAACAAATAAAAATATACCAAAAAACACACTTTTTGGTATATTTTACGTTTCCATGTCTTCCCGCACTTGTAATGTAATGTAATAACTATTGTTTTAAGGTGTGTGGTGTGCTCGTCCTTTGTTTACTGTTCGGACAGCTGTCGCCAGAGTGCTTGGGACTTGGGCCACCGCTGGGAATGTTTAGGCGCAAGCCAAAAAATAATAACGCAAATATCATGTACTGCAAGTTTATCTATCCTTTTCCAAGCATCCCGTGATGGCTTCAAAACTGCTATTGAAGATGAGACTGTTTATGGAAACAAAGCGAACAATTATCCATTTGTAAATAAACTCGTAACTCATAAGAAGAAAACTTCCAATGACGAATTACAAGTAATGATAAAGGTATGAAATGAAATAGGTATTCATGTATCAAGGCACTGAAGTTTAACTTTTTATCACGAAAATAAATCATGTAAGTGATAAAAAGGAACTTCAGTGCCGAGGTACATATTAAGTTTTATTTGAAATCTAAAATTTGAAAAAACTGTAAAAAAAATTACAATAGAGGTTAAGTTTATACATCTGTCAGTTGTCAATTGAAACTGACAGTCAGTGTTGCCAACCACGAGAAGTGAAGTTATCGTAAATAACACTCAAAATTATGTGTTTTGTTCTCAATTTCTTTATCGGAATTTAGTTACTTCTTCTTGCATATATTGTTTCATTTTATGTATAAATTTACTACAATACGTCATATATCTGTCAAAATTATCATACTTGTACATTAATTATTTTACGGTTGTCAACACTGCCAAATACTGCGTTGCTCAAAATCGTCGTATAATGGGTTATTTAAAACGATTTCTGAGCTTTTAATGACGATCTTCGAGCACTTTAGTGCCGATTTAAATAAATATTATTATGCAAATAGTTAATATTTTGCAGGGAGCTGTATGGATGGTAATGTATTTGAAAAATTTCACCGATTATTTTGATTGGCTGTATGTGCAACCGAATCGCCCAGAAGGCTCCTTGGAAGAATTGTACTACTTTATTGGCGGCCAGCTTGTAAAGTATTTGTTGCAAAATAAATGCAATTCAGTCGTCATTCGAGAAGTCACGGTTAATATTTATCCCATCAAATTAGTTGAGCTGAGACATGTCGGAGCTGCGACTGGAATTTATGTGTCCACTGCTCTTCTGAATCATTCTTGTCTGCCAAATGCAATTCAAAGGTAAATTGAAAAATAACATTGATTAATAACAATAACGAAAGAAAAAAAATCTGTTGTGGGCACCACACTACTTTCTTATAATACAAATAAAACAAACAAGTCATACTTGTTCAGTTAGTTTTATTTGTATAAGAAAGTAGTGTGGTGCCCACACCAGATTTTGTTTGCTTCTTTTGACAAAACTGAATTATATGTTTAATAAACTAATTTTAGTTGCTATGGGAACAAACAAATAACAGAAACTGTAATTATTAATCATTCAATACAAATTCACATACCGATAGAAACTCACGGAATATACTCACTTAAAATTGTAATATTTTTTTATTACGTTTCTTTATAATATAAGCGCTAAGAAACCCACTGCAGCAGAGCGCATCGTCAGATCTCTAATATTTTTCGAGATACGTTGATTTTTGGTATTTTTCGAAGTGCAACTTTAAGGGGCTGTAATTCAAAAACTACACGAGATATCTAAAAATTCTCTTCAGTTTAGCGTTTCTGGTGCCTTATATAACAAATTAGCAAATTTTTAAAATTTTGAATTTTTTTTGTATTTTTGTTCAAAATTTCGATCAGCGATAACTCGACAAATATAAAGATACAGACTTTCAGTGTTCACCAATCGATTCAGCTCGTCGAAATACATAAGTATGCAAAGTTTCATAAAAATCGCTTTACGGGATGGAAAGTTAGAGCAAAAAGCCTGGAAATGGCGTTTTTTGTCCAAAAAGTCAAGTGTTACCCCTTGACGTTTGGCCTGAATTTGGCCATTTTCAGACTTTTTGCTCTAACATTTCAAGCGGTTGTCCGAATTTTCTAAAATTTTCAGGGTTTCTGTATTTCGTCGAGCTGAATCGATTGGTGAACACTGCAAGTCTGTATCTTTCATATTTGTCGAGATATCTCCAATCGAAATTTTGAAAAAAAATTCAAAAAAATTTCAAAATTTTCAAAATTTACTAATTTATTATAAATGGCACGAAAAACAAAAAAACTGGAGATATTTTTCGATATCTTGTATAGTTTTCGAGTTACAGCCCCTCAAAGTAGCTCTTCGGAAAATATAAAAAATCGTCATATCTCGAAAAATATTAGAGATATGACGATGCGCTCTGCTGCAATGGGTTTCCGAGCGCGAGTATTATAAAGAAATGTAATAAAAAAAAATTTTTCCATTTTAAGTCATATTTGGGGAAATTCCGTATTTTGAAAAATATTACAAATCGCCATATTTCGATAAATATAAGACATATTACGATGCGTACTACAGCAATGAGTTTATTCATGTTTTAATTATACATAAGTAATAAATTTCAAGTTAAGTTTGGAGGAGTATTTAATTTATTTTCTAGTAAACAATTTACTAGTACTAACTTTTTGATAATTAATATACGTTTCTTTCTTAATTTAAATAATTTTCTTAATTTAAATAATTAGATCTGCCTAACCTATTAATGCCCAGAATTTGTAATTATGTGTAAAATATTTTATCTACGGCCATGAGTTAAATGACACTTATCCCACTCATTTTTCGTGAGTGAAAAGCTTCATTAACGCCTTCGTTTTCATTAACGTACTATTTATTATAAATGTTTATAATAACAGACTAGACATAAATTAATATTTTAAAATAACATCAAAACTGAGAACACGAAATTAAACAGGTATAATATCCACATGTCAAATAAATGTCACAATGTCATACGTAAGGAACAAGTCATACTTCAGTTGGTTTTATTTGTATAAGAAAGTAGTGTGGTGCCCACACCAGATTTTTTAGACTTAGTATAAGAAAGTAAAAATATAAATAAAATTTATAGCTAATATTATTTTAAATCTTTTTAAGTAAAACAAAAATTACTTTAACTCGATTATTTACTGAGATATGTTCCAAATACTTTATAGGCCTTCATTGATGTAAACTATCACTTCTGCTTTCAAAATCAGCCTGAAATTAGAACATCCAAGTTCTAAATATGAATTTTGAAAATGATTTTGGTATTAGAATCTGGTTCCTCAAGCTCACAATCTCCCACAAATTTAAATTTCTAAACGGTACAAAATAAAAATTATTGTACTTAATCTTTTGCAAAACACAAAATAAATTCTAACTCATTTATTTACTGAGATATGTCCAAAAACTCTGATAGGGCTTCAAATAAACTGCCGGTTTCCACTGAAATATAATAATACTGGATCGCTAACTGACTCTAAAAATGCATGCTAATATTACTATATTTTAGTGCATGTTTCTATTGTTGAATTTCTCCCAAAATCTAATCAGCTCGTAAAATGTACATATTAAATCTAAATTTGATTTGACATTAATAGCTTAATTAATTTTGAGTTATCGTGGACGAATAATTATAACTAATATTTTTGTAATATTTTTGCAGTTTTGATGGAACTACAAGCATTGTAAGAGCAGGAAAAGACATCAAAAAGGGATCAGAAATAGCAATTAACTATTTGGAAGTTAACTATAATCTCGTCGACACTGAAAAACGTCAATTTAAATTGAATCAGTATATGTTCACATGTTCATGTCCGCCATGCGTTGATTCAAATTACAAAATGTTGAACCGAGCGTTTGCGTGTCCTCGATGTAACGGAAAAGCGTTTCCACTGGAAAACAGCCTTAACATAAAATGCAGTGAATGTTTCGTATCGTTTAATGCATTTAGTTATTTTATAAATAGCAAAAAAATTGAGGACTATCTTCGTATATTTAATATGGTTGGTGATGAAGATTTGTTGGATGCATGTTATAGGTTAATAAAGAAAACATTCCACAAATCTAGCGAGTTCTATTTGCCATATTACGCTACTTGTTTAAAACATTATGAAAGAACAGGTAATTAAATAATTAATATTTTGTTGTCAGTTGTTGTGCTAAGCCTATTTTACATTATCCTTTTTTTTTTGTCTAAAAACTTTGAAGTTAAGTTTCATACAAGTTTTACATGTGTAACGTAATTCAAGAAAAAGTAAATCAAGTTTCGTACTATTTTTTTTACATTTACATTTTGTTCTATTTATTTTTCAAACAACACTTAAAACGTCAAAACCTGAGTGAAAACTGTTTTTTTTTCACGACATGGTAGAAAACTCCACCGTTCTTCTCCCGAAATAGTGAGGAAAATGTGTTGTTCCTCTCTAGAGAGGAAAATATGGAAGTGCTGTCAATATGAAAGTTATTTATAAAAAATATATTATAAAAATTATAAATAAATTCCTAATTTTATTGAAAACCCTTATTTTAGTGATATATATACTTTATATAATCTTACAATTATGTCTTATATATTTCTTTTCGTTATTAAATCACAATTTGACAACTTATTAAATATATTTAAGATTGGTCCATTGGCAACACTGGTACACCGCCTTGTGTCTGATAACCTAACTTTTAACGTGTCAGTTGTGTTCTCAAAGTGTATTTTAGGTCCGAGCAAATCGTTTTTTGAAACATGTCGTGAAAAAAATGTTGTGTCTAACACGAGAGGAAAGCTCTTCTTCCACTCTCATTCGAAATGCCTCACGAGCGCAGCGAGTGAGGCAATCTTCGAACTCGAGGGGGAAAAAGAAGCGCTTTCCTCTCTAGTTTGACAAATAACTATTGAGGTTTGGATTAGCAGCATAACTTAAAGAATTACCCTTGTAACTTCTACAAAAGGTAGTTGTGATTCTAGACCAAAAAGGTTCTAAAATCTAGTTCAAGTTCCGAACCAAAAAAGTATAATGTAAAACAGGCTTTAGAATCATCAGCAGGTCTTTGTTTTTCGGTACAATACAACAGTTTTATCAACAACAGTAGTAGCGAGTTTTTGTTTTCCAGTTACTTATTTCTATCGCTCCTGAAATATAGTAATACAGGAACGCGCACTCATCTGCTTTTATAAAAGCGAAAAATGAACCTGGGACAGATAGAGGCTAAACCGTAGTTTACGGCCACAAGAGAAGTTAGCTGCAGGTCCTAGTTTCTTTAGCCGGTCATAGTTCAAGAAAAACAATTTAAAAAAGGAAGAAACTCAGATTTATTTTAGTTTTGAGATTGAATAAACACGAATTTGTTCAACAGCATTTTCAGAATGCAAATTTACTAGGTTTTTGTTGTTTGACTTGCCCCCCAAACTGTCATATCTACCAAACATCATTCGCGATCCGTAGCTAACTTCACAATTGACCGTAAACTACGGTTTTACCCAGATAGATGTCGTGGGCTAGCTTTCTTTGTCTAACACTTGTTTTTAGAAAGGTTGCTATGTATTTATTGAGCGGTTGCTATGAAAAAACATGTTTCACAGTCAGATGAAGTGAATAATGACCATAATCCTGAATGTAATTCTATAATTTTTCTGTTCCTGTAAATTCGGAAATCACTTTTGAAAATGATAGTTATTAGTTGAAAACACACGTTGAAAAACGTCAACATAAAAATACACAATGACAACTGACTACATGTCAACTGTCAGACAGCCGTTGCTAGGTAATCCGCATCACGACTTTTATAAAATAGCAGAGAATTATGGATTTATGGCTCTGTGATTGGTCGAGAAGAAATCATAATTCACTGTCGTGAAATTTAATTTATTGAGATTTGCTATGATTTTAAGTTGAAAACAATAACTTTAAAATTGTCCAAGATCTCATCGAAACTATTTTTATTTCAGATCAAGTTAAAAAATGCATGGACATTGCGAAATCTAATTCAGAACTAACTAAAAATATTTACGGAGAATTAACTATCGAGTATACATGTGCTTTTTTGAGTTATGCCTATTTATTAGCCAAATATGCTATTACCTTGAGGAAACAGTCTAAAAATAACAAGTAGGTTCCTTAAAAATATTAATTATAAGAATTATAATATAATTTGTTACTTATTTTTGCAGGAAATTTGTTGATGAAGCAAAAACATTGATTGAGAAGTCTGTTGATATTTTACATTATTTTGTTAGGAATAAAAATATTAAAATATTCATTGCTAATATTACAAAATATTTGAATTCAGACAATGTCAACATGGTTATAGATGACATGATTGTTTATGAAAAAGAAGACATCGAATTTATTATACCCTTCTAATATGAATTTGTTCTACGTTTTATTTTTAAGAATCTTTTTTTGTTTAACATTATCTATATACAAATATTGCTTTATATATTATCCGCAATTATAACCATTATAAGATTACTTACTTTATGAATAATTAGTGAATAAATATTATATATTCTTGTACTTGCATTTAATATAGATTTCAAGACACTGAAAAGGCTGAATCAATTGAAACAAAACCTACAAATCATAAAGTATTTTTTAACCTTCCACTAATCTCGTCGGGTCTCACAAACCCAACCAGCACAACTACTAGCGTTCTAAAAATGAGCGCGGCTAGTGGAAGGTTAAATTCAAATCTTAGCTCGTTCTCCATTTGCAAAATAAAATGGCGGCTAGCTATGTGAGAAACTGCTGATGATTTCTTGAGTTTACATCTTCACGCCATTTATTCACTTCCATTTGTGTGCAGTTCTGTCTTTCAAATGACCCTTGAAGATGTTGAAGAAAGAAGAACCACAAAGGTAACTGTTATGGTAGAAATTTGTGAGCTAAGTATTTCATCATAATTCACAGAGAATTATTAACCTCAAAATCTACATACAGTGCATAGAATATTGGATTGAATTTGGTAAATTTTTCTTATTTTCTAGGATTAGCCCTTTGGTTTATAAATAAATTTAAAAAATCAAATTAAACCCGTAAGACTTAATTGTAAATATCTATAGGTATACATATTTCCAGAACTCAAAGGATCAATCAAGATCACCCAACTTAAAAGATTTTTGGAATAATTTCTGTAAAATTCTGTGATTAATTAACTAGTCTACCTATCTCAGAACCATGGATACATTGACAGCAAAAACATCTATTAACAAAATTAACTTCATGAAATGTTACACGGATTTTCATGTGTCAAAAACTGCCATATCAACAAATTATTTGACTTTGTTGCTCTGAATTTATAAATTTACGTGTATCTTAATTAAATTTGAATTTCATTTCACTAACTTTTGTTCTAAATTATACATTTTTAATCGAGACACCTCACATCGAACACTGATTATAACAAATGATAGAGAAAAACAAACATTTTCGTCATTTTTATTTTCTTATACTTATGCAAAGTATAAGTCATATGCAAGGAACAAGTCATACGTGTTCAGTTAGTTTAATTTGTATAAGAAAGTAGTGTGGTGCCCACACCAGATTTTGTTTGCTTTTTTTGAAAAAGAACTGAATTATATGTTTAATAAACGAATTGTAGATGTTAGAGGAACATACAAATAACAGAAACTGTCATTATTAATCATTCAATACAGATTCACATACAGATAGAAACTCACGGAATATCCTCACTTAAAATTGTAATATTTTTTTATTATATTTCTTTATAATATAAGCGCTAAGAAACCCACTGCAGCAGAGCGCATCGTCAGATCTCTAATATTTTTCGAGAAACGTCGATTTTTCGTATTTTTCAAAGTGCAACTTTAAGGGCCTATAATTCAAAAACTACACGAGATATCTAAAAATTCTCTTCAGTTTAGCGTTTCTGGTGCTTTATATAACAAATTAGCAAATTTTTTAAATTTTGAATTTTTTTTGTATTTTTGTTCAAAATTTCGATCGACGATAACTCGACAAATATTAAAGATACAGATTTGCAGTGTTCACCAATCGATTCAGCTCGTCGAAATACATAAGTATGCAAAGTTTCATAAAAATCGCTTTACGGGATGGAAAGTTAGAGCAAAAAGCCTGTAAATGGCGTTTTTTGCCCAAAAAGTCAAGTGACTTTTTGCTGTAACATTTCAACCGATTGTCCGATTTTCTGAAATTTTCAGGGTTTATGTATTTCGCCGAGCTGAATCGATTGGTGAACACTGCAAGTCCGTATCTTTCATATTTTTTGAGATATCTCCAATCGAAATTTTGGAAAAAAATTCAAAAAATTTCAAAATTTTGAAAATTTACTAATTTATTATAAATGGCCCAAAAAACACAAAACTGGAGATATTTTTCGATATCCTGTATAGTTTTCGAGTTACAGCCCCTCAAAGTTGCTCTTCGGAGAATATAAAAAATCGTCACATCTCGAAAAATATTAGAGATATGACGATGCGCTCTGCTGCAATGGGTTTCCTGGCGCGAATATTATAAAGAAATGTAATAAAAAAAATTTACAATTTTAAGTCATATTTGGGGAAATTTCCGTATTTTGAAAAATATTACAAATCGCCATATTTCGATAAATATAAGACATATTACGATGCGTACTACATCAATGAGTTTATTCATGTTTAAATTATACATAAGTAATAAATTTCAAGTTAAGTTTGGAGGAGTATTTAATTTATTTCCTAGTTAACAATTTACTAGTACTAACCTTTTGATACTTATTATACGTTTCTTTCTTAATTTAAAAAATTTTCTTAATTTAAATAATTAAATCTGCCTAATCCATTAATGCCCAGAATTTGTAATAATGTGTAAAATATATTTTTCTGTAATTTCTATTCAAAGCATTTTTTAAAAATTATATTTATTTATGATATGTGTTAAGGTCAAACATACGCGTCGAAAGAACGAACACTTTATTTTTTTAAAAAACAGCAAATTCTGTATTCTTTATTTATTTTCATGTTTTTTATGGTCCAACAACCTCTATTCGTCAAAATATCATAGATTTTTTACAGTGACTTGTACATTGCAATGTCAGATGAAGAAAATATTTTCTTTGGGTTCGTTCACTCCCATGAATTTTGTTTTGCAAATTCAAATTTCAATAAATTATTTCTTACAATTATTCTTATCGAAAAACAAAACAATTATTACTGTGAAGTCTTTGAACATTCTAGTATTTACATATGTGGATGAAAAGGATAACTGAAACATTCAACTATAAAAAAATATTCGTTGAAGTCTAGTTGGTCAAAAATTCAGAATTTTGATACTGAATTTCTAATTCCCATGAACGACGACAGTAATGAAAATAATTCGTATATTTATAAATATAATCGTCTATAACATACTAAAATTATTTTACATTTGAATTTACAGTTTTTGAGAAACAAATAAGAATATACCAAAAAACACACTTTTTGGTATATTTTTATTTGTTTCTCAAAAACTGTAAATTCAAATGTAAAATAATTTTAGTATGTTATAGACGATCATATTTATAAATATACACATTATTTGTATTACTGTAGTCGTTCATGGGAATGTGTGACATATATTTGACTACTTTGAAAATTATGTTCATGTATAATATGTAAACAAAATTGGCATTTTAAAATTTATTACAAAACTTTGGACTTTTATCTACAAACGTAGGTATAAAACATTATATGTTTCATTTATTATAATAATGATATATTGTTTCAAAAAAGTCATGTTCATCTTGCGCTATCTTCAGCCCGTATGATTCACCTTAAAAGTGACATTTTATAAGTAAGTGGGGAAGTTTGTGAAACGAAATAAAGCAGAGTGAAACAACCCTAAGTCCCTGACAAACAAATAATAATTTTAGATAATTGTATAGCACTAAACCAAGGCTAAAACACTTCTTTTAAAATACCCAAAAACAGAGCTCGTGGTAACTCTATGTCCTGGAAAAGAAGAGCAGTAATGAATTAAATAAACATTTAATTTCAATAACGTTCTGACTTTATTCTTAAAATCTGTTCATTTCTACTTGAATACAGATTGAACACACAATTTGGCAGTTTTTACCCTAATTTATTAACAAGAACCTCAATAACTATAGTACAAAATTAAGAAACGCTCTATTATACAAACCTAAACTTAATTATTATATAAATTACTGAGCATTTATTAATTATCCCAGTACAATTCATTAGAATACCAACTAGGGCTAGTCGCTGGCTTCAACAACATACACCAGAACACAAAACCAACTACGAACATGGCTCCTACGATAGTCTTCTTAACTCCTTTGTATGAGCCTAGTTCTGTAAAGTCAGGGAACCCCATATGGTTGCAGAATGCATGAGCAATAAATGGAGCCATGAAATGGCCAGACCTGGCGAAGAGGTACGCGGAATACGCGCCGAATAAAGTTGTGTAGAAGAACTGGAAACCTAAACAGTCATCAGAACGGTTAGTACAAATAAATAATTGATAATTGTGCAACAATAGCAATGTACAATGAGAAACCGTTACTCTGAGCTTTACTTAACCGTGCGAGCTTGTAAAGTTCGGGTTATGGTCGAGCATTGTACAATGTTTTGTGTTTTACTGAATCGTAAATTAAAAAAAAATTATTGGAACGTGCAGCAATAGTTATTTGTATCACTGCTATTTTGAAAGTGCGAGTTTATTTTGATAGGACTCGCCTACGGCTCGTCCTACAATTACGAACACTCGCAAAATAGTTTCCAACCGAGGGATACACAAGATTTTTCGCGCCAACATTTATGTAAATTTAATAAATAAATTTAATTTATTACTCATTTTCTTAATGACAGGGAATTTTTTTATGTTGCTAACTTCACAATATTTGAATGTCAATTATGTTTATTTTCCAATATCATAACCAAAAATATCTACATATTTTTATTTGGATTTTACACTGCAAATTTAATTATAATTACTTACAAATATGTTTAAAATTCATAAATATTCTGTTTTCTTGTATTGCAAGTACTCAGTTGTAGATATATTGCCATAATATTTTTATGTCAATGTAATACTTTGACATTTCTAGCGTCAGAAGTTAGCTAAAATTAGTGAAGTGATGCCAACATATAACCATAAAAAGTTAGCAATTTTTGTCGAACTAGTACGACAAAAACATGATTTCCGACCGATTTAGAGATATGTAATTGTATCAATGTCGGACGGCAGCGCGAAAAAAACATTAACCTTTGAAAATATACACAAGTCACTAAATCATTCATTATACTTACATGATATTACTAATGATGTTTTGAAGTCTAGTCCACTATTAACTCTTTCTACCATGTGATGAAAGTGAGCTGAAAATTACAAAATATTAGTAAACTTAACATTGACAGTATGTTATGTACTTTCTGTTGTAATATTCTAAATTAATAACCATTTCTATAACTCACATGATGTTTCATTTATTAAAAAAATAATTTATAAAGAAAAATAAACTGTTGTGGGCAGCATAGATTTCTTATCAAACATTTCAGGAACACGAAACACAACTATCAAGAAACGCTCATCCCTTCAAAAAAAATAGTTTTCAATTATGGATTCATGTCAAAAAATACATTTTCAAGCGTCGTTTTGTTTTAAAATATAATTCTTTTTTAAAGTGCTGTAATTCATAAATGGTGACAGTAAGAGAAAAATGTTTTAAACAACAATTGTAGTTAATAATATTTGAAACAATATTCTAATAACAAAAATTGTTATTTACCCATAATCTACTGAGATATTTCAAAATAACTTGATAGGGCTTCAAGTAAACTACCACTTCCGGTTATTGGATTATCACCAAAAACTAATCAGCTCTTTCCAAAGGAATACAATATATCTATACAAAATATAAAAATTTTCGATTTAGTAGTTTTTGAGAAACCATAACTCCAGACTGACAGACAGACACACACATAGACATCATTGCGAAACTATTAAAATCGTATTCTAGGGACCATAAAACGTGCTCATCCACTGAAAACTCACTACAGAATTTTTAGCATGATTCCTATACCTCCCAGGATGTGGCGGGAGGTAAAAACAGTCAGTAACTTATTAATTTGTAATGATTATTCACATAAATAAATAGTAACCTATGAATTGTATTAACAAATGTTAAACAAAAACAAACGAATATTTCTGTCAAATTTGCAAGTTGCATATTTTGTCGTGTGTTATGTGATCAAGTTATTCATATATGAGGTAAAATAATTATTAGTTTAAATTATGTACTATGGAACATTATTTAGAAATTCAAAGGGATGAAGGTATTTCTAAATTCAGATAAAGTATAGTGTAAATTTATCAGTGGTATAAACAAAAAATATCGCATCAAAATATGACAGCTTGAGCTAGAATAATAATCATTTTTTAAGCTATGATTTAAATGCGATATATTTTTGTTTTCGCAACTGATTAAATTTTTTTGACATGTCACAATTGTAAAGTAATATTTTTGATAAGAAATTTATGGCAGGAGGTATGTGGTGCCCACAACAGTTTATTTATATATGTTAGATTTATTAATTTTTAATTGTGAATAAAATAGTATATAGAAAGTTTCATTACAGCTTCGGCTGCAATAAAACATTTTTCACCTAGATATGTAATATATTATATTTCAAAACTTACAGAAAAAAATAAACTATTAAATAAATTATTCGGTAAATAAATACAAATTTACTGAATAAAATGTAAAGTTAATAAGTTGAAAAATGTTTCAGAACTCATAGAAATAAATGAAAAGATTTTACAGAACTTAAACCAAAAATCTTTTCATTTAATAAAAATTTAAATAGTACATTCATATTTCATTTATTTTCTGCTCTGAAAGCCCGTTTGAAATAAAATATTTATACTAAATTATCCAATAATTTTCAATTATAAAAAATATTAACTTGTAAGTCTTAATAGTTATTTACTTTACAAGTGGGAAAAGTAAGGAATTACCCACGAGAGAAATTTTAGCTCACGAAGCCGAAGGCTGAGTGAGATAATTTTATCGAGTGGATAATTCCACTTTGCCCACGTGTGAAGTATAACGTTTTATCCAACACTTCTTAATAAATTAAAAATTTATTAAAGAAGTATTATTTGACAGTGACATATGCTTTAAATTTTTAAATTAAAATGTCAATCGAAGTAGTTACCAAGTTGTTGTGTGTTATTATTATTGTTATAAATAAAAAAATACTCACTAGTGGATTTTCTCAAAATTGTACCTACTAGTGGGTAATCTGTTACTTTGCTTGTTTAAAATCGCCATAGTTTTAGAGCATTTATTGGGAGGTGTTGGATAATAGTTATTTACTTTACAAGTGGGCAAAGTAAGGAATTACCCACGAGAGAAATTTTAGCTCACGAAGCCGAAGGCTGAGTGAGATAATTTTATCGAGTGGGTAATTTCACTTTGCCCACGTGTGAAGTATAACGTTTTATCCAACACTTCTTAATAAATGAAAAATTTATAGAAGAAATTTTATTTGACAGTGACATTTGCTTTAAATTTTTAAATTAAAATGTCAATCGAAGTAGTTACCAAGGTGTTGTGTGTTATTATTATTGTTATAAATAAAAAAATACTCACTAGTGGATTTTCTCAAAATTGTACCTACTAGTGGGTAATCTGTTACTTTGCTTGTTTAAAATCGCCATAGTTTTAGAGCATTTATTGGGAGGTGTTGGATAATAGTTATTTACTTTACAAGTGGGCAAAGTAAGGAATTACCCACGAGAGAAATTTTAGCTCACGAAGCCGAAGGCTGAGTGAGATAATTTTATCGAGTGGGTAATTTCACTTTGCCCACGTGTGAAGTATAACGTTTTATCCAACACTTCTTAATAAATGAAAAATTTATAGAAGAAATTTTATTTGACAGTGACATTTGCTTTAAATTTTTAAATTAAAATGTCAATCGAAGTAGTTACCAAGGTGTTGTGTGTTATTATTATTGTTATAAATAAAAAAATACTCACTAGTGCCTTTCCTCAAAATTATACCCACGAGTGAATAATCTGTTACTTTGCTTGTTTAAAATCGCCATAGTTATAGAGCATTTATTGAGAGGTGTTGGATAAAATATATTTTATTACGATGAAAAGTATAATTTAGACCAAGTATTTTATTTTATATGAACATTCAGTGCTATTTATTTGGTTTTGTAGATATAACGAATATTGGAAACCTGTCCGCATATCTTACCAACTCCGAAGAATAATGGACAAATGAAAACAGCTGTGAGTGGTTCAAAACATTGCAGCAGTGCTGGTAACATGCAAGCTCTAAATGTAAACTCTTCTGATAAAGGTGCAACTACGTGATTTCTCCACCAAATCAAATCGCGAAGATTTGCAAACCATAACACAGGTTCTGAAATAAATATTCTTTAGAGTATTTCACACGGGAAAATAATTAGAAATATTTACCGGTACACATTTTTCCTATACCATTTTGTATTTGCATACAAAGAGGCCCTAAAAATAATACCATTGTCAAAGTTAAGGGTATTAGAGTAGCTGGTATTATTCCAGATAACTTTAATCCCATTATTTCCCATATTGATGCCTAAAAATTACATGAATTCATTTAATAATCTTCAAAACTATAGTTTATTTGGGCTAAACATTAGTTTACGGCCACAAGAGAAGTTAGCTGCAGGTCCTAGTTTCTTTAGCCGGTCATAGTTAAAGAAAAACAATTTAAAAAAGAAAGAAACTCAGATTTATTTTAGTTTTGAGGTTGAATAAACACGAATTTGTTCAACAGCATTTTCAGAATGTAAATTTACTAGGTTTTTGTTGTTTGACTTGCCCCCCAAACTGTCATATTTACCAAACATCATTGGCGATCCATAGCTAACGTCACAATTGGCCGTAAACTACGGTTTTACCTTTTTTTGTTATAGCGAGAGAAATTTTAATATACATAAACAAATAAAACTTGTTCTATTTTCATCAATTTTTGTTTAATTTAAATGCGCAAAGGTCGTCTGTATTAAATTCAATTTAAAATGTTATGTATTGAAGCCGCCTTCTCTTGAATTAGTTCAAATTTCTCTCGCTAAAGCAAACAGATTATAATATATTTTACCTTATTTAAAAGTTGTTCATTTAATGCTACATATAACACTATTGGAGAAATAAACATCATAACGAAGACACTTAAAAATCTTCTTTTTATAGTTGAAGGGTGATTTCTGCAAATAAAAATAATTTAGTAACATGAAAATCTATAAATTAATTATGAAGAAAAAGTAAATGAACAAAATAATAGTAGTAAATATTGGAAAATGTCAATTTTCAACGATTTCAATATTCGAATGTAATTTCTTTATACTACAATTGGCAACACTGTTCATGCAATATAGAGGGGGTTGATTGCTACCGCTGGCAGTGCCTACAAGATTGTTAAATGGCTTCAGTATAATAGTTTTCTGTTATTTTACATTCTCGTGTTTATTTACCTATTGTGTTGAGAATTCCAAACGTAGAGACTCGAAACATAAAGTACAGATAACACAAAACATGTTCCTATCGAAAACGCACAATTAAAAAATTCATTAAATACTTCGTGATCCATTCTGACATTTTAGTGGTCACGTGAACAGAACGGGCGTTCTGGATTGGCCGGAGAACTCCCTGTGAAGTGAGCACAGTGAAAATGGCTGCCAGTGCTGGTGTCTCCTTTGTTTAGGGTTCGGTTTTATTTATTTTATGGCATTGTGAGTGTTTGTGAAGATGCCGAGTGCCTCCTTCACGTCCACCCGTTCGTACGTGAGGAGATCCCGTAGGAAAGGAGGCAGTAACAGGATACCTCTACCGTCCAGGACAACTGGTAAGCTGAAGTAGACGTTTATGTATGTATGTGTATGGACTCGTCCTGTTGGGTGCCTCTATGGCATGGCCCATTACATTCTCGAACATAAGTTTCACTCACATATGTTTTACGAATGTTTTACTGCCTTCGCTTGTTCACCGCGCAGCTCTTTTATCAATAATTAGTATTTTGTTTGACAAAATTTCAAAGGGGTCTAGTTTACTTATCAGTTGTCATATTTGAACCAAATGTCATTACTTAGAAAATAAGATGAGGCAACCCACATAACATGAATTCATAATCAAATAAATTGTAACAAATTGCCAAATCCTTGATATATTCTTTTTTTATTTTTTTAAATTCGTACGAACATTGATTTTTCTATCGTACACATTTCATCCTGTCAAATGTTCAAATTTACTGCCATCAAGTTTAATTACAAATACATTTTAAATTAAAAACAGTATAAATTACAAATAATTTACTTTTTATAAAAAGTACATTTGAAATTACATTTCTAATGTATTATTAAATATCCTAATTAATTGTAAATTATTCGTTCAGACATTTCTCACTTTAACAAAAACAAAAGTAAACAATATGTCAAATCATAGTTTCTTTTTCAAATAAATCATTTCGAATGACAGTGATATTACAACAATTTTAATAATTCACAATTATACATGATGAAGAAGAAAAAACTTTCCTAAACACATGTACGTTATCCAGTTCATTTGAATGAATTAAATTTTGTTAATTATTTTTTCCTGTATGTCGCATTATACTGTAACTGTACCAGTTCATCCTAACCTATACGAAATGTTCTTTGCCATTTTTAAATTGTATAAATTATTGAACGTTATTTAGAATGAGTGAGTCATTTTTTCGTAAATATTAACAAGCCCATTATTCAAGTGTATGTACAGCAGCTGGAGTTGAAAATAAACATTAATTCATATAGTTTGAACAACTGTGAACCAAATTTTCATATATCGAATAATTATGGAACAATTGCTACACTATTCAGTTTCAGAATTTACTGTTCATTTTAAAAATAAGTCTTGTGAAACAGGTTGTACATTAAAAGATAAATAATTTTCTTGTTTCATTAAAACGAAGACAGTGAAAGTGAAATTTGAGTAAATTGTAAATGTATTCCAGCTGAGCCATGTGAACCCCCGTGCCCAATTCCGAATCAGAACATTCCGGCTCCGTCGGCCGTCGCCCCCGGCTCGGGGGGCCCTTCGGCCGCTGCGCCCGGCACCAGCGGTGGCGCCATGCCCGCGAACACCACGCACCATCCACCGTACGACCTGCGGCGCAAATCTCCGTCGCATCACGACGGCGGCCCCAGTACCAGCGCGGCCACGGGCGCCGCCCCCTCTTCGCCCGCTGGGCCCACTACACCCGCTCAGGGCTACACCGCCGCCATGCTGCCCGCCAGGAAGCGGCCCCGGAGGACTTGCTCCGCGAGTTATGAAAGTTTGTATTTGCTTTATTCTTATCTTCAACTACAACTTCAATGTTTATTTTTTATAAACCATAAACGAAATATGACAAATTTATATCAAAATCGTGTAACACTTACGGAATAATTAGTAGTCAAGTATTTTTTGTTGTTTTAAATATTTTGCAGTAAAGCGATATAACGAATTGAACATATTTTGACGTCACAGGTACTTGCATTAATTCTATTGGTCAGAAATGTGAAAATTGCAAATCGTGCTCTACCACTATCTAATAAAGTTTCATAAAAAAATAATAAAAAAAATTGATTTATGGGCCCATTATACACAATATTTTTCCGTCGACTGATTATAAAAAGCAATAGTTATTTATGTATCAAGGCACTGAAGTTTAATTTTTTATCACGAATATGGAATTTAGTTGGCGAGGCCCGTAATAAACCATGTGAGTGATAAAAAGGAACTTCAGTGCCGAGGTACATATTAAGTTTTATTTGAAATCTAAAATTCGAAAAAACTTTAAAAAAATTACAATATAGGTTAAGTTTATACATCAGTCAGTTGTCAATTGAAACTGACATTCAGTGTTGCCAACGTCGAGAAGTGAAGTTATCGTAAATAACACTCAAAATTATGTGTTTTGTCCTCAATTTTGTCATCGGAATTAATTAGTTAATTCTTCTTGCACATTTTGTTTCATGTTACCTATAAATTTACTATAGTACGTCAATATATCTGCAAAAATTGTCCTAATTGTACTATAATTATTTAACGGTTGTGAACACTGGGTTGTTCAAAATCGTCGTATAATGCGTTACTTTAGTAACGATTTCTGAGCTTTAATGACGATTTTTGAGTACTTTAGTGCCGATTTCAAATAAATGTAATATTTAGACACCAACAATTTAGCATTTTGAGGTTATGTATCATGTACCTGTCAGGTTAGAAAGTATTCATAGCTCTACTAGAAAATGGACACCGCCTAAAACAGTGCGCTTATAAATCTTCTTAACGAGTGTTTACAGTACAACTATTTACTTATAAGAACATCGGAATAGAAAAAAAGGTAAAACCGTAGTTTACGACCAATTGTGAAGTTAGCTACGGATCGCCAATAATGTTTGGTCGATATGACAGTTTGTGGTGATGCAAGTCAAACAACAAAAACCTAGTAAATTTGCATTCTTAAAATACTGTTGAACAAATTCGTGTTTATTCAACCTCAAAACTAAAATAAATCAGAGTTTCTTGCTTTTTTAATTTGTTTTTCTTCAACTATGACCGGCTAAAGAAACTAGGACCTGCTGCTAACTTCTCTTGTGGCCTAAACTACGGTTTAGTCGAAAAAAAAAATGTTTATCCAACACCTCTCAATAAATGCTCTATAACTATGGCGATTTTAAACAAGCAAAGTAACAGATTATCCACTAGTGGGTATAATTTTGAGGAAAGCCACTAGTGAGAATTTTTTTATTTATAACAATAATAATAACACACAACACCTTGGTAACTACTTCGATTGACATTTTAATTTAAAAATTTAAAGCATATGTCACTGTCAAATTATATTTCTTTAATAAATTTTTCATTTATTAAGAAGTGTTGGATAAAACGTTATACTTCACACGTGGGCAAAGTGAAATTACCCACTCGATAAAATTATCACACTCAGCCTCCAGCTTCGTGAGCTAAAATTTCTCTCGTGGGTAATTCCTTACTTTGCTCACTTGTAAAGTAAATAACTATTATAATATTTCACCTCTTGCTACCCTATTCTCTATTTCCAGGTTGTACTCCAACCGCAGCCCACTACTTGCAGTACGAACTGCCAGACGAAGTATTGCTAACAATATTCAATTATCTGTTAGAGCAAGATTTATGTCGTGTGAGTCAAGTGTGTAAGCGATTCCAAGCAATCGCAAACGATACAGAGTTGTGGAAGCGTTTGTATCAGAGTGTGTATGAGTACGACTTGCCGCTGTTCAACCCGGCGCCATGTCGCTTCGAGTTTGTGAGCCCCGAGGAATCGGAGCTCGCCAACCCTTGGAAGGAGTCGTTCAGGCAACTTTATCGCGGGGTGCACGTTCGTCCCGGATACCAGGATATGAAGTTCAAGGGGCGGAATCTCTGTTACTTCAATACTGTTCAGGTAACATGATGCAAGAAATAAATTGGTGGAGGTTGAAAGTAATTTGATAGAGTGATTATTGATAATTGGGAACAAGTTTATAAAAGAAACTATCTGATTATATTTTATTAATTTATTCGGTGATTCATAAATTCAAAACAAAATTAGGTACTGCACTTAACATGTGTTGTAAGCTATTGTCATTCTAAACTAATTATCTTACATTTGTCAATAAGAGTAAAAGCTACCGAGATTATTTCTGGGTATAATTCTCACTACATTGGGCGCGTTCAGCCGAACCTATACTCAGAATGATTTTGGAGAAGACGCATGTCATCAACCTGAAAAAAAAACTTTATAAAGTGAAAAATAACTTGTACAGTTTATTTTGAGGTATGCTAATGTGTAAAATAAAACGACGTAAAAAATACTAGCCTTAAGAAAAGTATATTTAATGCAATGTACAGTAATTTTGTAGTCAATTTTATTCATTTATTAGAATTTTAATATATTAAATATAATTGTAGTTCATTTTTTGTTCGCTATGTTGTTGCTATTGGTAAATGATCACGTTTACATACAAAATTCACATCGAACTGACACTTTACTGTCAGACTTTACTGTGTTGTTCAAATTTGTACTTCTTGTGATCCAGTGTTTTATAATATGTATGTATAAATATATTTTGTTTATTGCAACAAATCACGTATAAAAATGGCGGCACGTGTGATGCAACACGCATTGCATTTTCATTTCAATAAAAATTAGTATCCCATATAACCGTTGTTGCATAGTGACGTCATTATCTAGTAATATTTTTGATGACGTGCGTCTTCTCCAAAATCATTTTGAGTATAGCAGCTAGATTGCTAACCTAGCGGTCATAGCTGAACGTATCGCTAGGTAACCGCTAGATTTCAGCAGCTAGACTAGCGACCTAGGGAAATAAATTTGCGCTAGATGAGCTAGCGAACTTTCTAGAACTGTCAACTGTCAAAAATTCATTTACAATATCATCAACATCAATCATGTCTGCAAAAAATCTATGAAAATAACTTAAGTATCATGAAATATTTGATATCAATTAATTACCCATTTTAAGACTGTTTTAGATTTGTCTTTGATCAGAATTTGAGGTTAATTCCACCAAACTTGACTGACGTAAGATGACAGCATCAATAAATTCCGTTCATATTCATACTACTTTTCATCTGCTAGAATCTAGCACTAGCAAACGCTAGCTAGCCGCTAGGTTCGGCTGAACGCGCCCAATGACAAGATTTGTTAAAACGCAGATAACTATGACATATGACACATTTCATTGGTACATTTCCGTTTTGTCATGAATGTATTATTATGGATAGCAGCTTTATACATTTCCAGATAAAATGCAACATGGGTTGTCAGTATGAAATGAATTTACATATCATAAAGCGGTTTCGACTGGCACTGGTTACTTGCCGGTTACGTGTTTGGTTGGTTTCAAACAATGACGTCACACTGACCGAACGGTTACTGAAATGCGCGGTAGACTTTCACATTAATCAAATTTGACAGAAAACATGAAAAATATGACAGCATACTAGTTTGAAATCATCACAAGTGAAATTCAACCAATTCTAACCGTTGGACGAACCGAGTTCTCGAGCATGTTACTGATTTGACATACCAAAACTGTCACCGTTTACATAGAACGTCATAAAAGTGCCAGTCAAAATCAATTGGTTACTCTATTTACTAACCAATCCTGTAACCTAGTACCGATGCCAGTCGAAATCGCCTAATTAGTTACTCTATTAACTAACCATTCCTGTGACCAAGTACAAATCGGTGCCAGTCGAAATCGCCTATAATTTACTGATTTAAAACAGTAGGGACATTTCTCAAATTATAACCACAAGTAACCATTCGAATTATGTTTTCATAAAATAGTAAACATCTCTAAATTATAATGACAACTTCATTTAACATTTATTGATGAATCATTAATGGTACAATGACGACGTATCATTATCAAGCCTATAAATAATTATGTTTATAAGTTACATACAAAAAAATACAATTACAAATTAATTAAGTTTTGATCTAATTAATTTCAGTAAAATTTTTGCAATCTTGTATTTGTACAAATATTAAGCGATCGCTAGTTGTGAATGTGATTCGAATCATAATTTGCCAGTCGAGTAGATATAAAAAGTGAATAACTAATTATTTATCAGCATAAACAACAAAGTAAATTCAATGATTTATAACCAAATTAATGGTAATTCAGTACATTCACATTCTAGGTCTAGGATGTAAATATAAAGTTAATGTTTATTACTTATTTCATAAGCGTGAACAGGTTCAACAATAATAACTTTGAAATGCTACTGCGTTTGATTACTTCGAATAAACCTTACAAATGTTAGAGAAAAACTGAAATGAATGTGTTTGTCGTGCAGGGTGCACTGGACTACGCCGACGAGCGCAGCGGGTCTAGTGGAGGCGGTGGTGGTAGCGGTGGCGCAGGTTCAAGCTCCAGTGGTAGCGGAAGTGGGTCCACCGGATGCAGTAATAACTCCACCACAGAGAGCGCGGCCACAAGTCAAGGCGCACTGGTCTTCCTGCATGCTGGCACCTATCGGGGCGAGTTCCTTGTCATCGATTCTGACATCGCCCTTATTGGTTTGTATTCTAAATAAATAATCTGATACACCAAAAACATCTCGCTAATTTAATTTATAAACGGTACAAAATAGAGCAAAAAGTTTCAAATAAGACATCTTTTTGAATATAACTAAATTTAATCTAGCTTATTTATTTACTGAGTTGATGAATTGCTTCCAAAATTTATTCAGCTCTTAATTTGAACTTTAAATAAAAATAAAATAAAATTTGAAAATGATATTGTCCTTAGTATCTGATATCTCCATCACATAACCTCCTGCAAATTAAATTATTAGTTGAATATATTGTTGATGTATTGCCCCAAAATCTAATCAGCTCCATGAACGTAAAATCAAAATGTGAAGTTTGACATTGATAACTTCTTTAAATATTGAGTTTATATACAAATGCTAACACAATTTACTGCTAAATGTTGGAAGATTACTGGTGATTTTTTTATTATCAAATGGGTTAATCGAAATTACGAAATATCTTGCGGTTCATAGATATACATACATAACCTCACTCTATATCCTACTCAGTGGGGTAGCATGAACTCAAAAACACAGTCAACAAACAATCAATTTCCTCCAAAACATTCCTATCCTGACACACCACTTTCGCCTCGTCCATTCTACACATTAAGTTTTACCGTACAAATACAATAAAATAAATAATAAATATATCATCACGCCTTTTACCCAGTAAGGGTGTGGCACTCTACTTACGCAGATCTCGGTAGGTGTTATCAGTTCAATTCACTCTCACAGTAACACACAAATATGAATCTCTAGTTATATTAATAGCGCTTTATTCACACGTCTATACACTTACATTGATGATACCAGACTATCGAACCATTGACTTACAACTCCAAAAGTAAACTACATTACACAATACTAATTAATTAATCTACTGGTGAAGTAACTGGTAACATAATCGTTAACAGTAGGTGATATATTTTTGCGTATAAAATCATTCGTTCCCGCAACAAGCCATCAATCATACCCAACCAGGTATTCCTCGGACGCCCATGCAATCATTCACCCGCATATATTAGTTTCATTAACCTTTCATTCGACATTCGCTCAAAATGTCCAAACCACCTCAACTGACTCACTCCCACTTTCTTAACAACATTCTTCTCAATCTCACACTCACCATACACCAATGTATTCCGTATACGATCACGTCTCGTATACCCACACACTCCTCTCAAATATCTCATTTCTACAGCAGTTATACGTCGTTCATGCTTCTTCATCCACACCCAACATTCACTAGGCACTAACACACCATTATAAACACTCAATCGAGCATCTCTAGATACATTCACGTTTCGAGCAAATGTACCCAGAGCACCCAATACCTTGCACCCTACAGACACCCGCCTTTCAATCTCCAAGATCATTTTGAGTTTATTCCACGGGTAGTTTCTGAGTTCTCTCAGTTTGTCTCAGTTCAGTTGTAACAAAAAGAACCAACAATTTACAAATAGTATATTCCGAAAACAAACCGGCAAGAGGTTACGGTTTTACCACGGTTGCGGTTTTACCACTTCTACGGTAAACAAACGGAACACCGTGATTATGTCAGTGTTTGATTTTATATATTTCTTGTAAAATGAAGACGTGGAATACTTTTAACGAGTTTGTTTTAACCGATCGTAATAATTCTGAGGGAGACTATAATGAAGAGTTTGATTTCAACAATGACAGTTGACGTTATCTTGTTTGACAGATGTTTACCGCGCTAACCACCGTCTGTGCGCCTATCCCGTGGTAAGCAGAAAGTACCACAAATTACAGGAACCGCGTTCGGAAATCTTACCGGTAACCTGAAAATTTTACCACGGTAACCGTGGTTCGTTTTCGGAATATACTCTTAAGGTCAAACATACGCGTCGAAAGAACGAACCCTTTATTTTTTTAAAAAACAGCAAATTCTGTATTCTTTATTTATTTTCATGTTCTTTATGGTCCAACAACCTCCATTCGTCAAAATATCATGGATTTTTTACAGTGACTTGTACATTGCAATGTCAGATGAAGAACATATTTTCGTTGGGTTCGTTCACTCCCACGAATTTTGTTTTGCAAATTCAAATTTCAATAAATTATTTCTTACAATTATTCTTATCGAAAAACAAAACAATTATTACTGTGAAGTCTTTGAACATTCTAGTATTTATATATGTGGATGAAAAGGATAACTGAAACATCCAACTATAAAAAAATATTCGTTGAAGTCTAGTTGGTCAAAAATTCAGAATTTTGATACTGAATTTCTAATTCCCATGAACGACGACAGTAATGAAAATAATTCGTATATTTATAAATATAATCGTCTATAACATACTAAAATTATTTTACACTTGAATTTACAGTTTTTGAGAAACAAATAAGAATATACCAAAAAACACACTTTTTGGTATATTTTTATTTGTTTCTCAAAAACTGTAAATTCAAATGTAAAATAATTTTAGTATGTTATAGACGATCATATTTATAAATATACACATTATTTGCATTACTGTAGTCGTTCATGGGAATGTGTGACATATATTTGACTACTTTGAAAATTATGTTCATGTATAATATGTAAACAAAATTGGCATTTTAAAATTTATTACAAAACTTTGGACTTTTATCTACAAACGTAGGTATAAAACATTATATGTTTTATTTATTATAATAATGATATATTGTTTCAAAAAAGTCATGTTCATCTTGCGCTATCTTCAACCCGTATGGTTCACCTTAAGTTTATCTGAAGTGAGCTGAAACCAACTGAGATTTTAACCAAAAAGAATCAGCACCAAATCATTCTTGTCAACCAACATTCAATAACATATTTCAACCTTTCCATCTTCATTTCTCACGTCCGTAAATCAAATTGATTTCTCTTGTGTGGCATGCAGGTGCGGCCCCAGGCAACGTAGCCGAGTCCGTGATCCTGGAGCGCGAGTCCGAGTCCACGGTGATGTTCGTAGAGGGCGCTAAACAAGCGTACGCCGGCCACCTCACGCTCAAGTTCTCCCCGGACGTCACATCCACCGTGCCGCACCATAAACACTACTGCCTCGAGGTCGGAGAAAACTGCAGCCCTACGGTCGACCACTGCATCATCCGCAGCACGTCTGTCGGTAAGTCACACGACTCTCACTCGGTGGAAGCATGATTGATATACGCGTCCAAGCAACCAATAAATTAAGACGGAATTAATTATCAAAAATATAACCTATTTAAACAATTATTTAAAAAATAAAAAACCATTTTAGCAAGTAGAGACATGTCTTCTAACAATAACTGGAAGTATTTACGACTAATTTAATAGATTCGCAGCCACCTAGAGCTATAAAAGTAACTACATGTTTACGTGACCATGTGGTGACGCTAGACGTTGAAGGGTTAACCTTACAAATTGTTTTTAACGCATAATAAATTGGAACCAACTCAATTAACTCAACTAACTTTTACAATTTGTTTCTTCATTTTGATACTGTTAACATCGGGAAAAGTAATCAATATTTTCATTTAGTTTTACTTTGTAATTCAAGATCTTTGTTTTATACAAGGAGTTACTGAGTTATCAGGTTAAACATTTCAAAAATCAAATAATTTCAAACGACATTTCAATAATTATGAAATGTTTTCATTCCGCAGTATTTCAGCGGTTTTATCCACTTCATGTATTGCAATATAAATATCAAATATATCATCACGCCTTTTACCCATTGTGGGTGTGGCACTCTGCTTACGCAGATCTCGGTAAGTGATATATTTTTTCGTATGAAGTGCGGTTACCAGCCGTCAAGTTATAGCCCCCAAAGATGTTAGGACGAGGAACCACAGGGGTAAATTTAAATTGGCAACTGTCAGCTGTGGGATTCGAACTGAGGATCTCACGATCCACAGACCGACACGTATTGCAAGTATTTGAAATTATTTCGGAAACATTATGCTAAATCAGTGATTATAATATTATAATTAATTATTTAATTAATATATACAAATTAATAAAATGAGTATTTTACACATTTTATAAAATTTTATTATAATTATTTGTTGCGATGTAATTTAAGTATTTCATTTCATTACTAGTTCATTTTGATTTCATTTCAGACTTAAGTAAAAATTTTCACCATCGTGTTAGGTGGTGAAATATGTGATTTGTGAAAATGATAGATAAAATCTCATAAAGAATTTGTATTCATTATTATAGACATAGTGGCTAACGAATTAGAGAATTATAAGTTACTGCAACTCTCTCTACAAATACTTGTGAATACACTAATATACTCAAAATGATTTTGGAGAAGACGCACGTCATCAACCTGAAAAAAAACTTTATAAAATGAAAAATAACTAGTAAAGTTTATTGAGGTATGCTAATGTTTAAAATAAAACGACGTAAAAAATACTAGCATTAAGAAAAGTATATATTAATGCAATTTACAGTGATTTTATAGTTAATTTTATTCCTTTAATGGCATTTCAAATTATTAAAAATAATTCTAGTTCATTTTTTGTTCGCTATGTTATTGGTATTGGTAAATGATCACGTTTACAAACAAAATTCATGTCGAACTGTCACTTTACTGTCAGATTTTACTGTGTTGTTAAAATTTGTGCTCCTCGTGATCCAGTGTTTTATAATATGTATGTACAAATAGATTACGTTTATTGCAACAAATCACGTCTAAAAATGGCGGCACGTGTGATGCAACACGCATTGAATTTTCATTTCAATAAAAATTAGTATCCCCTATAAACGTTGTTGCATAGTGACGTCATTATCTAGTAATATTTTTGATGACGTGCGTCTTCTCCAAAATCATTTTGAGTATATAAATTTATGCAATGAAAGAAGATATAAATGAAAATTTCTCTTAAATAAACGAACTACATACATGAGTTCTCACGAAGGATTTTTAGTTTCTGCTTCAAAAAGTTCTGCTATTAATATTTCTACAAGTGTACCGATATGTTTACAATAAACTCCTCCCCAAATTAAAACTTTTATTTATTTATTTTAGCAATGATTACTTTTTTGTCATAAATGTATATCTATCAATAACAGTAATACGTAACAAAGTTCCAGATAAAATGCAACATAGGATGTCAATGTCAAATGTACATCATTATTTAAAGATGTTTTTTTCACGACATGGTAGGAAACCCCACCGTTCTCCCGAAATAGTGTGGAAAATGTGTTGTTCCTCTCTAGAGAGGAAAATATAGAAGTGTTACCAATATGCATGTTATTTACAAAAAATATATTATAAAAATTATAAATAAATTTCTAATTTTATTGAAAATCACTATTTTAGTGATATACATACTTCAAATTATCTTACAATTATGTCTTATATTTTTCTTTTTCTTATTAAATCACAATTTGACAACTTATAAAAGATATTTAAGATTGGTCCATTGGCAACACTGCTACACCGCCTTGTGTCTGATAACCTAACTTTTAACGTGTCAGTCTGTTAGTTGTGTTCTCAAAGTGTATTTTAGGTCCGAGCATATCGTTTTTAGAAACATGTCGTGAAAAAAATGTTGTGTCTAACACGAGAGGAAAGCTCCTTTTCCACTCTCGTTCGAATTGCCTCACTCGCTGCGCTCATGAGGCAAACTTCGAACTCGAGGGGGAAAAAGAAGCGCTTTCCTCTCTAGTATGACAAATAACTATTACTCTTGTTTTATACCGTGAATTTTAGCAAAGATACAATGTTTACTTTTTGTCATTAATGTATGTCTATTGATAACAGAAAAGAGGATCTTATGATTCACAGTCCGATGCGTACATGATAAATATTTAGTGTCAGTTGAAGAATAAATTTTCATTTCATTAGATTTTCTGTTTTCGAGAATCGTCTCCGTTATATTCGAGAAATAATTTATACTTTATCGTTTCTATTGTTTAGTTTTATTTTCTAATTATTTTGGATGGTACAAACTAAATTTAAAATTAATTTATTATGGAAGTAAATGAATATATTATTTCGCCATTTTATCCATTTCTGGGCGTGGCACGCTGCTTAGACCAGATTTCGATTTGATATATTTTAGCAGCTCCCAAAGATGTTAGAGGAGAAGTAATTTTGCTTTTTAAATAATACAGAATTCCTTGGTTGCTTGGACGTTTTTAGTAACTTATAACAAGTATTTATTTAATTTCTCATACTTCAAAAGTATTTTAGAATGTATTTATAGAGTCCCATGTAAATGATTCACCTTCATTTCAGAATATACTGCGATGCTTGTAACACTTAAATTTCAATCTCTTCTCCATTTCCCGTCCCCGGTTTAAAAGTGTTGATGTAACATTTTGAACCTGACTTCATTAGTTTTCTGTTCTTGTAGTGATAGTAGTGATAAGCCACATTTTCAAGGAATATCTCTGTAAGTAGGTGTTAGTGAACATTGTGCGTGTGCTTTCACGGATTTGATCGGACCTCGGGCTGTTTGTCGTTGAAAATGTGGTTTGTTACCGCACTTGACTCACTGGTGTCTAGTAACATGTTCTCTCTTTGTTGTAATTTTGCGGCTTGCGGTTCAGCCAAACCATTTGGTGAGTGGCTGAATATTTATAATAATTGTTGTGATTTTTCAATTTCAATTACTTTTGTGGCTTATCACTATTTCAAATATGGTATTACACCTAGAATATATTATTTTAATACTGTGTACATTTTGTACAGTTTCTTCTTTTACTTTATTGTTGACTGATACATGGATTTTATATTGTTGCAGTATTTATTAAGGGTCTGTCGAAATCTATTAATTATTTACGCTGTTAATTACGAACCGTTTGCACCAACGAAACTTTCATTTTAAATAAATGTCATCATCTCTAAGAATTAGAACTAACATTTAAAAAAAAATTGGTTACATATAAAATATACGTACAGTTTATACAGGATGTTTCATAACTTCAGGTACATACTATAATGGTATATGTTATTTGATATGCTGATCACGAATCAAAAATATATTTTTTTTAAATCACAAAATTATTTTCCATGTTTCCCAGTCCAAATTTTTCGTTGCCACTGCAACTAGGTGGATGATTATGTTAATAATTATCGTTTCCTTAAAATAATTAAATTTTGTTCGTTTATTTTACTAGTATTATGTAATTGAAATTGTTGATTACCTACTTCATTGTTTGTGTTTAATAGGAAAGCGAATCCAGTGCAGTACTACAAAAAATGTTTTAGGTAAACAACCCTTAATTTTTCGAATTTAAAAAAAATCTTTTAGATTCGTAATCAGCATATCAAACAACATATACCATTAACGTATGTACTCGAAGTTATGAAACACTCTATATAGCAAATACTACTTTATTTTTCACTGTATGATATCTGATTACTTCAATAATAATTTTCTATTTCACGTTCACAAAGTCGATTTTGTGACATAGTTCTTTTTAAAAAATGCTACAAATTATAATTTTGGACAACTGTTTTTGGTGAATTTTTATTTGAAAAATTGTGATTGGTTACATAAAATACAAATAGTCAAACAGTTAAAGGTACTTATTTATTTTTATTGACTTTGTGAACGTGAAATAGGAAAAGTAGTATGAAAAACACGTGTTGTAATAGTTGTTCAATATACTATTCTTTATTACGTTGCGTTCTGAAATATTCAATTATCAATTACGATTTTGGCAGTTGCGATTTGACGTATGAGAACCAAATCTAGCGTTCACATGTAAAACTTGCAAACTCCGAACTTTCCACTTACAAATATAATCTCTCTGTTAATTTATAAAAATAGAAAACAGCAAAAAAACTTTTTTTGTGTGTAATAAAATTAAAAGAAATAGCAATGTTATTACATAAAATATTTCAAAAATTTGCTTGTATGATGGCTTCGTGTGCCTTTACGAAGGGCCATACAAATTTTCTGCATTAGCTGCTTATCAACACTTTTCCGAACATTCTGTATAGGTTGTAAAGGTTGTAGGTACATAACCTTTAAAGATGTATGACACTATAACATTTTACTTCCATTTGCTTCTATTTAAGTCGCGTATAAAATTTAAATAAAAACGTATACATCTAAGTTAAGAATGCCAAAATTTGAGTCCAACCTCAACGTTTGTCTGGGAGTTTCGTTGGTGCAATCAGGAATTAGTAATTTTAACGTCGCTACTAATACATATTTTATGTTGTAAGAAATTTTTAATTTATCAAGAGGCGTTTAGAGTGTCGCAATTGCTGATATATTATTAATTTGGTTTGACAATATTTTTTTGTAAAATCAAGTATTATGTATAAATTCATTCAATCATTGAGTGCCCAATTTTTGTTCTGTTGGTATTCTTTGGTATTTAGAGGCAAAGTACAAATGTTCCAGTTTCATTGAGACATATTTATTTCAGTTTTTGTGGTGTATAAATTAAATTTTTGGTGCATGTTAATATTGTTTATTCAATGAAATATAACCCTCAATTTTCATTGTCAATCATAAGCTCATGTCATCAAACTATGATTTAATTAAAGGCAATTTCGACTGGCACTGGTTACTTGCCGGTTACGTGTTTGGTTGGTTTCAAACAATGACGTTACACTGACCGAACTAGAGCTCTAGAAGAATGTAGGTATTCTCGTCCGCCATTTTGGGTCCAGATGTCATAAATAAAACAAGTTATTGGAATCCAGTTACTTAAAAAAAAAACATTTAAAATTTGTATCTGTCAAATTTGAAAACATATTTCTTGAAATTCTGTAAAATCCAACTACACAAATCATACGGTAATATATTAGAAAGTATTCTGTACACTTACCTGTTAGATATGAAATATAATAATTAAGAGAATGATATATCACAATTATTAATCAATATCAACTTCAAATTTGACAGAAAAGAATTAAAGTAACTGGATTCCAATAATTTGTTTTATTTATGACACTTGGACCCAAAATGGCGGATGAGAATACTCATATATTCTAGTGCCTTAACCGAACGGTTACTGAACACGCGCGGTAGATTTTGACAATCAGATTTGACAGAAAACATGGAATAGTTATTTACATTACATCCAAGGTAAAACAGTTTTTACTGCTGAATGGAGGAAATGACCGGCGAGCCTGTCACCTCCTTGAAGCAGTAAAACAGTTACCTTGCGTGTATTGTACAACATTTTACTTGTTACTCATTTGTAAATCAAAATAAAATTAGAACCAAGTCCTGTCAGTTGCACACCACTGTTCTGTCAAAAATTATTTGAAATGATTTTGCATAAGCCTTGTAAATATTACTGTGGCAACGTGCATTGTTTATCTTGTTTACTAACTTGTAATTTTACAATGTCAATTAGTAACTTGTAAAGATTTATTTTCAAAGGCAATAGAGGGCTTGAGTAAGTTATGTTTACAAATAGGTAACAAGTAAAATATATGACAGCGTACTAATTTGAAATCATAACAAGTTAAATACAACCAATCAGAATTCTAACCGTTGGACGAACCGAGCTCTCGAGTATGTTACTGATTTGACATACCAAAACTGTCAGTGGTTACATATAAAGGCATAAAAAGTCGAAATCAATTGGTTACTCAATTTACTAACCATTCCTGTGACCAAGTACTAACCGGTGCCAGTCAAAATCGCCTAATGTTACAGAAATAAATTGAAATATGAATGAATTTGTTACAATTTGAGAGTTAGGTGTTGTTTGATTGTGTGGTTTGTTTGTAGTTGGCGCAGCAGTGTGCGTGAGTGGCGTAGGCGCGAATCCAGTGATCCGGCACTGTGATATTAGCGATTGCGAGAACGTTGGTCTGTACGTGACGGACTACGCGCAGGGCACGTACGAGGACAACGAGATCAGCCGCAACGCACTCGCCGGCATCTGGGTTAAGAACTACGCCAACCCCATTATGCGTCGCAACCACATCCACCATGGACGCGACGTTGGTATTTTCACCTTTGACAATGGACTGGTGAGCTCAAAATACCACCTACACTAACAATGCCTAAAACGTGCATTACACGTTGATGTTTTTCTTTATTAGTGACTTTAAATTATCTTTTTTCACAACATGGTAGGAAACCCCACCGTTCTTTTCCCGAAATAGTGAGGAAAATGCGTTGTTCCTCTCTAGAGAGGAAAATATAGAAATGTTACCAATATGAATGTTATTTATAAAAAATATATTATAAAAATTATAAATAAATTCATAATTTTATTGAAAATCCTTATTTTAGTGATATACATACTTTAAATTATCTTACAATTATGTCTTATATTTTTCTTTATCTTATTAAATCACAATTTGACAACTTATTAAAGATATTTAAGATTGGTTCATTGGCAACACTGCTACACCACCTTGTGTCTGATAACCTAACTTTTAACGGGTCAGTCTGTCAGTTGTGTTCTCAAAGTGTATTTTAGGTCCGAGCAAATCGTTTTTAGAAACATGTCGTGAAAAAAATGTTGTGTCCAACACGAGAGGAAAGCTCTTCTTCCACTCTCGTTCGAAATGCCTCACTCGCTGCGCTCATGAGGCAAACTTCGAACTCGAGGGGGGAAAAAGAAGCGCTTTCCTCTCTAGTTTGACAAATAACTATTACCCAAGCACAAATGACATTTGACAGGCCCTTGTTACTTCGCTTAATTGATAGAGCTGTAATATTTTTTTTTAAATGATGAGTACCCCATATAACAGTTTCTCGTTGTTTTACTTGACAAGTCGACTCATCTATCTCTCACATTTACGTCATTTTGCGACAGAATACTTTTAAAGTCACTTGAAATGAAAAACTTCATCGTGTAATACACGCTTAGTAATTTTCACAGCAAAATCGTTACGCAAATTGTAAAATATACAACTCAGACACTTTAAGTGAATGGTTACATTGGCACTTAATTAAACTTTGAAAAAACTGTTGATCTCCAAGATAAGCAAGAATTAGTTTCCCGATCAGTATTAGTATAAGTTTTGATCAAGAGTTACTGAATTTGATTAATTTCAAAATTCAGAAGAATTTTAATTTGTTTAAAGAAATTGTTTATAAATTGTTCTACTTTTTTCTGTGTTCAATTATTGTTGAAATCAGTAACGAGAAGCATTTTTCGATGATAAATGCAAGTAGTAATTATGACATTAATTTTTTCGGTTTCCTTCATACAGGATGTTCAATGGGGTCTTTCACCATTTTTTTTTTTTATGAAACTTTATCTAACTTGAAGACTATCTACACTTTTAAAAAGTCTTAATTGTTATTCATTAAGCCACAATGATTTTTTAAAAATGTCGTGACGTCATTGTAGAGGTTTTGCTGGATCTTAAACAGTACAGATTGTAAATAATTGTAGTCATATATTCTTTAACTTATTTTATTATTATCATTACAATAAAATAGGACATTTATGTGACAAAAATTATTTAAATCTCTACTGTTTGAGATTCACCAACACCTCTATACTGAATAACAATTAAGATTTTTTTAAAGTGTAGATAGTTTTCAAGTTAGATAAAGGTTCATAAAAAAATTTAAGTGTGCTACCATTGCCATTCTGAAAACTAATAAGCTACAAGGTTGAGTAACCTATAGTTCTCGAAATATACTATTTTGATTTTCACTTTGAATAGCTATAAAGGATCACTGACTTTTAACGTATTTTCGTAAGCAGCTGTTGTATTATGTATGTGTTTAGGGTTATTTCGAAGCCAACGACATTCACAACAACCGCATCGCTGGTTTCGAAGTGAAAGCAGGCGCGAATCCAACCGTCGTGCACTGCGAGATCCACCACGGCCAGACCGGCGGCATCTACGTCCACGAGAACGGTCTAGGTCAGTTCATTGACAACAAGATCCACTCCAACAACTTCGCAGGCGTGTGGATCACATCAAACAGCAACCCGACAATTCGGCGCAACGAGATCTACAACGGGCACCAGGGCGGCGTCTACATCTTCGGCGAGGGCCGCGGCCTCATCGAGCACAACAACATCTACGGCAACGCGCTCGCCGGCATCCAGATCCGCACCAACAGCGACCCCATCGTGCGCCACAATAAAATCCACCACGGACAACACGGCGGCATCTACGTCCACGAAAAGGGCCAGGGGCTCATCGAGGAAAACGAGGTGTACGCCAACACCCTCGCTGGCGTCTGGATCACCACCGGAAGCACGCCGGTGCTCCGGCGGAACCGGATCCACTCGGGGAAACAAGTCGGAGTGTATTTCTACGATAACGGACACGGCAAGTTAGAGGACAATGACATTTTCAATCACTTGTATTCAGGAGTGCAGATACGTACGGGTAGCAACCCAGTTATTCGGGGTAACAAAATCTGGGGCGGACAAAATGGCGGTGTGTTAGTTTATAACGGTGGCTTAGGCCTGCTCGAACAAAACGAAATCTTCGACAACGCAATGGCGGGTGTTTGGATTAAAACAGACTCAAACCCAACACTGAAACGTAACAAAATCTTCGACGGGCGCGACGGAGGCATCTGCATCTTCAACGGCGGTAAAGGCATCCTAGAAGAAAACGATATATTCCGCAACGCACAAGCCGGTGTCCTCATATCAACCCAAAGCCATCCAATACTCAGGCGGAACCGGATCTTCGACGGACTCGCCGCAGGCGTGGAGATCACCAACAACGCGACGGCGACGCTCGAGTTCAACCAGATCTTCAACAACCGGTTCGGGGGGCTGTGTCTAGCGAGTGGCGTGCAGCCGATCGTGCGCGGCAACAAGATCTTCAACAACCAGGACGCGGTGGAGAAGGCGGTCGCGAATGGACAGTGTTTGTATAAGATTTCCAGTTACACTTCGTTCCCGATGCACGATTTTTATCGGTGTCAGACGTGCAACACGACGGACCGCAACGCGATCTGTGTGAACTGTATTAAGACTTGTCATGCCGGGCACGACGTTGAGTTCATCCGACACGATAGGTGAGTCTCTTTATTTTCAAACAGCCTACTTGTGTGAAAACATTGGTTAGTACGAGCTCTGTTTTTGGATGTTTTAAGCGTTGTACAATGTTCTAAAATCATTTTATAAAAAATACTTCAAATAAAAGTGTAACTTCTGTTGGAAGTATATTTTTTATAAAATAATTACTGTGCTAAAAACCGAGTCTAAAACACTGCTCTGAAAACACCCAAAAACAGAGCTCATGGTTTCAGCCATTCGACCCAATTCACTAACTCTTGCTAATATTTTTGACAAATAGAAATAAATGTTACAAGTGACAGTTTGATTTTTGCTTGTGTGTTAAGAATTTTCATTGGATTAAAATCTTAGCAACTGAGTTAATTAAGTGCAACTAAATTTGTGAATGTTTGAACATTTATTTTTGGTGGATGATTAGCATAACTACTGCGGAACTGCAGGGCCGCCAAAAGAATAATTATTTATAATAATACTTTACGATTTGATTATCAAACGGTAGAAATGTCATTCTCATACGATTCGGATTCAGCGCTTTGCTTAAGCAGCCTTCAATTTGCTTCAATTCATCAATTCAGTTTTTAAAAGGTTCTCGCTCAATTGCTAAATCCGAAATATGTAATTTGGCGAGTTGAAGTAATGTAGAATTTTTCTGAAATGAGGGAAAAGTTATAAAAACTATAGTCGTGCCAGAAAATGTGCAAACAGTATAGAAAAGAATAGTATATTCTACAACAAGTAATATTCAACGCGAGCAAAAAGTTTGTAGTCCGAGCCGAAGGCGAGGGCTACGGTTTGCGAGTGTGGGATATGCCATTCATACTTTTTCTACGATCACTACTGAAAATTACACTTTCTCTACACTAAACAAAGCTTGAAAATTGTATATTTCGCAGAGTCGTGTGAAATAGCGTGTACAATTATTCCACACGCAAGTGTTACCAACTTACTAATAATATAATACTGTATAATATTAATATGTCAAGTATAATTTCATTTATATATCATAAAATAATTCATAATTATTTCAGAGTTTATAAAAACCATCGTTTTCAATATTGAGTTTACACAGAAAATACAATAATATGTCTTTAGTTGTTATATTACAAGCTATAGATTTATAGTTGGTACCACTGCGCACACCTGCGCTTGCGCCGCGCGCCGCCTTCATGTTGTAATCATAAACGTCAAATACTTTGAGTTTGAGATGGAATTTCTTGTTGTTGAAGAGTAATCTTGACAAAAGTGTGATCATAGAAAAAGTATAGTGTGCAACTCGTGCAGAATTACATATTTCACGCTCGTGTGATTCCAGCTCTCGACTTCGTCTCTTGATAAAATTCTCACAACTCGCGTTAAATAGATAAATTTTTGCACTTGTTGCACAATATATTATTCTATAACAAGATTTGGAAATTATACAAAAAATACAAAACTGTTGAAAATGTCAAACTCAAATAAATAAAATTAAAACAAACAGATATAGCCACAGTAACTGAATCAAGATACTTCATATATCGCGCTAATATGCGGCTCTGATTAGTCGAAATTATTCCATACGCGGCGTATGGAATGATAGTTATTCCAATACAATTTTTAGTTGTGGAATTCGTAGTTTCCAAAACAGTGTTATAGAAAGTATAGTGTACTACAGGTAACGGAATGGCATATCCCACACTCGCAAACCGTACTTGTAGAATATACTAATTTTCTACGACCACTTAGAAATCTGCTTATTGTATACAGGGACCCCGGAACATAGGACTTTAACATGTAAAATCATACCTTCGTAATTTCCTGCTTAACAAATTATATTAGACAAAAAAGTTTCAAATAAAGTTGAGAGATCATAAAATTCTACATCAGAATCAATAAACAGAATTACATTTGCATGCCCTATAACGCCAGAAATTAAATATGAAAATATTAAAAATTAGCTCAAAAATCGGGTTAGCCTTGGAAATGAAACAAAAAATGTATTCAATTGGAAATGAAAATTGTATTTTTTATTAATTATTATTGGTTTGTTCCAAGTGGTCATTTCGGACATGTTTGTGACAAATGTCAGTGCGCCTGCGAAAAATGTAAACAAGTTAAGTTTGATACATAGACTGGAACGGTGAATGGAATGAAGCGTATGTGCATGCTCATTTTTTGGTTTGACAGCTAACCTTAAATATAAATATAAATAAAGAAATTCATACATATTTTTGCCACAAAAAAGAAATGAAGTTTATGTTTCAAAGTTAACTTGTTAACATTTTTCGCAGGCGCACTGAAATTTGTCACAAACATGTCAGAAATGACCACTTGGAACAAACCTACATTGACTATTTTTTTAGGAATTTTGTTTCATTTCCAAGGCTAACCCGATTTTTGAGCTAATTTTTAATATTTTCATATTTAATTTCTGGCGTTATGGGGCATGTAAATTTAATTCTGTTTATTGATTCTGATGTAGAATTTTATGATCTCTCATCTTTATTTGAACCTTTTTTGTCTAATATAATTTGTTAAGCAGGAAATTACGAAATTATGATTTTACATGTTAAAGTCCTATGTTCCGGGGTCGCGGTCAACACCCGGTATTTGTTGTTGCTTGGGATATAGTACATTGCAAGCTACGTGCGAAATGAATTTGTTTTGTGAGTATTTTAATACAGATCAGTTCATTTAAGTGCAGGTGCCATTGCTAGGATACTTATTTAGAATTGTCAAATATAGGAATGGTGAAAGCGGGACAAATTTATTATTAAAATTAAATTAATTTTGAAATAATATTGTGGTCGTAGAAAAAGTATAGTGCACAACTCGCATGGAATGTCCATTTCATACTCGTATGATTTGCAGCATTCGCTTTCAGCTCATGCTACAAACTTTCATACTCGTAGGAAATGAGTACCATTCCATGCTCGTTGTACAATATACTATTTCACGCTTTTCATTTAGGCACATATTAAATTTTGATGTCACGTCTCTTAAAGCTCGTTACTATTTGTATGTTACTAAAAGTACAAATAGTAATGTGTGAATGAAATTGCAGATTCTTCTGTGACTGCGGCGCCGGAACGCTGACAAACCAATGTCAGCTCCAGGGGGAGCCCACCCAGGACACGGACACGCTGTACGACTCAGCAGCGCCGATGGAGTCGCACACGCTCATGGTGAACTGAGTACCAGGTACACCCCTCACCCCACCCCACGTCTCACTCTCAAACGTGCCAGTGTCTCGGATAACTCGTCTCGTGTCAAACAAACTCATCTAGCTAATAATAGAATCAGTGTGAACTCTCGTTTTAATCGGTTGCGTTCAGACTTAACAATAAATGTGAACTCAAATAGTTTAATAACAAATGTGGCGGAAACGGAACAGTGATAAAGTGAGGTTATATTGCGAAATGTGTTGACATCAAAAGCGAAGAGTTTTTGATCTCGCGTTGTATTTTTACTTTTAATATGATTCGGGTGATTATTGTATATCGTCACTTGGAATATTACGTCGTCTAATCGTTTATTATATTTAAAAACGTATGTATATTTCATTTCATATATACATATTATAGTTAATGAGTGAATTTTGTGCGTAAACTAGACTATTCGTGTGAGTTGCAGATGGACTGTTCTGAAGTTTCAACAGAAATTCTAAAGCGTGACTCGGAATGGCAAGTAGATATTTGTATATATAGTACTTAATTTCTGTTGATTCTGGAAAAAAGACAATGCAAAGACGTACTAAAACGCTTTGTTTTGTAAATTCAGCATAATTTTTAATTCGTTCTACTTCAAATTTTAAATTTATTTTAATTAATAATGCTACACTGAATTGCGTTTTGCTACAATACTACACAAACGCTGTCAAACATTTATCTACGAGACCAAATTCACATGAGCGTTCCCCCGTTTCAAATTCATCGTTTAATGTTTACAAAAGTCGAAAAAATTGTACAAGAAATTTATAATATTTTTACGTACATTTGACATTAAATAAAACTAGAAAAATAAACTCTACAGCTGGCAAACTTTGCAGTATCTAATGTTCGACCCAATTCTCTAAATCAGTTGTTAATTTTTAACACTCGGTAAGATTTTAATCCAATGAAAATACTTAACACACAAGAAAAAATCAAACCGTCATTTATAACATTTCTTTCTATTTGTTAAAAGTATTAGCAAGTGGTTAAAATTTAACAACTGAATTAAAAAATTGGGCCGATTATCTACTTTACCAAAGAGTAACTTCATCTTTACTTTTTAAGCTGCTTAGTATCTACAACTCTTTTAACAGTCTTCGCTGAAGCAAGAATTCCAAATTCTTCGATTCAAGATGATTATTTTATCATATGGTTCTATAAACAGTCGATTGAGAATAAATACTGTCTAATAAAAGGTCATTTAAGTATCGGAATATTATTATTACTATTATTATTATTATTATTATTATAAAGCAGTTTTAAAAATGTAAGACACCATGTTTTGATAATTATTTAAACTTTTCTAAAACATTAAACGAACAATTGGATACCAGCAAAAGCTCTTATGAATTTTGGCTCGTATTTAAATTATTTAAAAATATTTGACAGCATCTAAACAATTTCGTTTCACTAAATGGCGACTACAACCTCGAGAAATCTGCAAACGAGAGAAATTTTGACCTAACTCGACTCAAGAAAAACTTTAATAAACAGCATTTTATATTTGTGTAATATGGTGCAAAAAACGAACTCTGTTTTTGGGTGTTTTAAAAGAAATGTTTTAGTGCTGTATAATATTCTAAAACAGTGGCTAAAATACTTTTGATAAAACATCCAAAAACAGAGCTTGTGGTACCAGTCATTGGCTTGGTACATATTATAAAATTGTTTTAGAAATATTTAAAATAAAAGTGGTAGATAATATATTTCTCTATAACTTTTATTCAAATCTTTTTTTGTATAAAATTATTATAAAACACTGAACATCTCTTAACCTAAAAACAGAGCTCGTGGTTTTAATTCATCTTCTATATTTTATTTGTACTGTGTGCTTTGGACTTAGAAATAACCGAATTTGTGGGTTGGTTTAAATTTCTCTCGTTAGAAAAGGCTTTAATATTATTTTACAACTGTAAATTATTGTTTTCGATATATTATTATTGTTTATCTAAACATATTTCAAATATGTTTAGCGAAAAATTTGTTATTTTATTATTTGTTAAATGAAATTATGTGCAATAATTTACAAATAACTTCTTCAAGAATTTTTTTCTGTGTGATTTGGGCTATGTAACCTAACCTCACATTGTTAATAAGTACTATTTTGTTAATCCTTGCCAAATGTGTATTGAAAAAGCTAAGTTTGTGTTTTATTTAGCAAAATATGGCAGTTCAAAAGAGCGGCTATCAAAATTCCGTGTTGGCAGCTGTTTTGAATTTCGTTGTTTCAAATATTGAACCTAAACTCGAAAATGACGTTTAAACGATTTGTAGCGAATATAGAAGTGAATGCATTTGTTGTTATATTTCGGTGGAGAAAAATTGAATCTCTATTTGTTATTTTTGCATTATGTTGGTAATTCGTGCAGTTGTACAGTCAAGTATATAAATTAGATTTATATGAAATGTAGAGAACACCATAATAAACAACAATACCATTTTTGTATTTATCACACAGTGTTAATTTAATTTTTTAATTTAAATTATTAATAATGTTAAGACGAAATTTGTGTATGTGTAGTTACTGTTTAATCAAATTCTTATAGAAATAATGATGTTGCATATATGAAACTTCTGGATAAATATCTTTCGATATTACTCTTCATTTTGCGTTTTAGATTTAAATTGATTCATTTTAATATTTAATTGGTATTTACAATCCATGCCGCATACAAAAGAAGCAAATTATTTTGATACAAAATCAGTATTTGTAGTTGTATAAATATTATTTTAGTTAATTTATGAATTATTGAGTACAAAGCAGTATTCGCCTGTCAATTTATTCAATAAAATTATGTTTATAATTAAAGAACTGTTATTATTTTGGAGATGATAATAATATATATTTGATATTATTTATGAAATAACGTAAATTACATTAATATTATTTTTTTAATATTTGGTAGTGATATTAATTCAATATGTCATGGATTGTGTATCATAACCTAAAATAATATAGTCAAAATTAGCAGAATTAATGGTGTCATCTCTTTTTAAACTATTCAATTGCTCAGTTGATATTTTTGTTATATAATTTATAATTTAATTCGAAATAAATTTAATTAAGAAATTTATGTAAATGTAAATAAAATAAAAAATCATACATATAAAACGTATGTTTTGTCTCTTTAAAATTATGTGACATTGTCATTTTTATTTAAGAAATAGAACTGAAATAATTACAAAATCAATTAGATTTGGGATGTTATTATCCTTTTACTATACCTCGTATACACTCTACAGCTGTAATGTAGAACGTCAGTGCCAAATATCTCTCAAAAGAGCTGATATTTATATTAAATTCGTTTCCTACGATTTCATTTTCCTTCAATACAAAACAAAAATCCGTATCTTTGCTTATTGCAGTAAAATAATTTGTTTTTGCAAACACTTTATTTAATTATAATTAATTTATATTATTAATTTGTTTATGTTAATTATTTATTTGGCATATTTTCCTGTATTCTTACTATATAGTTCTATTTGTATTTACTAATAAAAAATATCTTTATATGATGAACAAACCTTATTCTTTCATTTAAAAGCAAATTTATTTAATCGTTTTAATTCATTTCAGCCACTGAAATATAGTAATACTGGAGCGCGCACTCGTAGGCTTTTTTTAAAGCGAAAAACGTAAGGTCTACCCTTCTTTGTCTAATATTTGTTTTTAAAGTGGTTGCTATGGGTTCATTGAGTGGTTACTATGCGTTTGTTGAGTGGTTGCTATGTAATAACATGTTTTACAGTCTTGTTCAAAAGTGATAGTTATTTACATTACAAGCAAGGTAAAACAGTTTTTACTGCTGAATGGAGGGAATGACCGGCGAGCCTGTCACCTCCTTGAAGCAGTAAAACAGTTACCTTGCGTGTCTTGTACAACATTTTACTTGTTACTCATTTGTAAATCAAAATAAAATTATAACCAAGTCCTGTCAGTTACACACAACTGTTCTGTCAAAAATTATTTTAAATGATTTCGCGTAAGCCTTGTAAGCATTACTGTGGCAACGTGCATTGTTTACCTTGTTTACTAACTTGTAAAATATTTACAATGTAGCTGTCAATTAGTAACTTGTAAAGATTCAATTTCAAAGGCAATAGAGGGTTCGGGTAAATGGTGTTTACAAGTGAGTAACACGTAAAATTATTTTTCCGAAATCGATACTTAAGTACACGGTATTACTACACGAAGTTAACCAAAACAGTAGCTAAAGTTAAACTTTACAGACTCTTAAGTCAAAATTTAACTTCACAAACACTTATATCAAACTTGAATTACAAATCTAAAATAACAAACACATTAATCTATAATACTACTGGTCTATTTATTTATTATTTATCTTTGACAATAATTTATCGGATTTAATGCAGATCACATGTGGTTTATGCGGCTTTCGCCTCGAAGAATAAATTCCATTTTCGTAACAAAAAATTATATTTTTGTGCCTTGATATACAAATAACTTTTAACAGTGTATTGTTCAATTATTTAAAAAATCCTTTAAATTCACATACATAACAGTTAATTAAACTCATTTCTATTAATGGATTATTTAATATTTATATTAAAAACTTTATTTCAAAATCATTGAATGTTCATTTCTTTATATTTTCTTATCAACTTGGGGTGCTCTGTGGTAACGGACTGGACTGTGGATCATAAAATCCTTGGTTCAAAACTCACAGCTGACAGATTTTCGAAATTAAATTTCGAAAATTTTCACCACAAAATTACCTCTAACATCTTTGGAGGTCTATATCAATTTGCTTAGCGGACTGTACAACAAAGATAGTTGCCCACATATTGCTTGTCTCTCTCAGCTCGCATTTTCAACGTCAGTGAACGTTCCAGTATCACTGCATTCCAGTGATTTCAGCAAATACATTTTAGTTAAACGACAAACCGATTTGTAATCCTTGCGATGTGTACATTCTAGATGGCGCATTCCTGCTGGGGACGCATATCGCTTTGCCAATGTTGCCAACCTTAGATCTTAGAATATAACTAGAGTGTTTAAGTCATGTCAATTTGTGTGGTTCCATTCCTATTATGCTTGTGTTGATTAGTTTTTGATTTAAAATTTGTGTTCGTTCACATCGTTTGGACATAGTTAGTTAGTTCAAAATAAAAATTTGAGTTTGTGTGATACAGTAATAGTTATGTAGGTCGAAATGGAACCAGGCAGTGTAGAAGTGTCAAATAACATAGTTCACCTTTATCTAGTTTTATTCTTATTTCTATGAGTTTATGTCGAGCCCTGTCTAATTTGAAATAGTAAATTTAAAGCAATAAGGTAAGCAATTCGTTATTAAGTTTCAGAATTTTGCATAACCTAAATTCAGATCGTAAAGCCGAATACGTCCAATTTATATGAAATATAATAAAAGGATTAAACTATATATTCCAATATGTTTTCAACAATAAAGTTATCAATTTATTACAATGCGTGAATTCTAAAATAGGTACATCATCAAAGAGTTATAAAACATTACTAGAATAATGTTACTTGTTTTATAACTCAACAGTAATCTTCCATGCAACCTGGAATTTGTAAAAATATGTAAAATAGAAGTTTCTATTAACCAGTTAGCACATTTTTATATTTTTATTATGATTCCCAATACGAGTGAGTGTTTTGTGGTGTTTAGTGGACTTATAGACAGTGAAATGAACTGTTTATTAATTAATTCTGTGCCATAAATGTATGTTTATAATAAGAAATCCAAAACCAGGTGATAAATATTGTATTTTATCTACGTACTATAAATGATCAATGTCTAAAGATGAGTTATTTGTAGGCTTGCTGTGATGTTTCAGATCAGTGCCCAAGTTTAACAATCAATAATGTTTAAGAAAATTTTACAACTCAGTTGACAATTGAAATAATTTTTTGGTTAAGTTCTGTAAAATTTTATTAGAATTTAACGTTTTGAATTACAACACATATTTTTTGTCAGGAAAACAAATGAACAACATAAACAAGTTACAGTTATTGTTTCTATTTACTTATTTAAGTTATTTACTTGTTTTTCTGTCGAAGAATTGCGTGTTGTAAATCGGTACGTTAAATTTTAATAAAATCTTTTCATTTATTACTGTCGAGTTCTGAAATATTTTTTTTTAATTCAATTGATTTGTATTTACTTATTTGTTACTTATTCTTGCATTAAAATAATTATTTGTATACCAAGGCCGCGAAATAACTCTTTAGCGTATCGAAAGAAAAACAGGACAATCTCGAGGACTCTAAAGAATTTCGCGGACAAGGTGTACACACTATTTTTTGTGCAACCGTAAAAATATGTAATTACAAATTTTATTAATTTTAAACAGTATTATTGTAAATAGAAAGTTGGATTTCAAAGTGGCTATGGGATTGACACAACAATTAGTTTTGAAAAAATAATGTCGATTCTCAAGTGTTAAAATGATTGTTTACCCTATTTTGCTGCCGCTACCATGCGACTGCGAAATGCTTATTTCACATCCGGTTGCACAAAAAAACTTTTTTGGTTTGTTAGAAACTTGGGCCGAACACAATTCAAAATATTTTGTACAGTCAGCCAAAATAATAGTTACGTTTGCTAATTGCAAATAAAACTAAAGAAAAATATTCAATAATTAAACAGTATTATAAAGATAAAAACTAAATTGTTTATTTATAATTACTATAGAACGTACCTATTATTAACATAATTGAAGCTGTTTTTAAATATCATATTGTTTGAAGACTGAAAGAGGCCTACAAATAAATATTTTATTGATTCTAAAATTGTTACTGTATATTATTTTAGGACAACAAATTCTGAATGAATGTATTGCGTGTTTGTCTAGCGAAAACATTAATTATTATGAATTGAAAATTCATATAAGTATAAATAATAAATAGATTATACTATCCTATGTTAGTGTACAGTAATCAAACACAATATTTTGAAATATAAACTTAAATGTCTAATTATATGGACTTTCAACGCAATAAATAAACGTGAAAGTGAATATTCGATTTGTTAGAAACAGAGAATAAGAACAGCTTATCTTCTTATGATGTGTTAAACAAGCTATTAAAAATTTCAGATACATAGGAAATGCAGACAACAAGTCTGGAAATATATAAAAATATGAATATCACATATGTATGTAACATAACCTCGTTTTCTATAATGGTTAATATTTAATTTAAGAGTTAGAGAATAAGTAATTAGTTATAAATATATGAAATATATCAGCCTTTGTAGAACAATCCCGAATATTTGTTGTGGTCAACCTCTTCTTATAAGCTCTGGCATTGTACTGTGTAAATTATACATAGAAATATAATATTACATCAGTTGCATTTTTCACTGCGTTTCGTTTTTTGTGCACTCATGAAGATTCCATCCTATTAAATGTTTCTCACAGATATCGACCCAATATTTAGATCCGTACAATTAAAATCAAATCGTTTTTAAAATCGTTTGAAATATTGGATGAAAAATTTGTAGCAAACGGTACAATATTTTTCATATTTATGATCACGGATTATACATATGCGCCATCTACATTCAGCTTTCTTTGAAAGTAGTTGTCAAATTAGTTTATCTGTCAAGGTACTTATCTCAGTTTATCTATATTGAACTAGTATTAATAAGAAAGGGATGTTTTTCAACTATATTTACACAAGAGCTTTTTATTTTGCCGAATAAATTTCTGTTTGTTACGAAACCTTTTTAACTAGCATTTTGACAAGAAAATTGTTTTAATAAAATCACGACACCATAGGAGGAGTCCTTTTATTTTTTTAAAGAGTTTTCTAGTCAAATTGCTGTCAGGTGACAAGGTTGAGTTGTCAAACTGAAATTTATCCGAAGAAAATAAAATGCTCGAGTGTAATTCGACGAGATAATTTAACGACATTATTTATGAAAAGGTTTATTTAAATGTGCAATGGGTGGAAATACAATTATTATATATCATATTTTTGACATAAAATACAAATGATCTGGTTGCTAGGAAAAAGGTAAATAACGTTTTATCATTTTCAATAAGTTACCTTCCTATTTATCCGCTGTCAAAACGATAATAGTATATTGTACAACGAGCATGGAAATATACATGGTACTCATTTCCTACGAGTGTGAAAGTTTGTAGCATGAGCCGATGGCGAATGCTGCAAATCATACGAGTTTGAAATGGACATTCCATGCGAGTTGTACACTATACTTTTTCTACGACCACGATATTATTTCCTAATTTATTTAATTTTAATAATAAATTTGTCCCGCTTTCGCCATTCCAATATTTGACAATTCTAAATAAGTATCGTAGCAATGGCACCTGTACTGAAATTAACTGATGTGTTGAAATACTCACAAAACAAATTCATTTCGCACGATGCTTGCAATGTACCTCATACCCATAGCAACAACAAACACAATGAGCAGATTTCTCAGTGGTCGTAGAAAAAATTATTTATATTGGGAGTTATATTATCATTCCAAATGTTTATTTGTCTGCAAAGTATTAAATTAGGTTATGTAAAATAAAAAAACAAGTAAATATAAAACAGCTTTATTCAAAAGATTCTTCATAACATTCGCGAAGATCTAACAATCTACTTAAACATTCTATGTATTCGTCAGATTCTAAACCCGCTTTCGTAAATTGGGGAAAACGTGCAATTTTAATTCTGGACGCTTCCCGGTGCATAGTTTCCAGCATGTCTCCGATGGAGGAACTTGAATGGCAGCCTGCGATCACCGGCACTCTTTCAACACCTGAGAACAAATCGTAAGTAACTATGTAAAATATTTGTTATGAAGTACATGTCAGTTATTTATTAAACTGATAACTCCTCGTAGTTTAATAGTAAACAGTTTTTTTGGAATTATCTCAGAACCTGAATGTCATAAACACTTTTGCATCTAGTGGAGTCAATTTATTGTCATAAATAAACCGTACCTTGTTCTTTTGGCCTCGAGGAATCCAAAATATCCCCGTTAGTTGCAACAAATTCATCAAATATATTCGGGTAGGGTGTTTTAACTGAGAGTGGCGCGCGTACAGTTGTCACGTGACTTGCCGTTGCGTATGATGTGCAAGACAAATAGAGACTTAACATCTCTTGCGCGGTTTCACATCTGTAGGCCGCCATTTCGCGCTGCTTCTTTGCTTGGTGAACCGGCCGTTTTAATCTGTAAAAAATAACAAAAAAATCTGGCGTGGGGACCACACAACTTTCTTATACTTATAAATATAAATTTGATTATTTCATAATCACAAATTTGCCGTAGAAAAGTATTTCAATTATTTGTTTGTTCTCATAGTAATTATGATTATTTTGACATTGTGAAAATTCAGGAAATCTGAACAAACATATGTGTATGTTTAAAAAAATATATAACTTATTGCTGTAAAGCGAACCTTATTCAAAAAATAATAAATGACTTTTTCTACGACCACTTAGAAATCTGCTCATTGTATGTTTGTTGTTGCTAGGGATATGAGGTACATTGCAAGTATCGTGCGAAATGAATTTGTTCTGTGAGTATTTCATTACAGATCAGCTCATTTCAGTACAGGTGCCATTGCTAGGATACTTATTTAGAATTGTCAAATATTGGAATGGTGAAAGCGAGACAAATTTATTATTAAAATTTAATTAATTTTGAAATAATATCGTGGTCGTAGAAAAAGTATAGTGTATAACTCGCATGGAATGTCCATTTCATACTCGTATGATTTGTAGCATTCGCCTTCGGCTCATGCTACAAACTTTCATACTCGTAGGTAATGAGTACCATTTCATGCTCGTTGTACAATATACTATTATCTACAACTGTCAAATAATATATCCATAAATCCATCCATTGTCAATTAATGACCTTTGTTACTGTAGCTAATGAAATAATATAGACAGTTCAATTAATTCATATTGTTCATTCGTATGTCAAATTCAAATCTTACCTGTCAAAAGAGTAAAACCAAAATGACTTTTAAGTAATTTCATCCACATAAAAATCCAAAGACACTAATTTTCTCATTTTTCATACTTTTATTTTCTTTTTAAACTTAAACTGTAGCTGAATAATTGGTTTTAAGATTTTCTGCTAAATGTCAAATCACTTCAAAATTTTGTTACAACAGTACGTAGCCTTGTGACGGTTGCTACAATTTGTCTATGTTGATAAACAAACAGTTTTTTGTATTTGTCAAAGCAAAAATACTACTACATAATTTCAAACCAAATATTTGACGAAATGTTGTGGAGTATAGTATTCTACTCGCATGTAATGGCTATTACTCATTCGAATGATTTACATCACTCGCTATCGCTCGTGATACAAACTTCATTCTCATGAGTAATAGCATAAATTACATGCTCATTGAATAATATACTATTATTTAGAACATTTTTTCCAATTTTACTTTATATTTGAATTAAATTGCAATTATAACAAAAATCAACTCTGTTCTTCGCATTGTCATGAAACTTATTATTACGAAATTTTGTTACTCTATCTTCTGTCATTCGTGAGTTATTGAATCTACGAACACACATCCATCCATTCACATATATTTTTTTGTATAATCCTTTAATCTCACCAACCTTGCTTCGTCAATTCCCCGGGCAGTAACAATTTGCATAACTTTATCGGTGCCAATGTCGCAATTCGGCGTGATACTCTGCCATAAGGGGCCCTCCCAGTTGTCCAAACAATCAATCAGATCTTCCTTCTCTTTGAGTGAAAATGGTAAGCAGACACTCGCCGCTGCTATTTTACGCCCATGATTGGATAAATCCGTACAAAAATCACCAACTGTGAACTGCGCTGATTTTAAACGGTATGGCATTGTGAATGTGTCAAAAGCTGAAGCTAGAATTGCGCTTGTGTGATACAATGAACTAGGCTGAAAATAAATACATAATTGTTGTTAATTTCTCAATAATACAATAATGAAATAGTTGAACATATACCTGGATCGGTTTGTTAATAAATAACTATATTAGAAATAAATTTGTTTGTGGTATTGTTATAATTTGAATGAAATAAAATAAATAAATCATCACGCCTTTTACCCATTATGGGTGTGGCAGTCTGCTTACGCAGATCTCGATATATTTTTACGTATGAAGTGCGGTTACCAGTCGTCAAATCATAGCCCCCAAAGATGTTAGTGGAGGGAGAACCACAAGGGTAAATTTGTCAACTGTGGGATTCGAACTGAGGATCTCACGATCCACAGTCCGACGCGTTACCATGGAGCTATTTACCCCATAAAATAATAGATTTATTTCTTCAAACGTCACAAATTTTGTTGTTATGCATTTGTATTCAACAAGCTTAAGTTCAATTTTTTCGCCGCCGGCGGAAAAGTGTCTCCTTGCTAATTTTTACTCCGGCGGCAGACACAATATTTAATTCAATAATTTGACAGTTAAGAATGAATCCACGGAGTACACAAATAAACAAAAATAACATTTGAAACGCTGGATAAGACATTGTTGAAGTTTTAATAATTTTTAAATTATTTATATTTCTATTTTGTTTGTTTTAAGATTACTATAACAACCCTAAACGATTAATAATCACAAGCAAATATATATGAATCACATAGTTAAAGCTCTACCTGACATGTCAACTAATTTTTACATTTAGAAGTGTAGTAGTTGTTACCGTAACATCTTGCTAATTAGGATAAAAATTAATCGTTTTTTTAACAACTAGTAAAATATTCCTCATTAAACATATTTTGTCACCATTAGCAAGTTGCTACGTATCAACTTTGTTAGAGAATTGGGCCGAATATGACATGGTTGTCTAACAAAATGTAACAGATTTGGTTTTTACAAACTGTAAAAATAAATAGTGTATTATGAACAGTAAATACTAAACTGTATTTAAAGATGTTTACCACTGTTTTCTTTCTTCTAAGGACCGATATTTCCATCTACGAATAAACTTCCGAATAAATTATTCGTCGAATAAATAAAAAAAAATACGCATCAAAAAATGACAGCTAGAATAAAAAGTATCATTTGAGCTATGATTTCGATGCGACATTTTTTATTTATTCGGTACTTTATTCGTAGATGGAAACATCAGCCATAAGAATAATCATAAAAATATTGTATCCTCTAGTTGTCTAGTTTAATATATGAACAAAATAAAAACATTTTTCAAAGACAAGCGCAGCGATTAATTCCCATGAATCATCTGTATATTTTATGCAAAAATAATTGTCTAAAAAGTTTCTTTATTATTTAACAATGAAAAGCAAACAACTCACCTCATATACGGTGTGATTAAATTCTCTTTTCGGTCCAGGTTGCCTCCATCCTTTACTTCCAGTACAAACGGGAACAACTAATGAACTATATTCACTTAAACCTTCAATGCTCATAGCCAAATTCAATAACCTAATTGAATCATTCCTTGTAGCCTCTTCTCTATCATCCGCTGAATTAATATTATAATCAGAATAATACGAAGGTATTGTAGCAAAAACTAAGACAGATTTCTTATCATATTCGTCCTTGAGATATTCCAAACATGATGTAGCCAACCCCCCAAAAGCATTTACAACATCTACAGTCATATGAAATCCTTGTAAACTATCACATTCTTCTACGTAATTTCTAATTTTATCACTGAAATCGTCAGTAAATTCTGACGATTGCCATAAACTCCTGCCTAGCTGAAAAACGTCGAATGGTACACTAGAGTTTTCATGTTCATAATCTCGGATAACATTCACAGTTCGCGGATGGAAACGACTGTACAGAAAATCAGACCACACATCAATGGAATTGTTTAGTTTTTCGTTTATTGAATCATCCACTGTTTCCTGTTTCTCTAACGCTGTTTGAAAACAATTTTTCGGTGGTTTTTCTTCTGCCACGACCTCAACGTTATGCTCTGGCCATGGAATTGAAGACAGTGGATTAGAAATTTGTTCGTATAGTTCGCCTTGTTTGGGTAGAGTTTTCAAACTTCCTTTTAAGTCAACGAGTAAAAGTCTAGGGGTAAATGTAACTTCACCCTGTTATAATTGTATTAGAACTGTTGAATAATTTAATAATTGTTTGGCTTACCTTATTTGTCAAACCTTCCCTAAATAAAACGTCATGATTAATTTCAGATTCGGAATTTTCTGCGTAATTGAATCCTGTTTCTTGCACGTTCCACCAATGTGTTCCAACATAATTAGAGTAATGTCCAAACTGAAGTGAAACAATTTCCCGCATTGTTATAAAAATATAATATACAACTGCGTTCTAGGAAAACATGAAATAGATTTTAGGTTATGTATTGACAGTTCATGACAGCATGGTTATCAAGGCAAACGAGTGCGTTCGTTATAATTGTTAGGATTATAAAAATGTAACTATTTATAGTTGTAATTCTCTTAAATACGAGATTGTAGTACACGAAAACTGTTATTTGAATAATATTGTTTATTTTTTATGGAAAATTATTTAATTTTTGAAAATAAATGTAACATTTTAGATAAAAGAACGCCTGAAATTTGAGTGTTGTTACCCATGTCAACCCTCAAAATTTTTAAAAAACCAACAATGAACCCATTAACATTTTCATTACTTATCAACAATTGACTTGAACAAACTTTGTGTTCAATCCGATGCAATGTAATCAATAATAAATTAAGATTCTCTTGTTTTCAAGTATTTCGAAACGTTGATTTTTGTGTTTACTATGTTATTTATTTTGTAAAACAGTTTTTCAGTTAGTTTATTTAAATTATTTATTAATTTTCTTTCATTTCCTGCGGAAAAATTGTACGTAGGTACTGTGATTTGTCCAGGTTCGTGGTATTTGATGGTGATGCTGGAGCCTTCAGGTAAGAACACAATTGTTGAGTGTATTCGATGATGAATTTTAGTAATACTATAGTAGTTATTTCTGCAAGTAATGTCCAAAAACTATCTCTAGCTAGAATAAAAATAATTACAGTATTACACTTTCTGCTGATTAAAAGAATTTAATGTATTATAACACAACGTTACCTGTGATCATTCAGAACTCCCTCGTCCACTAGCATCTCTACGATTCTAATTTTGATTGTCAAAGCAATATTTTCATTAATTTATTTGATGAAAACTAACCTGGAATCTGACAGGTAATGATTACCAAGTGAAGTTCGGTGCTAGCACATATTATGCAGGTTTCCGTAGCATTTCTAGATTCTGTAATACGTATAAGAAAACAGTCAGTGACAAATGCGAAGCTATTGAGTTTATTTCAGTAAATTTCAAGTACATTTTGTGCTTTTTAAGCACAGAATAATATTCGACAATGCCTACCTGGTAATCTTCAACATATTGGAGATTTATAGATACAGAATTATTCACAATATCCGTGTTATCTTGGAATGTACTGTTAGATTCTTTTGTATGAGCTTCAAGATTTTTGTAACTACATGATTTATTGAAGCATTGATGCAGATTACAGAACAATCTTCTGTGGTTAGTTGTGTACTTTTATGAATAACTATAAATCTCTACAATGCACAATCAGTTTAAAATTTCACGTAAATACCTTCAATTTGGAGATAAATGACAAACCAACTGGGCACCTGTAGGAACTTATGTTTCGATAGTAATATTTATGACATATTTGTCATGCCAGATTATATAGTTTGATTCCTCATACTTTATTAAATAATTATTACTATTCTCATCTAGATTCTTTGTATGCCATTAAATTATTTGAGCATGTTATATTCAAGAAGCTTCAATTTGGATAAACATTTAGAATTATGACACACATGATTCAATTACTATATTAAATTAAATGTAATTGTACTGATATAATGTGGCTTAGGGTTGTTTTCATAATGTAATTACTGTTTTTAGCAATGGTATTTCATTGTGTGCATATTAACAATTTAAATTTGATGGAGCAATATAGGTTAAGCGTATGCATGTTTCTAACTAAAATAATCGATACAGAATTTCTATATCATGTTAGCTTAAAAAGCACAGAATGAAGTTTAAATAAGGTTTACGAATGATTTTAGGTGATGAAAAGGTTTTAATTATGCAAAAACTCATAGTTTAGTATTGTGTTTCCATTATTGGTTAGGTCATTGAATTTAGTAAATAGCATTGAAATTGTCATATTAAGTAATTACAAAAGTGAATTAATAATGTGACAATAATTTCAACATATAAAATGTCCTAAATTATGAAAAATAGAGAAGATTTGAGAAATTGTATTGTCGATCAGCTGTCAATGTTCGTCATATTTCAGAAGCATGTATCTCGAAAACTACAAAATCTACAGAAACGATACTAGCATTAAAATAATCCCTGAAAAATAATCTATCTAATGCATATATTTTCATTTTGAAATATTATCCATTTTTTATAACTTAAAATAATAAAATTAACATTGTGATGCCCTTGAAAAATTTTGCAATGCAGGAACCAATCAGAAGGTCGGAAATTGTCACGTGACACAGGAGCGAGGGAATTTTACCATACCCCTGATACACTTTACCCATAGTTCAGTCGAGTTTCTGCCGCGGTAGTGAAAGGTGCGTCGCTCTGTTCAATTTTTGTTGTTGAAACTCGTCTCGCGGTAATTAAATGTGAATTTTATAGTTCGATATGGTATGCAAATACTGTATTTAAGTATAAAATTCCAGTTTAATCGTTGGGTGAATAAGTGGGTGTAAAAATTTTGTGAATCGAGTTAGAAGTCGGGTATTTTGGATGGGGGCTGGGCGCGAACTCGAGTAATGAAGTGGCTAGTGCCTTGGCCACGGCGGGCGTATTACAATCAAAATTTTTCGTTCGCGAGTGGGCTTCTCTCACAACACAAGAGTATGATTTCGTATGTTTGGCTCACGCAGTGCATGCCTGGAGTGGCTCGTACAGTCAGTGTTGTCTCTCCATCTTCCTATAGGGTGGTTAAAAACAAACCTCTGCAGGTCATACTCTGTGTCCGTTGCAACTACGTGTAGAATCAGCCGGGAAACGTTCGCGGAAGTATGATTTCGTATGTTTGGCCTACGCAGTACGAGCTGGAGTGCTTTAGTACAGTCAGTAGGTGGGTGGGTGAGAACAAACCTCTGCAGGTCATACTCCGTGTCCGTTGCAACTACGTTCGCGGATTTTTTGCAAAGCGCTCTGTCTTCACGTGAAGACCATCGATTAAATTTGTAACGATTACTGATCTGGCGCTAACGCGGCGCGTGGGGCATGCTCACAGCAGTCCGATCATCTAGAGTGGATCCAGAGTCATGACTGGTACCAGCTCTCGGCAAATATCGCATCCGATGCCTGTTAACAAGATTCGCTCTTGACAGTTCTCGTTCATTACAATTATGAATATGATAGGCTCTAGTCATAATTGCTTGTACAAAGGGAATTCCGGATGGCAGAGAAAGTAGTTGATCGACTAACGTGATTCTGTGACATGAGCTCGGGCCCCTGCGGTATCGCGAAGTAGGAGACCATGCGGGGTTCGGCTAGACGACCCACGTTTCTTTTTTGAAAAACAGACAACACACCGGTTGCTGTTATTAGAGTCAAAGAGGCACAGGAATGTCTGTGGGATGGTGTGAATCTTAGTTTTAATTTAGCTTTAATGGTTTGGGTACTTTTAAGCTAATTTTAAGTTAATCCATTTTATTTCAGCTTTATTTTAAGTTAGGTTTAAGTCTGCTAACCCATGTACTTGTATTCCTTTACAGCTTTTTCTTTCAGATTTGTATTTTTAATACGTAAGTTTTTATTTCCAGATTTAAATTGATTCAATGTTTTTAATTTGTTTGTGTTTTTATCTGTTTACAGAACTCAAGAATAATGAAGACAAGAAGTAGTAGCACTATAAGTAAGATTTATTTTTATTTTTTCAACATTTCTGTTGTTTATTTATTTCTAATTTGTTGTTTTTATGTTTTTAGAATTATAGCAGAGTCAGCCACCGTGGGAAATGGTCAAAGTAGCTGAGCCTGCCGGCGAGGGATGCAGAAGCTAGTAGCAGAGTCAACCCCCGCGGGAAATGAACAATGTGGCTGAGTCAACCCCCGAGGGATGAAGCTGCAGTCTACCGTCGATGGAAATAGTTCTTCCATCGTGGGACATAACTTCTTGTGGAGAATTTCTATTTGTTTTGTTCTTTTTCTTAAGATAGGTGTTCATTGTTTTCACCAATTGTTTTGTTTGCATTTGTGTTTGTTGTTTCTCTAGACAGGAATGAAGATGAAGTAGAACCAGTCAGTTGTCTTCGCTGGATTTTTACGAGTATACTTTCTACTTCACAAATGTAATAACACATTGTTTTATTTTATTTTGCAGCTACTTATTTGTTTTGTTTATTTCAGACAAGAGTCTACGGTTGGGAGATGCAGTTTACTTCTTCGCGACCAGGACATTCAGATGCAGAACCTTCATGGGAGTCTTCACCATAGCTCGCCGTTCCCAACACAAATGTAAGTTTATTTAATAAGTAGAAAAAGCGTTTAGAACTTGTAATGAAATAAAAAGATTTTTGGATGTAGTTCTGTAGATTTAAATTTATTAAAATTCAACCTGATGAATCTGCTTTGGCTAGGCATTGCCATTAAAAATTTGAATAAAATGATGTAAATGTAGTATGGAAGTAAATTTAACTGGACTTCTTTATAATATCTGGCATTTATTTAATTTATTTATTAATAAATTGAACGTTTTACTAATGTATTTGTGTTTGTTTAGTGGACGGCGACACCACTTCTCTGCCACAGGTTTTTGGAAGTTTCCCTGTGGTGTCAGGCGAATGCCAGAGGAGTTTCAGTCTCTTGCTTCCAAAGACAATTCAGGAGAGCTGAAGATTCACAACTTTGTATTTATTACAGTGAAAAATAAAATAAAAATTATCGACATTGTACTATTGTGTTTTATTTAAATATTACAGCTTAGGAAATAATAAATTTTTAAGTTATTTTCTTTACTTTATTCTTTTTTGCAACTAGTGCAATTTTGTAGTATTAATTATATTGCAATATGTTTAGTTTTTTAAATAATATCTTGTAAAATTTAATATGTAAATAATAAATTGTATTATATTTTGTATCTATTTGAAAATATTAATAAACGTGTTTAAAAGATTTATTTTGTTTTATAACATTTTGGAATGAAAATTATTTTAAAAAAATCGACTTAAGGGTGGATTCCTATAGATTTGGCCCTAAAAACTTCAATGACGGTCTCAAAAATTGGCGCTCACCCTTAAATCTTAACGTAATTAATTAAAGGGGTGGAAATATTGCTCTGTTTATGTAACTATGAAAGATATCCCAAAATGGTTTGTGAAATCGTATTCAGCACACTCAAATAAGGGAAATACAATCATTTCTAGCCCTTTAAACATAATATTCAGGGAGATATATATTTTTCCCGTAATATTTATTTGTTGGTCTGTAATATATATTTTTTTCCGTAATATTTATTTGTATCTGCTCTATTTAATTTTCTAAGGGCTGTATCTCTGAAACGGTAAGAGATATTGCAGATCTGAAAAAATTGGTCCGAGACACAGCCCTGTTCTATCTGACCAGCGAGAAAAATCACTCAAAAACTTGATAATAGGGTGGATATTATAGGGTTCTATTGAATTTTCTAAGGGTTGTATATTAGAAACGGTAAGAGATATTTCGAATCTGAAAAAAATGTACCGAGATACAGCCCTGTTCTATCTGATCAGCGAGAAAAAACCCCCAAAAACTTGATAATAGGGTAGATCTGTCATTGCTCTATTTAATTTTCTAAGGGTTGTAACTTTGAAACGGAAAGAGATATTGAAAATCTGAGAAAATTGGTCTTTTAAAATGCCCTGTTCTATCTGATCAGCGAGAAAAAACACCCAGAAAGTTGATAATAGGGTGGATATTTTAGGGGATGCGGATAAAATCTTTAAACCCTCATATCTCGGAAACGGTAAGAGATATCGCAAAAATAAGGGCAGTGGGGGCCCCTCTGCCGGAGTACACCCCTGCTTGTAGCGCCGCCCTTTATAACATACTAGAAGGACAAGGGCGTAGGGCATACCCTTATCAATTAGTGATTTTAATAATTAGTGATTTTGTTTTTCAAAAGTGAGCAAATCGACTAATTGATTTCTTCACATCCGATAGTGCTGCCATCTCTTAGTGAATTTGTGAACCATTATTTATTCATACGTTCATAATATATAAATTTTTTCGTATTATTTATTAATTGGTTCAATTTTTTTCGTGTTATTTATTCATTCGTTCATAATATATAAATTTTTTCCGTAATATTTATTTTTCTCTGCTCTATTTAATTTTCTAAGGGCTGTATCTCTGAAACGGTAAGAGATATTGCGAATTTGAATAAATTGGCCCTAGATACAGCCCTCTTCTATCTGATCAGCGAGAAAAATCACTCAAAAACTTGATAATAGGGTTGATATTTTAGGATTCTATTTAATTTTCTAAGGATTGTATCTTTGAAACGGTAAGAGATATTTCGAATCTGAAAAAAATGTACCGAGATACAGCCCTGTTCTATCTGATCAGCGAGAAAAAACCCCCAAAAACTTGATAATAGGGTAGATCTGTCATTGCTCTATTTAATTTTCTAAGGGTTGTAACTTTGAAACGGAAAGAGATATTGAAAATCTGAGAAAATTGGTCTTTTAAAATGCCCTGTTCTATCTGATCAGCGAGAAAAAACACCCAGAAAGTTGATAATAGGGTGGATATTTTAGGGGATGCGGATAAAATCTTTAAACCCTCATATCTCGGAAACGGTAAGAGATATCGCAAAAATAAGGGCAGTGGGGGCCCCCCTGCCGGAGTACACCCCTGCTTGTAGCGCCGCCCTTTATAACATACTAGAAGGACAAGGGCGTAGGGCATACCCTTATCAATTAGTGATTTTAATAATTAGTGATTTTGTTTTTCAAAAGTGAGCAAATCGACTAATTGATTTCTTCACATCCGATAGTGCTGCCATCTCTTAGTGAATTTGTGAACCATTATTTATTCATTCGTTCATAATATATAAATTTTTTCGTATTATTTATTCATTGGTTCAATTTTTTTCGTATTATTTATTCATTCGTTCATAATATATAAATTTTTTTCGTAATATTTATTTAGTAGAGCATGGGGTAGATTTTGATTAAAAAACAAGTCATTTTTAAAATAATTATTTATTTTATCATTTATTATTTTACATACATATTTATTTGTTGTTAAATTATTTAAATATACAGATACATTTATTTATTGATATATAAGTGAACACATTGATCCAGGGGTGAAGACGCTGGAAGCACGAAGTCTCTGCACAGCCTGAAGTAGGGGTGGGTCTCGTCGCCATAGCTACTGTGACCTGGAACACACAAAAACAAATTAACAAATACACACCACATGAAAATATAATTAGAATCAGAACAATACTTAGCAAAAAAAGAAATAAATTTTTCTAATTATTTTCGTTACAAAAATATTTAATTTTTCTGTGAACTAAGACTTTAATTGTTACAAGTATAAATAATATTCTCAAGCAACAATATTAATTTTCTTACATTGATGTTGCTAGCAGCGGACGTCGGTCCTGATGATGTTTCTGTAAGCGTCCAGTCATGTTATTGTCTCTGGTGAAGTTGTCCACGATGATAAATGTTGCAACGTGACTGCTCAGAATACCAGCAGCTCCACGATGATGATGCAGAACCAGAAGATGGTTCAAGGTCCATGAAGGTCCTATATAAACATACAAATAATGTATTAATATAATTGCATTACTGAAAAATTAATTTGCTTACGATTTCGTTGCAAATAATGTACTTCAAAGCTGATATCGGCTCCGAAGACACTGATGAAGGTAATCAAGGCTCCGGTGACGTTGTCCACGTGTCTCTATGAACATAAAAACAATGTATTTGATAAAAGAATAATTACATACATACATAACGTCACGCTATGTCCCACTTAGTGGGGTAGCACGAACCCAGAAACACAGTCAACCAACAATCAATCTCCTCCAAACATTCCACCACTTTCGCCTCGTCCACATTCATACATCATTCGTTCACGCAACAAACCGTCAATCATACCCAACCAGTTATACCTCGGACGCCCACGCAATCGTTCACCCACATATATTAGTTTCACCAACCTTTCATTCGACAGTCGCTCAAAATGTCCAAACCACCTCAACTCATTCACTCCCACTTCCTTAACAACATTCTTCTCAATCTCACACTCATCATACACCAATGTATTCCGTATACGATCACGTCTCGTATACCCACATACTCCTCTCATTTCTAAAGCAGTTATACGTCGTTCATGCTTCTTCATCTACACCCAACATTCAGAACCATACATCAATGTAGGCACTAACACACCATTATAAACACTCAATCGAGCATCTCTAGATACATTCACGTTTCGAGCAAATGTAAGCAGAGCACCCAATACCTTGCACCCTGCAGACACTCGCCTTTCAATCTCCCAAATAATAAAAAATAATTGGGAACCTGAAAAAAAAGGAAATGATGTCTGATGAAATCTGAATCATAAACTCAAAATACAAGGCAGTAAAATGGTTCAATAAATCAAGTTATGGTAATCATTCTCATAGCACACCATTCATCCCACAGCATACCCCATCGTTGGCTTCAATGTTGGTTTCTTTCTTGACTGTTACCCTACCAATAATATATTCCGAAAACGAACCGGTAAAAGGTTACGGTTTTACCATTTCTACGGTAAAGAAACGGAACACCGTGATTATGTCAACGTTTGATTTTACATATTTCTTATAAAATGAAGACGTGTTATACTTTTAACGAGTTTGTTTTAACCGATCGTAATAATTCTGTGGTAGACGATAATGAAGAGTTTGATTTCAACAATGACGATTGACGTTATCTTGTTTGACAGATGTTTACCGCGCTAATCGTCGTCTGTGCGCGGTTCCCGTGGTAAGCAGAAAGTACCACAAATTTCAGGAACCGCGTTCCGAAATCTTACCGGTAACCTGAAAATTTTACCACGGTAACCGTGGTTCGTTTTCGGAATGTGTAGCTAACTTACAAATGATTTCCTATTTTGAATGTAAAATTATTTTTCACTAAATACATTTATTATACAAAATAAAACATATTTGTTCCATATAAACAAATAAATAATGTCAGAGAAATGCAGCTATGTACATTCGGAATCTGTGGGATCAAATGAAGAATGCAACAATTTTATTTCAAATTTTTTTACCTTAAAAGCTATAAAACTTTACCGCACTGCCTGACGACGTATAAGATGATAATCAGCTCCAAGACAACGACGTTGTACCTCCAGGAAGTTTAAAGTTACACACAGGAGTTTGGTTTCATAGCTGTTATTTAAAAGACGAAAAATAAATATTTACTAATCGAGTAACACAAAAATTACTTCTTTCTCATTTCATAGTAGGTACCATGCTCAATTTATTAATTGTTTAAATAATAAAGAAAAATCTTATAAATAAAAGTGACCATTTATTTTGACAAAAATAAAACAATATAACGACATATTTCTCTAAAATGTGAAAACACAAATTAGAAAAATATTATATAATTTAAAACAGATGTTACTCGGATGATTCATTAAAATCAAAATCTGTACTTGATTTATTACTCTATTGGATGTTGTTTTTACAATGTAACAGCTAAATACAACAATTCAGTTTAAGCCTTTGTCGCCAAGTTCGATAGATCGACGATGCACTTCTGAAGAGTTTGTTTGTCTTGGTCGGTCGTGATGGAAGACAGCACCTGCAACAAGAATTATTAGTTTATTTATATTAAGTTGGTTTCGCAACAGGAAACCAATTCTCAATAACTCGAAGAACTACGAACAGTAATTCGGAACATTACTCTGGTACCACGAGCTCTGGTTTTGGGTGTTTTAACAGAAGTGTTTTAGCCTCGGTTTTAGACAATGTTCTCAAATTATTTTATAAAAAATACTTCAAATAAAAGTGGTAAAATAAATAAATGAATATATCATCACGCCTTTTACCCATTATGTGTGTGGTAGATAGTATGATCGCTAGTAAGAACGCTGATTAAGGGCGACTAACTAGCAGTTGACTATCTGTGTTTTACAGCTGTCAAACCTGCTTACATGATTATTGAGAAAAATATTTGAAATAGAAGTGGTAGAATATTTAATTCTGTATGTCATATCTCTAAAATAATTTAGGAACGCTTGACAGCGTAAAATAAAGTTAGTCAACTGCTTGTTAATCACTCTTAATCGGTTGTTCTTACTAGCAGTTTATATTTATTTGTAACTTCTGTTGGAAGAATATTTTTTATAAAATAACTAAAACACTTTTCTCTTAAAACACCCAAAAACAGAGCTCGTGGTACCAGCTATTGTTTAAGTTCTTACAGTTAATAAAATCTGCCAAATTATTGTTTTCTCTCCACTAATTTCTTAGGAGACTGTGTTTAAGTTATCATATTGTTAGATACTTTAATTACAATTTAATGTAGAACATTTCTAAGATCGATCCCAAATACCGACGAAGTTTTGTGCTACATTTAATTTTACTCTTTTGGTTCCCTCTGCAATAACATGTTTGGAGTTGTGACTTTGACCGCTGACTACGAAAAAATATGTAACCGAGATCTGCACAAGCAGAGCGCCTTATCAAAATTAGTAAAATGTGTGAGGATCCCAATAACCGACGAAGTTTTGTGCTACATTTAATTTTACTCGTTTGGTTCGTGCTCCAGTAACATCTTTGAAGTTGTGACTTTGACGGCTGGCCACGAAAAAATATATAACCGAGATCTGCACAAGCAGATCGCCACATCAAACATAAATAGAATTATATTTGATGGACGAAAAAAAGGACACTTTTTTCAACATTTTGTTTCACGTTTGAGTTTAGTTTATGTTTATTAATTAAACTGTTATAATTCTATTATCTTTAAACTTTTCATACAGTATCATCAATCGTTTTATTAAAATATATCAGCAATCGTAAAAAAAGTGTCCCAGTTTTTAAATCTAATTTAATCAACTCTGCAAGTATTTAAAAACTGGTAATTTAACTCCAATATAAAGTAAGCCATAAAGAAAAAACAGTTTTATCGTTTTGACAGCGGATAAGTAGGAAGGTAACTTTTTGAAAGTGATAAAACGTTATTTACCTTTCCTTCTAACAAGCAGATCAAAATACTAACTACATTAATGTCACTTGCATTACATGTCAAAAATATGATATATAATAAATGTACTTTCACCCATTGCACTTTTAAATAAACCTTTTCATAAATAATGCCGTTAAATTGTCTCGCCGAATTACACTCCAGCATTTTATTTTCTTCGGATAAATTTCAGTTTGACAACTTAACCTTGTCACCTGACAGCAATTTGATTCGAAAACTGTTTCAAAAACTTAAATCACTCCACCTACGGCTTTCGTGACAAACAGAAATTTATCCGGCAAAATAAAAAGCTCTTCTGTAATTACAGTTCAATAAAAATAAATCAAACTAGAACATCAACAACCGTTCGTAAAAAATTTTAACGAAAACAATAAATACAAATTGTTTCTTTGAGAACATTGAACAGTTCTGTTCAGATTCAGTACAATTACAAAATAATAAAAGAGGCGCTGTTTAAAATTGACAGTTCAAGGTTGGAATATCATGAGAATCAGTCAAAAGAGTTAGCAACCATTAAACCGATGTTTTGTATTTAAAAAAGTTCATGTATTAATGCAAGTTTAAATTGTGTTTTAAATTTATATCAAACTAATTTTCCAAATACCACAAGTATTTAAAACGGTAGCACTAAATTCGAGGAAAAATTGTTAAGAATTTTGAGCAATAACCGAACTGTAAACCTTCATTTTCTTTTGAAATAATAAAGCGTACCTGTTTGACAACCCAAGCAATCATGTGTTTCTGTGCAATGCGAGTCTCGATGTTCTGTCTCTCGAGCTGGTAGTCAAGACGACGCTTCACTTCAGTGTACGCGGTCATGAGACGCTCACGGTACGCCGCCTCCAGCTGCAGAGCCACGTTCTCGCGCTTGGCCTCCATCAGCAGCTGCTGGCCTTCGGCCTGCCACTGGGATTTCTCTTCTTCCTTCACGGCGGATTGCAGACCGGAGATCTCCGATTCGCGGCCAGATTTCCAGCTGTTCTCGTAGTTCTACGAAAATGTAACACCAAAGAAATATTAATTAGTATTTCGAACTTGTAATGCAATCAATACTAGATCACAACTTTAAAGTGTTTACGATGAGAATAAATAGTTAAGTTATTATATTATATACTGCACAAAAAAAAAAAAACGAGCTACTTGGCCGAACCAAGAAAATGACTGTTTTTAAAATGTGGGGCATTTCTTGCAGGGACATGTTAATCAAAATTTGGAAATACCCTTTGGAGATACATTTCTCCTCTACGTTCTCCAAAAATCCCGAAGAGATTCGCTCTCCCCGACCCCCTGAAAAATCGCTTTATGCGATGTCATGTCTGAGCAATGAAAAATCTCAAAGTTTGAAGGCTTGTAGCTCCAAAAAATCCTACGGGGGTTGTTCAACTCGATTGTCACAAAGCCCTATCAATTTCCTTTTCAAAGCTGAAAATTTCGTCCTCATCGGTGAAGAATTGAGTGAGTGATCGCGTTTCAAAGGAACCCCTGTTTTTAGGGCTTTTTTCGAAAAATCATCGGATACGATGTGTGTATGCGTGTGCATGTGTGTGTGTGTGTGTGAATGTGCATGCGTGCATTTGTATGTGTGCATTTCTTTCTTTTATGCGTGTGTGTGGCTGCGTGAGCGTGCGTGTGGATGAGTGTGTGTGGATGTGTGTATTCCTTTGAAACGCGATCACTCACTCAATTCTTCACCGATGAGGACGAAATTTTCAGCTCTGAAAAGGCAATTGATAGGGCTTTGTGACAATCGAGTCGAACAACCCCCGTAGGATTTTTTGGAGCTACAAGCCTTCAAACTTTGAGATTTTTCATTGCTCAGACATGACATCACATAAAGCGATTTTTCAGGGGGTCGGGGAGAGCGAATCTCTTCGGGATTTTTGGAGAACGTAGAGGAGGAATGTATCTCCAAAGGGTATTTCCAAATTTTGGTTAACATGTCCCTGAAAGAAATGCCCCACATTTTAAAAACAGTCATTTTCTTGGTTCGGCCAAGTGGCTCGATTTTTTTTTTTTTGAGCAGTGTATAATATAGTCTATTAAGGCAACAGTTTTGGCAATGGATGGACCAGATAAGTATTATGTAATGAATATATCAAAAAAGTGTATTTGATTTTATCAATGTGTGAAATTAAATCAAAATTTGTTATGCAACAACAAAACTAACCTCAATCTCCTTGTCCGCGTAGTTTGCAATGGCAGGTCCAAGCTTCTTGACAGCCAGGATAGCCATGATGGCGATGGACAAACCGGTGTAGTATTCGTGCTCCATGACGTAGATTTCTTTACTGCACAGGTACGTCGCGAGACCAACCCCGAATGTGTACGGGCCAGTCACACCGGTCTTCTTATAGAAAAATTGAAACCACTCATCTGGGATGAATCCTAATCTAACCTTCCCTGGCTCAGCTAATCGCACCTACACCAAATTTCCCATTAAAAACTATTGCTTGCTCGCTGAGCCATCATTACGTACTGGTCGGGGGAAGTTGACTAAATCCCGCTCGCCAGAACCGCCAGCAGCATCTGCAGCGGCTGATGTAGCCGCAGATGTCTGGGTGGCACGGGTACTCAGAGCAGTGAGTATTCTGGAATGCTGTCCTGTAAAAATTAACGAAATGTACTTGCATTTTATGCACCGCGCTAAATAATCGACAAATGCACTAGTATTTGGTGGAGAATTACACTAAATATTATCAAATATATATCACACATTATTATCTTCATTTGAATCAAGGGATTATTCAATTATAATCTCGATTATGAACCAAGTGATTACATAAACCAACATGTCGGTGTGAATTTTGCCAATCTATATTATTTGATATATGAGTTACTATGATTTTAAAATAAAATATGCGCAGAAAATCTATTTACCTGATAGTACTGAAGCCCTGGACAACATTTTGCACTAATTATCTAAAAAATTACAAAAATTAATGCAAGGTGCTGCTCAACCAGCCACCATGAAATATCCCGATGTGAGCCAAGGTTCGACAAACGTCACAAACTGGGTGTCGGCAACAACGAAAACTATATTACTAATATGTTTTTGTATTATTTATAATTTATTTTATTGTTATAAATCAATTTCCATTGTGATAAAGAACTCTTTTTCTATTATTTTTGCAATTTCCTTGAATTTTATTTACTGATTACTGCATTTTCAAATCAGACAAATGTCAAGCTCAAATGACAACTTTCTCAAATGACAGCTGACAAGAAATTTAAAATTTTGCTGTTAAAACTCCTGGAACATGACAGCATCTTGTTGTGTTCCTAGTTGCGATTCCGACAAGTATAAAGGGCGAAAATTTACAAGAATCCCAATTAATAACATACATATTTATAAAATTTGGTTAAAACGAATTAATAATCCAAAATTATTTTCTTTACCACCTAAAAAAGTGTATAATGGTTACCGTGTTTGCAGTAGACACTTTGAAAAAAAATCATTGAGTCCATCTTATGCATCGTTAGACGGAAGGCTCTTAGTTAAGGGTGCTATACCGACATTATTTTTGACAAAAGGTACTTTAAAGCAGGGTTAGGTGTTTCAGATAATTTTAAGTTTTGTGTGTTGCAGAGGATGAAAAAAGACACGAAGAAAAGCAGAACATTGAAATGAAACAGACAGCAAATACCGTTGTGCAAAGTAAACTATCTATTATTATATTTTATACTGTGATATTTATTTTACCGTTTTAGAAGAGCCAGTTTCGAATCCGGGTAGTGTGTCTACCAGCTCTAGTGAATCTTCTGTTCCTATTCTTATACCAGATACTGAGACAACAATTCAACTAAGTACTTCTCACGTTTCATGTGGAATTGTTGGTATCAAACTTCATCGCTGGAACCAGTGATATTTCTACCAGAAATTGGTGTAATATTTAACATAAATCTTTGTAAACATATGAATTTTGATATTTCTATTTAGCATTCTTGTGTTCATATTGTACAAAAGAAACCAAATAAAATATGTATTTAATAAATAATTATTGTTGAACAGAATACAAAATGTGCTTAATTTAATGCATGAGTTAAAAAATAAACATGTACTTTGTAAATTACATATTTAAGGTCAACCATACGGGCTGAAGATAACTCAACATGAACATGACTTTTTTGAAACATATTGTTATAATAAATGAAATATATAATGTTTTATACCTACATTTGTAGATAAAAGTCCAAAGTTTTGTAATAAATTTTAAAAAGCTAATTTTGTTTGCAAATTATGCATGAACATAATTTTCAAAGTAGTAAAATTTATGTCACACATTCCCATGAACGACTACAGTAATGCAAATAATTTGTATATTTATAAATATAATCGTCTATAACATACAACAATTATTTTCCATTTGAACTTACAGTTTTTGAGAAACAAATAAAAAATATACCAAAAAGTGTGTTTTATTTGCTTCTCAAAACTGTAAGTTCAAATGGAAAATAAACTTATTATGTTACAGATGATCATATTTACAAATAAACGAATTATTTGCATTACTGTAGTCGTTCATGGGAATGAGGGACACAGTATCAAAGTTCTGAATTTTTGACCAACTAGACTTCAACTAATATTTTTTTATAGTTCAATGTTTTAGCTATCCTTTTCATCCACATATATAAATACTAGAATGTTCAAAGACCTTACTGTAATAATTGTTTTGTTTTTCGATAAGAATAATTGTAAGAAATAATTTATTCTAATTTGAATTTCCAAAACAAAATTCATGGGAGTGAACGAACCCAACGAAAATATTCTTTTCACCTGACATTGCAATGTACAAGTCACTGTAAAAACCCATGAAATTTTGACGGATGGAGGTTGTTGGACCATAAAGAACATGAAACTAAATAAAGAATACAGAATTTGCTGTTTTTAATAAAAATAAAGGATTCGTTTTTCGACGCGTATGTTTGACCTTAAATTATACACCCAGTATGATACGAAGTCAATATTACGAAATTATAACATTTCTTTATTATTTTTATTTTACAATAAAACTGCGGAAAGAACAAAAATGTATGTTACGATTAACTGTTTACAAAAGAAAAGAATATAAAACACTCAAAAAAATTATTCATAAGTAAGATGAAAAGACCTTTCATTGTCTCTGCGATGCATGTCATGCATTTTAGAGATCTGATCTAAAAATGTACTAATCTGAGCCGTGTTGCGGTCAATCCATTGTAAAGAATTCATATGCGCATTCAAAATCCGTCCAATTTGAGCCACCTGTTCAAAATAACTCACATTGTAACACTGAAAATATAACAAATTGTGAAATAACTCACGGGATCATTGGTATCTTCGGTCTTGTTGGATTCATTCAAATGCTCGATTATTTCTTTCAAATCTTCAGACATTTGTTTGAGTTGAGTGTCCATGTTTTCAGCCATCTGGTAAGTGTGGTTACGATCTTGGTCTGTTATTGGTATATCTTTTAACTCTTTTTCTAACGGCAAGATGCATTCTTCTAGTTCGCGTTGTTGAGCCAAAACGAAATCTAATTCGTGGTCTAATTGCTGTTGTTGCTGTTTGACTTTTTCTATGCCGTTGTTTAATGTTAAAATCTGAATTCAATAAGATTTATAAATAAAATTAATGACACATTTGTGTGTGTGATCACTGAAATATAGTAATACTGGAACGCAAACTTGTAGAGCGGTTGCTACGTAAAAACATTATTAATCGGCCCAATTATCTAACTCAGTTGTTAATTTTTAACCACTTGCTAAGATTTTAACCCAATGAAAATTCTTAACACACAAGAAAAAATGAAACTGTCACTTGTAACATTTGTTTCTATTTGTCAAAAATATTAGCAAGTGGTTAAAAGTTAACAACTGAGTTTAAGAATTGGGCCGAATATGTTAATCGAAAGGTTTGCAACTAGGAGTGTATTTTATTGTCCTATTTTTGCATCCAACATCCGCGAAATTTTTTAATTCATTGACTAATTGGATACAATAGTTTCACATCGTTGTATTTGCAAAAAATCGTGGTTTTTGTTTTGATTCAAATTATTATTATTATAATGATTTAGATATGTTTGATTAACTTTTATGACGGCTTGGTTTTGTTACTATTTATAAATATACAACGCGGATAGCTACGGATTTGATTTTAGCAAGAGATATATTAAATGGAGTAATAAATAAGAATTTCGTAATAAAATGAAACAAATAATTTTTTGCGTCTTCAAAAATTTCTTCTTTCTCATACAACAGTTGCACGCAAGTGTTATCAAAGTAGCAACGTGTGAACAGAACATTAGGGTGTTACAAGAGAAGTATTAGCCTCGGTTAAAAAAAATGCTTCGAATGAATGTTACAGAAATAGTTATTTGTCAAACTAGAGAGGAAAGCGCTTCATTTTCCCCCTCGAGTTCGAAAGAGAGTGGAAGAAGAGCTTTACTCTCGTGTTACACAGAAATATATTATCTACCACTTCTATTTCAAGTATTTTTTTTATAAAATAATTTTGGTACAGCTAAAAACAGAGCTCGTGTTACCAGCCATTAATTTGATTAATATATTGTGAAATACTAATATTTAGAAGTAGTTTTGTGTTTACAGTTTTGTTGTAAAGTGAATAGATAAAAAGATACAACAATATATAAAAAAATATATAGAGCATCTCTAGATACATTCACGTTTCGAGCAAATGCACCCAGAACACCCAATACCGTGCACCCTCTCCATTCAATCTCCCAGTTCAATACGTTCATCCCTCACACATACCCAAATAAACAAAATCATGTATTTGTAGCAGAAGCAAAAGCAGAAGTTTCTAAATATTACTATAGATTGTATAATGCAAATTAATAGAAGGAAACTTTTGAAATACAACAACATATATTTAAAAACTCACCTTTTCTCCATTTGCTATAACTAGTCTGTCCCAGGCATTTAACTGCACTGCTTGATTAATAAACATCTTCCCTTGGTCCTCAAGTTCCAAAGTCCATTTGTTCAAAGCTTCTTCAAGTTGAGAAAACGTAAAAGTGCCCGCTGGCGTAACTGTAACACCCGCTGAGGAAGTCGTACTGGTTCTACAATTAGTTTAATATTTATACTTTCAATAAATATGTACCAGAGTATCAAGCAATTTTAAATACTTGTGGTAGTATTATTTATTTATTTAATTAGAGAACCAACAGCCAAAGACCAAAAATAGGTTCCCACAAAAAAATAACAAACATAGGTAACAAACAGTTAAACATACGTAAATAACAACAATCAAAATAAATAGTGTTTAGCAAGTAAAAAACTAATAACCTATATTATTTTAGCTAGTTTTGAACTTATTAAATGAAAATTCGATTGGGATTAATAATTTTAATTAAGTAAAGTAACTTACAGAGCACTAGGCGCTGAAGAAGTTGCCAAAGATAGTCCAGGGGCAACACTAGCAGGAGTGGCGCTAACTTTACCCAAAGCAAAAGAGGTTCCAGCTGTACTAGAAACTGCAGGTGTTGCCAGAGTTAGCCCAGTTGAACTTATTCCGCCTAAAGTAAAACCTACAACCAGATTATTAGTTTAGACTTTATTTTACCTCAAACATACGGGCTGTTTAATAACTTCGAGTACATACGTTAATGGTATATGTTGTTTGATATGCTGATTACGAATCTAAAATAATTTTTTCTTCAAACGTCATAAAAGTACGTTGTTATGTATTTGTATTCAACAAGCAGAAGTTCAATATTGTCGCCGCCGGCGTAAAAGTGTATCCTTGGCAACACATTTACGCCGGCGGCGGACAAAGTAAAATATTATGAAAAATAGTTAGGTTGTAATTCAATAATTTGACAGTTAAAAATGAAACAAATAAACAAAAATATCAAAACAGCATATTCTACGGCAACTTGAAATGCTAGATAAGACAGAATATTTTTTGAAGTTTTGAGCATTTTATAATATTTATAATTTTATTTTCTATGTTTGAAGAGAAAATAGCATGTGTTATTCGGAGTAAATGTGTCTTTGGGTGCTTCGCATGTAATTGTTCGACTCGCTTCGCTCGTCGTTCAAACTTACATGCTCAGCACCCAAAGTATCACATTTACTCCTAATGACACAATATACTATTTCTAAATTCGAAAAATTAAGGGTTATTTATCTAAAACATTTTTTGTAGTACTGCACTGGATTCGCTTTCCTATTAAACACAAACAATGATGTAGGTAATCAACAATTTAAATTACATAATACTAGTAAAATAAACGAACAAAATTTAATTATTTTTAATGAAACGATAATTATTAACATAATCATCCACCCAGTGGCAGTGGCAACGAAACATTTTGGACTGGGAAACGGAAAATAATTTTGCGATTTAAAAACCAATTTTTTTGGATTTGTAATCTGTATATCAAATAATATATACCATTAACGTATGTACCTGAAGTTATGAAAAAACCTGTATATACAAAAATAAATATATTAAATTTAACCACTGACAGAACTGGTCGAAAACAATATTTCTCAATAAGTTTTTCTATTAAATCTAAGTTTATTATTTATTTCTGTTACACGCTATTTGTAATGGAGATATTACGAGGAGTCAAGACTTTTGATAGTGAGTTTTAAACAGATAAGCACATTTTAGAATCTTTACAATACGATTTCACTATTTTCAAGATATCATCTACATGCGACGATATTTCGTCTGTGATAACACAAAATCTAATAAAGATATCATTTTGTAATTACATATTTAATCAAGCTCAAGTTACGAACTGATTAAATTTTGGTAGCAATCCATTAACGAGAAGTGGTAGTTTAGTTGAAGGCATATCAGGTTTTTTCGGAAATATCTCAGTAAATAATAGATTTAGAGCAAATTTTATTATAGTAAAAAAGATGCAAAATAATGTAAGCTATAATTTTTATTTAAAACATTTTTCCCTATTTTGTACCGTTTAAAAGTTATGCCAACAAAATATGATGCAATAAATGTGAATTACCTGAAGCACTGCTTGTAGTGGTGCCCCCCAAATTAAAATTAGGAGCAACACTAGCAGGGGCTGCGCCTAGTGACAACGTAGGCACAGTAGTCGCAGCAGCCAAACTCCCTGACAACAAACTAGGGGTGGAAGTCTGCGGTAAAGTCGACCCCAGCGAGAAACCTGTCAAGGCTGAAGTTGCTGATGTCGTAGCAGGAGCTGCTGACATGTTGAAAGATATATTTGGTGGATTACCACCGAAAGATAAAGTAGGAACCGATGAAGCTGGAGGATTCATCTGAAAACTAGCAGAGCTTGGTGTCCCGCCGAATGGTATTCCAAACGACGGAGTTTTAGCTCCTTCAAGAAAAATAATTAATATTATTGATTATAAACATGCAATTTTATTATTATACCTGCTTGAGAAGTAGGTAAACCTTTGTTGTCCCCAGCAGCAAAATTTATACCAGGATTTTGCGTTGCTACAACGAATACAAACATTTTAAATTATTCATTTTATTATAATCGTTCAACTATTGTATACCTGGCGTTGATGTAGGAGTAGAAAGAGTAAAACCTCCCGTAGTTTTAGGAGCTCCAAATGTATAACTCATGTTTGAAAAATGCAAATAACCTTACTTTATAAAAGTCCGGGAAATTAATTCCAAAATAAGGATACAATTTATGAACACTAATTATTAAGTACACACATATCTTGTAATTGTATATACTGCGAAATTTTTACACTTATAACTTTTAAATAATTTGCAAAACCTAGCCAAACATTCAAAAACGTCAAATGCAACGGATTTGTAATAAAACATTTGGCAGCACAACTGCATCCACTGAAATATAATATACTGGAACGCGCACTTGAAGACATGAAAGCGAAAAACGAGCCTGACATAGATGTGGACTACCTACTGTATTTTATTTCAAAATCATTTAATACTAATCTCTTTATACTTTCTTATCAACATGCTAAACGGACTGCACGATACACAGTTTCTTTCGGCTCGCAATTTCAACGTTAGTGAACGTGCCAGTATTACTATATTTCAGTGACTACTACAAAAGTAAATCTTTGGTTTTCTTTTGAACAACTGTCAAAACATTGTTTAGAAAAGTGCATAAAACCTGTAGTTTGATAGCTTTTAATATTTAAATGGGTCGTAAGTGCAATGTGCCCCAATGTACAAGCGGTTACAGCTCAAATCCTGAGAAAGTGTCAATTTTCTCTACTCCGAAAGATGACAATTTATTAGCAAAATGGAATGCGGCTATATCTCGCATAGATCGTGCTTTAACTAAAAAAGATTTTGTTTGCGAGAAGCATTTCAAACCAGATGATATTCGGAAGGAATGGACTTGTGCTGCTAATATTATAAGAGTAAATTATTGTCCTGTATCGCTGTAGTACATCAAATGTATTTTACTGGTACCGTAGATTGCTCTGAACCGTCCAAGTCTTAAAAAAGATGCAGTTCCATCTATTTTTCCTCGATGCCTAAGAAAGGTTAAGCGAAAAAAGAACCAGAACAAGAAACTAAGTACACAATCTAACAAGAAAACTGCCCGGAGTAAACTGCCAACAGCAGAATCACCAGAATTAATTCCTGAAACACTTTTGGAAACAGTTTGCATAAAGGAGGAAATAGGTATTTATAAAATTACTTATAACAATAATAAATTTTTAACTCTGAATATACGATTTGAACGTTGAAACTAATTGATTCTTTTTAATAGATTCACACAATTTGACTCTAGAATCATCAGTAAGCAATGCAATTAAAAATGAAGAAATAATTGAGCAATTAGAAGAAAATTTTGAATCGGAAATATTTGCTTCTGGTATTATAAAATAAATTTATATAGTTTTATTTCTGTCATTGTAATCACTTGCTTTCTAGATGATAGAATATTAAATCATGATAACCAGAATATCGAAAATGTGCAACCAACGACGTCAACGAATATAGAATCTGTTTTAACAGTACCACCTGAGTCAATAGAAAAAGACCCTGAACGACAAGTAGATATTTTGATTTCAACTGAAAAAGAAACTGGTAAACATTTTTTTTAAATCGGTAGTTTTATTATGTTAATATATTTATTTATTAAAGCCCTTGAGAATAGTGTGGATCCCAACGAAAACAATCAGAAAATTCTGGAAACATCAGTTGCATCAACTTCTGAATTTGTGGATTCCAATGAAAACAATCAGAAAATTCTGGAAACATCAGTTGCATCAATTTCTAAATCAGTGGAAACATTAAATTCGAAAGAAGATACGACGCAACCTGAAACGTCTGGTAAATCATTTTACTTATTCCATTTATATTTTTAATAGTTATTTACGTACCAGGCGTGGGAAGACATTCAAAACAGATGAAGAAAATATTTTTTTCTAAAACTGGAACGAAAGTACTATTTTCGCTCCTAAAATGCGGAGCGAAAGTAGTATTTCCCTGACTAGTCACAAAAACGTTTAAACGTTTTGTTACTTTAGAAACGTGCTACTGGATACAAGAAAATCAGATTTGATGAGTTGAAAAAAAAATTCGTACACATTTTTCTTCAAATTATTGACAATTTTTGATAACATTTTATGAACTAAATTTGCTGTAGAATGTCCGACGAAAGACAGTTATTTTCTGTAATTTTACCACATGAAAGTTGTGATTATTGTGATAACAAAAACTAATTTATAATTTTTTTTGTTGAAGGTGGTGACGCGTCCAATATTTTTGATATTATCTGGAACGGATCTCTGAAACCACCAAACGAATTTTGGTCATTTGTGAGAGTTAAAAACGCAGAAAAGTTTGTGTCATTCGGAAAATTCATTCTTTCCGAGAACGGCTTACCTTTTGCAGAGCGCCAAGTTGTGGTAAAATGGGATTTAACAACAAAATACTTCCTAAACAACAACGCTTTGGAATCAAATATTTTACCAGGAATCATCCAAAGTATTGATGAATTAGAGGAAGTGTTAATTTGCGTGGATTCGCTTAAATTATGCATCGGCGGCCCAAGCATTGAGAAGTATTGCCCAGATTTGTATCGCAAATACAGAAAGAAAAAATATATAGACACGTTTTCAAAAGTTTGGCGGCATACGGAGTGTACAATAATTATTACAGGGGGGGCGAAACGATGCATTTTCTGTACCATTGCCGCCAGGAGTTTAGTTACTATTACTAAGAGAATGGACAAGAAACGAAACACTAAAAGAGACAGTATTAACAAATCAAAATGCATCAAGCGATTACGCATAAAAGTTGACAAGTTAACAAACCATATAAAAGAGTTGGAACAAAAGATGTCGGTAGTGGAAAAAACGAGCATCACTGATAAGTTGAAACAAATGAATGTGCCGGTAACTCAGCAATTGCTCATAATGCAATGCATTGATCGAAGCAAGCTGCAAGATCCGAGAGGTATGAAGTTTCATAAAAACTGGCTGCAGTTATGTTTGCTAATATATGAGAAAAATATGGCTGTTTATAAATTTTTAAAAGACACAGAGATTTTGCCGCTGCCTAGTCGAAGAACCATGCATCGATATTTAAACGGGAAAGACATTAATAAGTGCAGAGAAGCCTGAAGTTGAAAAAGATCTTCAATAGAAAATAATATATCATTTGTGTTTTATTTGCCAGATGTTGAAATATATGTTTGTTGTTCCTATTAAGTATTTTGTAAAACGTATATAAATTTATTTCTCAAATATATTACGAGTTTTATTAAATAATCTTCCTCTTTCCATTCCTTTATTGCTTTGTCATCTCCTGCTGCTGAAATATAATAATACTGGAACGCTAACTGACTTTGAAAATGCGAGCTGAGAGAGACAACTAATCGTTGGGCCACCTGTCTTTGTTGTACAGTCCGCTAGGAAAGCTTATATAATATAAAAATTAAATAATGCATTAATAAAAACTAATAATATTTACTTTACAAGTGTGCAAAGTAAGGAATTACCTACGAGAGAAATTTTAGCACACTCGTGTGATAATTTTATCGAGTGGGTAATTCCACTTTGCCCACGTGTGAAGTATAACGTTTTATCCAACACCTCTTAATAAATGAAAAATTGATTAAAGAAATATTATTTGACAGTGACATATGCTTTAAATTTTCTAAATCAAAATGTCAATCGAAGTAGTTACCAAAGTGTTGTGTGTTATTATTATTGTTCTAAATAAAAAATTACTCACTAATAACCACTAGTGGGTAATCTGTTACTTTCCTTGTTGAATAAAATCGCCATAGTTATAGAGCATTTATTGAGAGGTGTTGGATAAATATTTTTTGCTGATTGACAAGTGACACTTTACAGACTACTAAATTAATTTTAAATCCAAATCGGCAACGAAACAGCAGCCGCTGCTGTAAATCTGGTAGTTTGGTGCCTAGTTAAACAAATAAGTATTAACACTTTTAGATAAGACTGTGCAACATGTTTTTACATAGTAACCGTTTTATAAACAAGTGTTGGACAAAGAAGGGTGGCCCTATGATATCGATGTTTCAGTCTCACTTTTTTGATACATTTTGTACCGTTTAGAAATTACAATTTGCGAGAAGTTTCGTGAATTGTTAAACAAAACTTTCAAGCAAAATATTCTAGTTTATTTGAAATTATGGATGAAAAATAATTTGGGAACAATTAACAGCTAACTCAAAATTAGTAAGTTACATTTACCATTAACTAAGAGTTACCACAAACAGACTGGCTCCAGAGTCTAGATGTAACATCTGTTTGATTTAATCAATATTTATTTATTTTTTTATTTCATTACGGTATATTTAAATTCCTATTATGACACCATTCTTAATTATTTTCAATTTTACGTACCTGTTTATTTTTTGCAATCTACAGCTCTGTCTAAATCTACAAATAAGATTTATAAAAACATCAACATACGAATAAAATTTTAATTCTTTATATGTACAACAAAAATAATAAACAGGAGAGTTTTAAATTAAAAAACAATTGATGGATGGTAAAGATTTGTCTATTTGATCCACAGCGTTCGATTTCGTTTCATGTTTATATTAAAAACAAATGCTGTACACATCTTACATCGGAATTAACAAAAACAACTGCACTGGTCTCGGTCGAGCTTGCATTGCATATCATAATAAAAAGTTCGCATCGTATGTGGACTATCGGTGTAATTAATTAGCTATAAACCTAGATTTATTAATTAAAAGTTCGGGAAATTGAATGATGTTTAACCGCTGAAGGAGGCGAGGAAGTCAACAACGATCTTCTTCAGTTTAGCATCGGAGTCTTCGCTGATCATTCCGTCCTTGGCGATGGCGGCCAGCAGTGCTTGTTCGGAGGTCCTGAAATTATAAGGTTGTTTCATAGCAGAAGAACACCAAGCTGATTACTCGGACGCTTTCAAGACCAACTGATTGCTTTTTATGTATAATTAAGGCGATTTCGACTGGTACTGGTTAGTACTTGGTCACAGGAATGGTTAGTAAATAGAGTAACCAATTGATTTAGACTGGCACTTATATGATGTCATATGTAACCGGTGACAGTTTTATTATGTCAAATCAGTAACATGCTCGACAGCTCGGTTGGTCCAACGATTAGTATTTTGATTGGTTGAATTTCACTTAATATAATTTCAAACTAAGGCACTAGAATATATGAGTATTCTCATCCGCCATTTTGGGTCCAAGTGTCATAAATAAAACAAATTATTGGAATCCAGTTACTGTAATTCTTTTCTGTCAAATTTGAAGTTGATATTGATTAATAATTGTGATATATCATTCTCTTAATTATTATATTTCATATCTAACAGGTAAGTGTACTGAATACTTTCTAATATATTACCGTATGATTTGTGTAGTTGGATTTTACAGAATTTCAAGAAATATGTTTTCAAATTTGACAGATACAAATTTAAAATGTTTTTTTTTAAGTAACTGGATTCCAATAACTTGTTTTATTTATGACATCTGGACCAAAAATGGCGGACGAGAATACCTACATTCTTCTAGAGCTCTATTTCCAACTAGTGCACTCTGTCATATTTTTCATGTTTCCTGTCAAATTTGATTAATGTCAAAATCTACCGCGCGTTTTCAGTAACCGTTCGGTCAGTTTGACGTCATTGTTTGAAACCAACCAAACTCGTAACCGGCAAGTAACCAGTGCCAGTCAAAATCGCCTATTATAAGAAACCCAGTTAAATATAAATTAGTACTTACTTTTTTTGTTATATTTGTTTCAAACGCAATAAAAAGTATTTTTCACGATTTAAATGAGAGTAACCGGATTCAAAATTGCAATACATAGAAATTTCACATTTACATGCTTCACAAACCACTACAAGTAATTATTGATCCACCTAAATGAATTTAGAATGAATTTCTGTGTTTTCCACAAAGTTTATGATTCTATAAAATTTAGTTTTATAGAAAAGAAACAAGCAATTGCTTTTGGGAGAAGCTACACAAATAACACAAATCCCAGCAATCCGATCGATTCAAATTGTAATATAGAATTTTTTCTACGACCACTGAGAAATCTGCTCATTGTATGTTTGTTGTTGCTAGGGATATGAGGTACATTGCAAGCATCGTGCGAAATGAATTTGTTTTGTGAGTATTTCAATACAGATCAGCTCATTTAAGTACAGGTGCCATTGCTAGGATACTTATTTAGAATTGTCAAATATTGGAATGGTGAAAGCGGGACAAATTTATTATTAAAATTAAATTAATTTTGAAATAATATCGTGGTCGTAGAAAAAGTATAGTGTACAACTCGCATGGAATGTCCATTTCATACACGTATGAAATGAGTACCATTCCATGCTCGTTGTACAATATACTATTGTGGTACAGATATATAATCGAAAACCGAAAGATCGTATACAATTCGATTTTTTTTCGACCGAAAAAAGCAGCTACTGATTAACGCTTCAATTACAAATTTGTTGTTCCTTTTTTTGTGAAAAGGGATTGGTTAAAAACCTGTTAATTTTGAGGTTAACCGATGTTACATATCGTTAGGAAAATAGAATGTCTTATTATGTTGACTGATTTACTATTTGTCGTTGGTCAAACTTCAAACACTGACGAGCAAAAAAACCGGGGCATATTTTTTTTGTTAATGTCATAGTTTTTATAGTAATTAAATAAAACGTTTGGTGTTTTACGAAACTAGTTATTATTAGTGTCAGAAAAAATAGCATAATATTATTTGTTAGATGAAATAAGAAATAAATTTAACAAAGATTAAAAAGAACTAAAACAGTCTCGAATAATTCCAATACTTTGTGTTGCCTCCTCTAGTTTTAACTATTGCAATTTTCCGATTATTACTGTTTGTTAAATAAACTTTTTCTACATCTGAATAATCCAAAGAATTGTAAAACTCCTAAAGTTTCATTGAAAGCACAACAAAAATAATCTTATTGAAAGAAATTTCGATTTAATTGTACGCCAGTGTATATTTTGTTAATTGATTACGATTTAGTTCACATTCGGTTAGCTCTGTCGATACAAATATTGTTCTTCTCAATTCATTACGAAAGACTGAGACATCACGAATAAGTTCTTCAATAAAATTAGATCAGATATTGATCCGAAACCGAAATGATCATCTTCTAACCTACTAACGCGTACCGTTCAAAGATGCGTGAAAAGCGTGATGTGTATTACACGTATACTAACTTGATGTATTGCATGAATTCCTTCTCGAAGCTGGTGATCTTGGCGGGGTCGAGTTTGTCGAGATGTCCACGGACACCGCAGTAGATGACGGCGACCTGTTCTTCAATGGCCATGGGCACGTACTGGCCCTGTTTCAGCAGCTCAGTGAGACGGACACCACGGTTCAACAGCTGTTGCGTGGCGGCGTCCAAGTCGGAGCCGAACTGCGCGAACGCAGCGACCTCACGGTACTGGGCGAGCTCCAGTTTCATGGAACCGGCCACCTACGGTACACACACTCATTTTAGCGAACTTTTTAATTATTAAGGCCGCATTTTTCTATCACAGAATTATGAACAAAAATATGTCTTGACATACAGTAAAGTAACAGTAACAATTTTAACCATGGACTGTCACACTGGGGTCCAAGAAACCTCACGATGTTCATATAATTTTTCACAAAGCTTTTCGATGTTACCTAGTTGTGAATTCATTTTCTATCAGACAGATTCACAAAAAAATTAACGCTAACTACATTTTTTCAACATCTGTAACTTTCTTTCTAAATTAATTAAATTTAAAAAATGTGTCAAATTTTATGTTAACCAATTTTAACTACAACCTTAGTAAAAATAAATATGTTCTGAGAATGGAAAATGAAGTTACAACTAATAATAAAAGGGGAGTTGGCTCTAATTCCTTTTGTGAATCTACTAAACAAATATGCAATATGTAAAATCCCTGTGTTTGTTCTCATAGTTCAAAATAAAACAGTTAAATGTTGGCAAAATGATGTTTCTGAATAAAATATATGGTTCAGAAACGGTATTAATAACTGTTGGACTAAACAAATATTCCAGGAGTAAAATCCCTAGAAAATTTACATCCGGTCATGGAATAGTATATTCTACAACAAGTAATGGAATGGCACATATTCCACGCGAGCAAAAAGTTTGTAGCCCGAGCCAAAGGCGAAGGCTACGGTTTGCGAGCGTGGGATAGGCCATTCCGTTTCATGTTGTAGACTATACTTTCTATAAAAAGGTTTTGGAAATTATACAAAAATACAAATATAAAACTGTTCTAAACGTCAAACTCAAATAAATCAAATTAAAACAAACAGACGTAACCATAGTAACTGAATTAAGATACTTCTTATGTCGCGCTATAAGCGGTTCTGATTCGTCGAAAATATTCCATACGCCGCGTATGGAATGTTAGTGATTCTATAACAATTTTTAGTAGTGGAATGCCTAGTTTCCAAAACAGTGTTATAGAAAAATAACTTTGATTTTCTTGGGACTTCCCAGGCCCCAGTGTGACGTTTGTGTAACAGTGAAAGTGTGTGAATGTCCAGGGTTAATTTGTATTCTTCTATAGCACTTATTCTGACAATTGACATTTGGAAGTTACTGAAATATAGTAATACTGGAATAGTTAATTTCTCATTTCTATTAATGGATTATTTAATTTTTATATTATACATTTTATTTCAACATAAAAGAATGTTAATTTCTTTATATTTTCTTATCAACTTGCTAAGTACTATAAGAAAAGGAAACCCAAATAATGCCTGTCTTTCTCGGTTCGCATTTTCAACGTCAGGGAGGGTTCCAGTATTAATATATTTCAGTGGTACGCGTATCTGTATCCGCAGAATAATTAACAAAATTCTGAAGCAATAGCCTAGGCCTAGACAGTTACATAATTCTGAGCAATAAAAATGTGCGGTTTTCAAAGGTGTCAAACGGCATTTAGTACTTTTTACCTCCCGCCTACCTCTAGGTAAGGGAGGTATTGTTTTTGGTCAGAAAATTGGGTAGTGAGTTTTCAATGAATAAGCACGTTTTAGGGTCCCTACAATACGATTTTACTATTTTCGCGATGATGTATGTATGTATGTATGTATGTGTGTGTGTGTGTAGTCTGTGGCAATTTTTTCGTCTCGCATAACTCAAATACTATAATACCAAAAAATACAATTTTGTGAATTATTGCTTCTTATATTTAAATAAAGAGCTGATTAGATTTTGGATCAAATTGGTCGACCGGAAGTAGCAGTTTACTTGAAGCCCTTAACAGTTTTTCGTGAAAAACACGGTTAAATTTCCTTTTTCAACAATTTATATTATTTTGAAAGTTGAAGAATATTTAATTCTGCATGTGTTTTGATTATACTAATTTTATTAATTTTCATTTGATTTAGAGATAATAAAATATAAAGAAATTAGATTTCACAAATCTTGCATTTCTAGTACACCGTGGAAACATTTAAAAATTTTCATTTTTTACGAAATGTGACACATGTCATTGTGATTGTGAAGCTGTTTTCTTAGTGAAATATATGTCAAAAAATTAAATAAATATACGAAAGAAAATTAAAATTCTAAAATATAAATAGAGAATAAACAAATAAGAAGGTATGTTTCTGTATCATCAAATACTATTTTGTACCGTTTGAGAGTAGTTTTGAGCGGGAGGTTATGTGCTGGCCACATCAGATTTTTTCTACTTCTACATCGTTGAGGGTTGAATATTTTGACAAATCAAATATTTCTAATATTCAAAAGTAGAATTTAGTGTGTTCTCAATTTTCGGCGACTAAATTAGATAAAAAAAAAAAAAGGAAATGAAAAAGTTCTCACCTGTTTCATGGCCTTGGTCTGGGCAGCAGATCCTACACGGGACACAGACAAACCGACGTTGATGGCGGGCCGGATACCCTTGTAGAACAACTCGGTTTCCAAGAAGATCTGTCCGTCAGTGATGGAGATGACGTTGGTGGGAATGTACGCGGACACATCACCGGCCTGGGTCTCGATGACGGGCAGGGCAGTCAAGGAACCGCCTCCGTGAGCCTCGGACATCTTAGCGGCACGCTCGAGCAGACGCGAGTGAAGGTAGAACACATCACCGGGGTAGGCTTCACGACCTGGGGGACGTCTCAGCAGCAGGGACATCTACAGACAAAACCATTAATTCTTATACTTTATACAACACATATTTATCTTTCTATCGAAATTTATAATTCAGTTCTTGTATTATCAACAGAGAAATCTGATTCGGGATAAAAGAATCATCATGAACTCTGAATGATAAGATTAGTGGTTATTTCCGTGATATTTACCTGACGATAGGCGACGGCCTGCTTGGACAAATCGTCGTAGATGATGAGGGCGTGCTTGCCGTTGTCACGGAAGAACTCTCCCATGGCGCAGCCGGAGTAGGGCGCGAGGTACTGCAGAGGGGCGGCGTCGGACGCGGTGGCAGACACAATGATGGTGTATTTCATGGCACCGGAGTCAGAAAGACGCTTCACGATCTGGGCGACGGTGGAACGCTTCTGGCCGATGGCAACGTAGATACAGTACAGCTTCTTCTTCTCGTCCTGGGCGTCGTTGAAACGCTTCTGGTTGATGATGGTGTCGATGGCCAGGGCGGTCTTACTGCAAGACAAAAACACTCCACTTGAAGAACTGAATTTATAACATGTGTACGTGGTTTCAAATTTCATAATGTTTCATTATTTATTTTACTGCGACGAGTTTCAATTTTCAACAGTGACTTTTCATCAGATAAGTACGTTTTGGAGTCTGTGTACACAATAAATCTTTACATATGAATTTGAGACAAATATTTAACAAGAGAAATTAACAATTCTTCGCCCAAACTCATCTTACAATGTTAAATTATGTAGAAAGAAATAACATACGCAAACAATTTCATAAGTTTTCCATCTATTCAACATATTGACATACAAGGAATTACGCTAACTCCATTTTTATTATTACTCGTAACTTCATTTTCCATTCTCAGAACATAATTATTTTAACTAAGGTTGTAATCAAGATTGGTTAGCATAAAATATGATAAATTTTGATAATATAATTAATTTAGAAACGAAGTTATAGATGATGAAAAAATGGAGTTAACGCTAATCCGTTTTATGAATTTGCCTGTTAAATTATTTTAGTAAAATAGTTGAAAGTGAAAATAGTTAGTTGAATAGGAAACACATCTCGTTCTCTCAATAAGGTCATACACTTTTAAAAAAAAGTTGTGTTTTTTTACAAATTATAAAAATTTAGATCATTTCAGTCATATATTATTCAATATTTCTTATAATTTTTTAACTTTTCATTCATAATTTCCTTTCTGAAGTTTCGCGGTTGCAAAATTGTGATGTCATCCTGTAATATAATGTAAAGCATGACAAGGCAAAAGAGGTGTTGATAACAAATAAAAACTTGCTTTTCAGTGTTGTAATAATTACTTATTATTATTAAAATGAACACTCCGATAAATTAAATTAGATATTCGTCAATTATAACATTTTAAGTCAAAGAGTTTAGGACGTGTTAAAACAAAATGCTTTGTTGTACTATATCTTGTCGCTTGTCGGTAATGTTGGTAGTCTCATTATCACACCTGCCATCTCAAGTCATATGTTGCAGTTAACAACGATTTTCAAATTAAACTTATGTTTAGTGTATTTGTTATATTATTTTGCCCAGCTAATATATTTGTAAAAACCTCTCAGTAAATAACAATGACAGATAACAGTCAATTTGACAGTTGGTGTAGTTCCTCGCTCTCCGCAAGAGCGTGTTTCGTACAATTACAAGATGACGTCACAAGCGAAAAATTTGAAATAGGATGCCAATTTTAAAAAATCGTATCTTAATAACTAAATGCCTTTTAATATTAAAATTAATATCTATTTTTATAATTTTACTCAAACTTACAGAAAAAAAAATAAAAAATAATAAAATAAAAAAAGGTTTACGACCCCATTTGTAAAGTATTTTCTATTTAGTACTGTTCAAAAGTTGGTTCGCCAGGAGATAAAGTGTTAAACTTTTTTCAATTATTCTCACCCAGTCTGTCTGTCACCAATGATCAGCTCACGCTGTCCACGACCGATGGGTACGAGAGAGTCGACGGCCTTGATACCAGTCTGCATGGGCTCGCGCACAGAGATCCTAGGAATGATACCAGGAGCCTTGATGCCGACACGCAGTCTGCCCTTGGTCTTGATGGCGCCTTTGCCGTCGATGGGGTTACCCAGAGCGTCGACGACGCGGCCGAGCAGCTCCTCGCCGACGGGGACGTCGACGATGGCACCGGTACGCTTGACGATGTCACCCTCCTTGATCAGTTTGTCGTTACCGAATACTACCACACCGACGTTGTCGGGCTCCAAATTCAAGGCCATACCCTTTAAACAAGACATATATTAATTATTAATACTATACCTGACCATTTTATCTTTTTGAAATATTGCTTTCAGGATAAATAAGTAATCAACAGAAGAATCTGATTCGGGATAAAAATAGTCATCACAAAACCACCGTATAATTGCTATAAGCTGTAGTCGCACTTTCCAATATTTTTGTATTATACCACTTTATGTTAAAACTATTGCCATTTTTTTTTTTTTGGTAGAAGAGAAATAACGCAGAGTTAAAAGATCAATCAAGATCGTTGTTAATTTGATTTAATCCAATATTTTGCAACAATTTTGTTGCTTTATCAAAGAAAATAAACGCACAAAAATATTTTAGGTTAACAAGTTTTCTAAAATTTTGTATAACAATACTTACATATAGTTTTAAACTGTTATTCGTCAATTGACAACGTGAAAAAATCAAAATTATATTGAATATACACATAGGCGTAGAGTTGTTGGGAGCATGGGGGCAGGTGTTTCCTACGAATCATTCTGTAGGGGGCAAACATATAAAAGTGCCCCCGACAACGAAAACTTGTTAACGTTAATAGAAATAGAATATTATATCAAAAATTTTCAGTGTATATCGTTTTTTAGAGGCTAAAAGTCATCATATTTGAATGAAAATCATAAAAATTTGAAATCATAATTCAAATTCTACCACTTCGTTAATTTATATTTAAATGACTAGATTCTTGGCCTCTGGATAATTGATTTAATAAATATTTTTAAAATGAACAGAAATAAAGTTATACACCAATATGTTTAAAAAGACGATTTTCACATTTAAAGTACATGCAATTATTATTACTTCTACATGCCCGATTTGTAATCATTTGACAGATCTTGGAGGTTTGGAAACATTTTTTAAGAGACGGAAGTAACAAATACCCGACTTTGAAAAAATGAGGCCCGCCCTGACCTTAATATACATTTATATGGAATACAAAATCATTTATACTCTTCCATTCCCAAATTTGCCCCATGCTCCCGACAAGATTAGAATAAATCGACGCCCATGAATATACAGCTGTGAAATATTAATGAGTATGAGTTTTGATCTTTTAACTCACCTTAACTACAGTTAAATCCGTTAAAACTTTTTTTATTCATAATTTCCTTGATATAAATAATAAAATTGCTAAGAACACGTAACTAATATCAAACACCTTTGTAAAGTTATGTTTTAATCATTTATTATTTTATCAGTTTAAATTCGATACGTTCATTTAAATTCCACAGTTTCGCCTATCAAGGGGCGAAGCAAAAATACGCAAGAAAATCTAACACACCAAATATGCCGATAGGAAGTGCGATTGCTGCTAATAGCATTTATACTGTGACAAAACTTATGTCTGTGTGAAATTTATAATTTGACTAACCTTAAGTCCAGATGAGAATTCCACCATCTCATCGGCCTGGATGTTCTTCAGACCATAGACACGGGCAATACCATCACCAATGCTGAGGACGCGACCGGTCTCATCTAAATCGGCTTTGGGGGCGGCGCCCAAAATGCGTTCCTCCAGGATGGAGGAAATCTCCGCGGAACGTTGGCTGCATGATACGTGGAGTTTGCGGGCAGCTACAGATGCAGCAGGGAAGAGTAATCCAGAAACCTGTACACCAAGAAAATGTTATGTAATGTCTACATTTTTGCTGAAAAAACATTTAATTAACAATGGAATAATGTATTATATAATTATTTGTTTGATTAAAATTAAATATAAATAGATATAAAGAAAATTAATGATGGTTATGTCATTACTTCTACTTTTATTTATGTCACTATTATAACTTCAAATCCAATTAATATTATTTATCCACACATTTTTAGGTAATACTGCACACAAATATGTTCAGTAATTCACTAGTTTTACTATATTAATTAATATTACATAAACACCATTCCAATCAACATGTTCTTATTGGAAGTATTGGATTTCAGAATGAAATGCAAATAAATTTTAATTAAACCAAGTACAAATATGTGCTACAAGCTTAATTAATACATTTTTCTTTAAACTGTATATTTAATCAGATCATATGTCCCTTGAGTTATCATACCAGGGTGTATTACATAACCGGTGAGAAAATTTATACAATTCCCAATATTTAACCAATTAGTAAAGTTACAACAAATAAATACATATAAAAAGTATTTCTAATACTGAATGAACATATTGAATTACTTTTCAATACGTAAAACATGATTAATCATTAACTGATAGCAAATGTCGGCAAAGTATATCGTGGCAGAAGTCAAAAATATCTGAATTTTTACAAAAACCACAGGAACTGTCAAACGAATGAAATGTACAATAAAATAATAACTTACTTGGGATGCAGTGCCAGGCAAACGCCTCGCAACGGTGGCAGCCAAACGTGCGGAGAGCAAAGCCATTTCTTCAACCTCGTTCTCGTAACAAAAAGATGGAGAACGAAAGTGGTGAACTAGGTCCTACGGTGCAATGCGCAAACGCTACTCTCGAACCCGAAATCGTTACTACGTACGTCATTACATAACTTTTATTAAAAAATAACTGCATTGCGTAAACAAAAAAATGATTTTTGGCGTTTGAAAACTTTATAAATGCAAATCAAAATGATTATTATATTATTTATAACAAATTTTAATGTTATTGCCAAGGAGCTAGTTATTGCAAAACGCGCGAAATTTGAATTTACGTCAATAATAAATCAAGTATTTCAAAGTGAAAATATATTTCAATTAAAATATAAGTATAAATAGGAGTAGCAGTTTATAATTAAATTAGCGTAAACTCTCGTAAAAAGCAAATTATTTATTTAATAGTACAAGAAAAATATATTTAATTAAGCATTAGTTTCACGATTTTTGTTTTTCTTTCTTCTGAGCCTCAGCATCGGCTTCTTTCTTCTCGTACTCTTGAATGAGACCTTCAACCTCCTTGCTGCTTAAAATTCTGGTGTTCGTCTGCCCATTTACGCGAGTCAGAGTTGCCATTTCAACTGTAAAATATGTTTAGTATATATTCCTCAAAGTAAAATATAAAATCTCACCTTTTTCGGCGGTTAACTTGGTCATATCTAAAGTTTTGCTTAGAACTTTAATTGCTAATTCTTGAGCATCTTTCAGTGTTGTTTCTCCTTCCTTATACTCTTGTTTCAAGCTGGACACAGCGGCCTAAACATAAAACAGTTTGTGTTTTCTAATAATTTAATATAAACAAAGTGAAATCATACCGCGCTGTTGTTTCCTATGCAAGTGGCTTTCCAGCCACTGTAGTTGCCACTGGGGTCGGATTGGTACAGCTGGTAACCGTAATGCTTGTCCCAACCCATGTACAAAATAGAAACACCGAATGGACGCTTACCTAAATTCATAAATAGTATATTACACACAGTGGTCAAGAATGATCTCCTGAGTTTTTTGTTACATAGTAAATACTATTTTCGTATTATAGCGTCAGTTTGTTCCCTATAGATTTTAGACTAAAATTGTAAATACGAAAATAGTTTAGAATGAAAATTGCATTTAATAAGCCTAATTATGTAAAACAAACCAGTCTGCTTCACGAAATAGAAGCAAAAGAAACTTCACAGATTGTCATAAGAAATAATAGTTATTTACTTTACAAGTGTGCAAAGTAACGAATTACCCACGAGAGAAATTTTAGCACACGAAGCCGAAGGCTGAGTGTGATAATTTTACCGAGTGGGTACTTCCACTTTGCCCACGTGTGAAGTATAACGTTTTATCCAACATCTCTTAATAAACACAAAATTTATTAAATAAATATTATTTGACAGTGACATATGCTTTAAATTTTTTAATTAAAATGTCAATCGAAGTAGGTACCAAGGTGTTTGTGTGTTATTACTATTGTTATAAATAAAAAATTACTCACTAGTGACTTTTCGCAAAATCATACCCAATAGTAGGTAATCTGTTACTTTGCTTGTTTAAAATCGCTATAGTTATAGAGCATTTATTGAGAGGTGTTGGATAAAACAATAACTTGATCATTTTTATTGACAGATCTATCAAAATATTTTTGTTTGTTTAAATTTATTATTAAGACACTGAATCGTATAATTTAAAAAATATTGGAGCGTGCAGCAAAATACAATAAATTATTCGATCAAAATAACCTTTAAAAATATACACAATAAACATGTATGTTGCTATGGTTTTAAAATAACAGCCCGATAAAAACTTTTGGGTTCAGCCCGTAAAAATATTCTTCACCATTTGAAACAGAGCTAAATAATATTAGGTTTATTAATCAGTATAACGTATTATTAATAGGCATAGTACACGCATTCGGCCCAATTCTCTAACTCAGTTGTTAACTTTTAACCACTTGCTAATATTTATTGACAAATAGAAACAAATGTTACAAGTGACAATTTGATTTCTTCTTGTGTTAAGAATTTTCATTGGATTAAAATCTTAGCAAGTGGTTAAAAATTAACAACTGAGTTAGAGAATTGGTCTGAATGAATACTATAATTTTTCCATGACTTTGAAACCAGAACTTATACAGAATAGTATATTCTACAAGTAATGGAATGGCACATATTCCACACGAGCAAAAAGTTTGTAGTCCAAGTCGAAGGCGAGGGTTACGGTTTGCGAGTTTCCAAAACAGTATTATAGAAATAATAATTACGGTTTACATAATATAATTATAATCTGATTGGCTAACAGCAATTGAATAATGAGACCATTATTCAACACTTTTGAGTAATGAAACATATTATGTATCTAAAAGTGAACTTATAATGAATGTATTATTTTATGGTCGTGGATAAAACTATTTTCGCAGTTATTTCATACTTTAAATAAAGTGAATTTATTGTTTTATCTAGTACACTTCTACTTTTAAAATTATAAACAAAATCTAATCAGCCCTGCGCATTTTGTGACAATTATAAATTGCAACTCTATATTTTCTGAAATCTCAAGACCTCAAAACATTCCCGCGAAAATTGCACCCCTGATTTATGTATTATACTTTGTTGCGTAAACGAGCATGGATGAATCGCACCATGAATGTGGACGAGGCGAAAGTGGTGTGTCAGGATAGGAATGTTTAATTGTTAGTTGACTGTGTCTCTGGGTTCGTGCTACCCCACTAAGTGGGACATAGCGTGACGTTATGTATGTATGAGAAAGAAAAATATAAGAACAAACCTCCGTATTGTGTATAAGCTTGTTTAACATCACACAACCAAGAGACAAGTTGCTCGCATGGAATTGATTCACCATATTGAAGCAAATACCGTTGCCCAATAAGACGAAGTTCATTTGTTAACACATTAGCGTCGGATGTTATTCCCGCAACGCTGCAGACCATGTCACTAAGTACAAAACAATTCATTAGTGCAATTCTTATTAATAACTCTTAATGATTAGAGAACAATTTAATATTTCGTACTCATTCAATTTGTAAATCTTCTCAGAGAAGAAAACCTCGTCCAACAATTTATTTGTGTTTCTCCGCTCAGCAGCCAAAAGAATCCCATCATTTGCAAGAATACCTAAGCAAGTGCCTGCATGGCTAATAGCTTCCATCGCATATTCAACTTGATAGAGCCGCCCTGTGAAATTATGACAAAAAAATAGTTTCATTTATTTCAGAATTCACTGAAATTCATTTTCAAATTATTTACCTTCAGGCGAAAATATGGTAGTGCGTGTATCATAACGTCTAGCCTGTTAAAAAACCGAAATTATTGATGTTTCTCAAAATGACTTTGCATGACAAGCAACATAATTATAAACATAACCTCAATTTGTAGTATAATCAAAAAATAGATTGAAAGTAGCGATAGTTTTAACAGAAAAGCAGATTTTTATTGTTTAAAATATCAAAATATTGAATTACTTACCATTATGGATTATATTCTTAACAGTTTTTCTAAAATAACAAAAAGCCGATTTTCTTCCGTCACTGTTTGACTCGTTTGACTGGACAAATTCGGCAACTAATGTTGCCAACCTTCCAGTGATAAACTTACTATAGGCGAATGTTGTTTAGGGATTTTTCCATTATTCTTTTTTTTTATCCATTTGTTTATTTCATTTATTTTTAGCTTTATGAGGCATAATTGTTTTATATTCACTTAGTTATTAGTTAAGTTTAAATCACAATGCCGAACTTGATGCCCAACCAAGCATAATAGATATTACATGTTTATAATTATTTTGTATAAATAAATATTCTTTTTTTATTGCATTACCAGTTCAATTTTAATCCAAATAACTATAAATTAACAATATCATCTTTACATGACTTGCATTTTGTAATCTGTAGCATTTTAAATCTTAAATAAGTGAAGTCAAAACAATAAATAATAATATATAACGATAGTATACGTATTCAATGAACTTTGGACTTCAGTATATTTGTACTTTAGAATCTACACCTTTATATCTCATATTAAAAGAGCGCACATACTTGTTTTAATTTAGTCGATCGAGAGTTGACATAGCGGTTAGGTGAACATTGACCTCTTAAGAGCATTTTACATTTATTAAAATAGTTTATAAATCGTAGTTTTCAAAATGTCCCGAGCAGTTAAAGGTATATTTGTTTGTTTTTACATATTATAACATACTTTTAAGGTGTAATAATTAACTTGTATGACTTTTTTGCTAAAATAAACAGCAATAAAAATTAATATGCTCAAGATAACAGCAAATCTGTTGCTGTATTGTTGTAATCTATCATTTTTTCCTTGAGTACGTGTTGTAATATTGCCCTTATACTTTGACCCTATTTGTAGGAGTGTTTATCGTCAGTGCCAAACGTACTCCATTCGGTACATTTGGAGGTAAGTTCAAAAATACAAGTTCTTCTGAACTCCAGACAGTAGCTGCCAAAGCAGCTTTGGCTGAAGGAAAAGTCAATCCAGAACTGGTGGACACCGTGAACATCGGCAATGTTTTGGCGGTGAGTTCAAAATTTCTATTTTTATTGACAATGATTTTCTTATAATATATAACTATAAAATACAAATATACCAGCCGTCAAATCATGCCCCACACAGATATTAAGCCATTGAATAATTTTTGTAATGTTCTTATATGAAATGTTTTTGTTCATTAATGTTATTATATTAAAAATAAAATATAATGTACAGACTTGAATCTTTATTTTCATATTATGTAGTACGGTAAGGGTTGTGCTAATTAATTAATAAATGATAAAAATAATATACTTTATCATTCAATATTTCAATTTAAATTGATGGACTTTGAAAAAAATAATCTGTACAAATAAACTGTACAAAATATAGATACACGTTTCAAATAAAAATTGTGGGCAACTATATATTTTTTAATATAATAAAATTTACTCATATTTTATTTTACACCATTTGTAATACGTAAAATCAAGTTTTTAAATTTTATAAAAATGCTAATTTGCAGTAATAGCCATGGAATTTAAACAAAAATTATAAACATATTGAAAAGAATTATTTCTACGACCACTGAGAAATCTGCTCATTGTATTTTTGTTGTTGCTAGGGATATGAGGTACATTGCAAGCATCGTGCGAAATGAATTTGTTTTGTGAGTATTTCAATACAGATCATTTCATTTCAGTACAGGTGCCATTGCTAGGATACTTATTTACAAGTAGAATTGTCAAATATTGGAATGGTGAAAGCGGGACAAATTTATTATTAAAATTAAATTAATTTTGAAATAATATCGTGGTCGTAGAAAAAGTATGATTGCAGCATTCGCCTTCGGCTCATGCTACAAACTTTCATACTCGTAGGAAATGAGTACCATTCCATGCTCGTTGTACAATATACTATACTATAACACTGTTTTGGAAATTGCACATTCTGCAACTAAAAACTGTATTGGAACAACTATCAGTCCATACGCCGCGTATGGAATAATTTCGGCGAATCAGAGCCGCTTATTAGCGCGATATATGAAGTATCTTGATTCAGTTACTTTAGTTACGTCTGTTTGTTTTAATTTTATTTATTTGAGTTTGACGTTTTCAACAGTTTTGTATTTGTATTTTTTGTATAATTTCTAAAATCTTTTTATAGAAAGTATAGTCTACAACATGTAACGGAATGGCATATCCCACACTCGCAAACCGTACAAACTTTTTGCTCGTGTGGAATATGTGCCATTCCATTACTTGTAAAATATACTAATTCAATAGTTTGCATATGTTTGTATTTTTGTTTAAACTCCATGGCTATCACTACAAATGAACATTTTTATCCAATTTTAATACTAATTTTACGTGTTACAAAAGTTGTAAAATAAAATATGATTAGTGTTTGAGATATAACCTGATGTACGTATTTATGTAAATACAGAACTCTTCCTCCGACGGCATCTTCATGCCTCGTCACGTCCAACTGCGCAGTGGAATTCCTTTGGACCGACCCGCTTTGGGCGTCAACAGATTATGCGGCTCAGGATTCCAAGCTGTCGTCAACAGTTCTCAGGTAGATTACAAAAACAACCACTTTAAATTTGAACATACAACACAATACATTTCCAGGACATTGAAACTGGTGTCGCGAAAATCAGTTTGGCTGGTGGCACCGATAATATGTCGCAGGCGCCGTACGCAGTGAGAAATGTGCGGTTTGGTACTACTTTGGGAGTCAATCTTCAGTTAGAAGACACTTTGTGGGTTGGGCTCACTGACACTTACTGCAAGTTGCCCATGGCGTTGACCGCGGAGAAATTGGGCGAGCAAACTGGTATCAAACGTGAAGATGTTGATAAGTTTGCTTTGAGGTCTCAGCAGAATTGGAAGAAAGGTAAGTTTTTAACTATTTTAAAGAAGTTTCTTTTCCAGAATATTATTTTCCTATTTCACGTACACAAAGTCAATTTTGTGGCACTGTTTTGCTCAAATACAATGCTTCAATATTGAACTGTTTTGGGGGAATTTATTATATGTAAAATTGTCAGTTTGTCAAACTTGGAACTGTCATTCATTGCTCACATAAAATTATTGAATTTTTATTGAATAAGACAAATAGTCTGTAACTGTAAAGCATGTTATTTGATTAATATTACAGGGAAAGGTACATATTTATTTTAATTTTAATTGACTTTGTGAACGTGAAATAGGAAAAGAAGTATGAAAAGCACGTGTTACAATGCCTAGTTGTTCAATATACTATTTCCGAGTCTGCTTTTGCGCTTCCATTTGTCAACGAGCAGTAAAAGTGTGATATTTTCATTTTTTACTAATTTATCACTAGGGATACGAAACAAAAGAACAGCTACAACAATCTATAACACAAATACCTTACTTGCGTTTATTTTTATGAAATTTTATACTTCCACTGTAATGCATAAAGCTTGACAAAGTTAGATATTTTGAAATAATACCCGAAAAATCCTAATTTCGATATGAAAAAACCAACAAAATTTTGAGCGAATGGTAAGTAAATTACTTACCGTTCTGTTTAACATAGTAACCGGCAAAAATAACATACCACCTTGGAAACAAGCCTGGTTGACAAAAAAGACCAATCTTGCAAAAAGTTAATAAAAAAAGACCAATTTATAATTATTATAAGTTTTATGACAATGCGAAGAACTGAGTTAATTTTAGTAACAATTACAAAACCGGAAAAAACAATAATTTTAATTTATTCCAAATATGACATCAACTGTCAAAAAAGTTTCAAATAAAATGTTAGTAGCATTATTATATACAATGTTATCTGTAATTTTTTCGTATCCTCTCCCGGTTTGAAAAAACTCATTCTATCATTTTTTAAAATGACCTAATAAATATTGAATAACTCTGATCGATTTTGGTGACAAATTGAAGGTCTCAGGAAGAAGACTTGACGTCAAATGTCAAAAATTAATTTTGAAATACTGTCAATAGTCGTTTATGGCCAGTTGCACCAACGTTAGTTAGATTTTAAACTTGTTTTAAATAAATAAAAGCAAATCGAAGTTATAAATCATATGGAGTATTTGACATTGATGTCAAACATTAGAGTCGCTTTTATTTATTTAGATCATGTTTAAAATTTAACTAACATTAGTGCAACCGGGCATTATTAATAATTAATTGAATCTTGTCAAATTTATTATGAAAATGATGTATTTTGAAGGAGACATATATATTATCAGATCATTTACCAATTTTATACTTTTGTGTCAGAATCTGATGTGGCCACCACATAAGTTCTTTTAATTTCTAAACGGTACAAAATATAGAAAAAAGTTTCAAATAAAAATTGTAGCCAATACCATTCTACATCTTTTTTAATAAACTGTTAAAAAAAATCGAGCCACTTGGCCGAACCAAGAAAATGACTGTTTTTAAAATGTGGGGCATTTCTTTCAAGGTTGTGTAAACCAAAATCTGGAAATTCCCTCTGGAGATACATTCCTCCTCTATGTTCTCCAAAAATCCCGAAGAGATTCGCTCCCCCCTACCCCCTGAAAAACGCTTTATGTGATGTCATGTCTGAGCAATGAAAAATCTCAAAGTTTGAAGGCTTGTAGCTCCAAAAAATCCTACGGGGGTTGTTCGACTCGATTGTCACAAAGCCCTATCAATTTCCTTTTCAATCTGAAAATTTTGTCCTTATTGGCGAAGAATTGAGTAAGATATATAGTTTGCAACAATCATGGCGCCATAGCTTCTTCTAGTAGTCTAAACGGTCTAAACAACATATTTACAAATTCTTAACGATGTTAGTGTGACCGACGATTTGTGACGACTGTATTATTAAATGAATAAAGCAAATATTACTACAGATAAATTGAAATGTTAATGAAATTACAGCACAAGACGCAGGAGTATTCAAAGCTGAAATCGCACCTGTAACAATAACTGAAAAGAAAAAAGAGGTCAGTGTTGAAATGGATGAACATCCACGACCACAAACTACAATCGAAGGTTTAAACAAACTCCCAACACTTTTCAAGAAAAATGGATTGGTTACCGCTGGTTCTGCTTCCGTAAGATACATTTAAATATCATTGACTGCATTGCAAATAAATTCGTTTTGATGCAGGGTATTTGTGATGGAGCTGGTGCTGTTGTCCTCGCAAGTGAAGAAGCTATTCGCCAACATAACTTAACACCTTTAGCTCGTGTTGTTGGATATTCTACTGTTGGTGTTGAGCCCTCAATCATGGGAATCGGACCAGTTCCAGCCATTCAAAATGTTCTCAAAGCCTGTGGCAAAACTCTCAACGACGTTGACTTGATTGAGGTAAATATTTTCTCTAAATGTTGCTACTGTAACAACTAACTAATTGTTACAAAAATAAATCGTTATTTGACAGCTAAAGAAATATTCTCAGTAATAATATAACAAGAGAGTGAGAATACATTGAAAATAATTTAACAGATCTTTCGAAAATTTGCCAAATGGCGACAAGTTTGTGAAAGGTACTGGAGTATTTTCTAATTCGAAACTCTCGAGTTATATTTAATTAGATTATTTTTTTATTTCATCATCAGGCACGCCACTAAATTTATCTTTTTTGCTCATTTTTACTTGTGTTTGATGATAACTATCTGACATTTGACATCTGTCAACAAAAACAAAAAAGCTACAGAGAAAATTGCCGGGAATATTCACAAGAGCATTATTCTCAGTATAATAATGACAGGATTGGTTAAAACGCAGACACGTGACATACAATAAAGCATTTGATTGGTTTAAAGAAATGTCAAAAAATAATCAGTATAATAATGACAGGATTGGTTAAAACACAGACACGTGACATACAATAAAGCATTTCATTGGATTAAAGAAACGTCAGAAAATAATCCATTAAACATGACGTTTCGATGCGATAATAACTTCGATTGAACATCGAGACGATTGTTGTATTTTTGTGATAAGATTTTATATAACTTTCTGTTTGACAGATCAATATATGAAGCATCTTGATTCAGTTACTATAGTTACGTTTGTTTGTTTTAATTTGATTTATTTGAGTTTGACGTTTTCAACAGTTTTATATTTGTATTTTTTGTATAATTTCCAAAATCTTGTTATAGAAAGTATAGTCTATAACTTGTAAGATTTTATATAACTTTCTGTTTGACAGATCAATGAAGCTTTCGGCGCGCAAACCTTGGCCTGCGCCAAGGAACTCGGCTTGGACCACTCCAAGTTGAATGTGAATGGTGGAGCCATTGCTCTTGGACATCCTCTTGCCGCATCTGGTGCTAGGATCACCGCTCATCTTGTACATGAACTCAGGTAAGTTTTCCTTTACGCAGTTAATTTAAAATAATATAATCCTTCCCAAAATATAGAGCAACTTGTTTTCTACTTGTGTTTTTGTTTTGAAATGGCTCCCAAATATGTGGACAGCAATTTTTAAGCACTTTGTCCAACTAAGTTTAAAGTATTCCCAATTTCTGTAGATTGCAACAAGAATTTATTCATTGATTCAACTTAAATTTGGTATAATTTTTCACCAAAACTTTATTAAGTTGCTGAAGGTAGCTCAACATGAACATGACTGTTTTGAAACAATATATCATTACTATAATAAATGATATGATCGCTAGTAAGAACGCTGATTAAGGGCGACTAACTAGCAGTTGACTATCTGTGTTTTTCAGCTGTCAAACCTTCTTACATGATTATTGAGAAAAATATTTGAAATAGAAGTGGTAGAATATTTAATTCTGTATGTCTTTTATTTGAAGCTTATATCTCTAAAATAATTTAGGAACGTTTGACAGCGTAAAAGAAAGTTAGTCAACTGCTTGTTAATCACTCTTAATCGGTTGTTCTTACTAGCAGTCAATGTTTTATACCTACATTTGTAGAGTCCAAAGTTTTGTAATCAATTTTAAAAGCTAATTTTGTTTGCAAATTATACATGAACATAATTTTAAAGTATTAAAATTTATGTCACACATTCCCATGAACGACTACAGTAATGCAAATAATTTGTTTATTTATAAATATGATCGTCTATAACGTACTAAAATTATCTTTCATTTGAATTTACAGTTTTTGAGAAACAAATAAAAATATACCAAAAAGTGTGTCAAGATTGGATGTGGCTTTGTTGGTCTATATGTTAATTAATTTTTATTGTTTTATTTTTCAGGAGAAGGAAAGCTAAGCTGGGAATCGGTTCTGCTTGCATTGGTGGCGGTCAGGGCATCGCCCTTCTCATTGAAGCCTTGTAATAAATATTATGAATACATTAATGTTTTAAGTATAATCATGTACCAACAATTCGAGGTTATAATTAACCGTTTACAAAATTTTACTACAAGTATACAATGATATATTTTATCTTTATTGTTTACACACAATGTAATTTATAAAAAATAATAAATATTCAGTGCGTATTTTTAAAATAATATTTTCCTACCTTAAGCTACCGAGTCTAATCGTAAAGGTGCCATGGACTGGTAGAGTTTGGTCACTGCAGTTTGGACAATTTGCTGGAAAACTTCATCTTCCGGGCATGTCACATCCTTTAAAAATAGACAAAATATAAAAATTAGTTATTATTTGCGAGCATTTTGGTGAACTTACCAAGTTTACAAGATCAATGTTTGCTTTTTTGGCATCGACTGTCACATATAATCGTTCACCTTTGAACATTTTTGGTACTGAATCTTCGCCAAACATTTCTTGCAACATTTCTATTAAACACTCCTAAAAATACATTAACATTTCAAAAATGTTCATGTAGGCATTTTTATATTTTAATCATGGGAATGGTTAGTGTAGCAAGCTATTATTTATAATGGTATGTAAACCACTAAATATAGTAATTTTAGTTATAATTTGGAATGGAAATTGAAACCACTAACATCTACTTTCTTTGTGTATTAAAGTTTGAACCTCTAACAACAAAATTAATGTCAATAAAGATAGTAACATCACAAAAGCATAACAACAACATCCTCTTATTTAAGAACGTTTTGGAAAAAGCAGTAAAACTATTATATTTTTAAAGTGTTGGCAAATAAATTCAAAATTAAACTACTAACTTTGATTATAAACAACCATGAAACAATATTTAAAAATCTGGTGTGGGCACCACACTACTTATACAAATAAATTGTTTACTAGAAAATAAGTTAAATACTCCTCCAAACTTAACTCGAAATTTATTACTTATGTATAATTTAAACATGAATAAACTCATTGCTGTAGTACGCATCGTAATATGTCTTATATTTATCGAAATATGGCGATTTGTAATATTTTTCAAAAAACACAAATTTCCCCAAATATGACTTAAAATTGCAAAATTTTTTTATTACATTTCTTTATAATATTCGCGCCAGGAAACCCATTGCAGCAGAGCGCATCGTCATATCTCTAATATTTTTCGAGATATGACGTATTTCATATTTTCCGAAGAGCAACTTTCAGGGGCTGTAACTCGAAAACTATACAAGATATCGAAAAATATCTCCAGTATTGTGTTTTTCGTGCCATTTAAAATAAATTAGTAAATTTTGAAAATTTTGAAATTTTTTGAATTTTTTTTCAAAATTTTGATTTGAGATATCTCGACAAATATGAAAGATACAGACTTGTAGTGTTCACCAATCGATTCAGCTCGACGATATACATAAACTCTGAAAATTTCAGAAAATTCGGACAACCGGTTGAAATGTTAGAGCAAAAAGTCTGAAAATGGCCAAATTCAGGCCAAACGTCAAGGGGTAACACTTGACTTTTGGGACAAAAAACGCCATTTTCAGGCTTTTTGCTCTAACTTTCCATCCCGTAAAGCGATTTTTATGAAACTTTGCATACTTATGTATTTCGACGAGCTGAATCGATTGGTGAACACTGCAAATCTGTATCTTTAATATTTGCCGAGTTATCGCCGATCGAAATTTTGAACAAAAATACAAAAAAAATTCAAAATTTTAAAAATTTGCTAATTTGTTATATAAGGCACCAGAAACGCTAAACTGAAGATAATTTTTAGGTATCTCGTGCAGTTTTTGAATTACAGGCCCTTAAATTTGCACTTCGAAAAACACCAAAAATCGACGTATCTCGAAAAATATTAGAGATCTGACGATGCGCTCTGCTACAATGGGTTTCTTAGCGCTTATATTATAAAGAAATGTAATAAAAAAATATTACAATTTTAAGTGAGGATATTATGTGAGTTTCAAATTTTACTATCGGTATGTGAATCTGCATTGAATGATTAATAATTATTTATTCATGAGATATTGCGCACACGGACATCCATCCATCCTCACACACAGACATCATTGAGAAGTCTTAACGGATTCAGTGGACGTCAAAATATGTATTTCCGCAAAAATCTCGTCAGCGATTTTTTCGTTATTCCAATACTTCCTTATACTTTGTATAAGAAAGTAAAAAAGAAGCGAGGCAGACCAAACAAAATTAATTAAAAATTGGAAACCCAAAGCAAGAAACAGAAAAGATTGGAAAGTGTTTTTTTTAGTAATTATTATATGAAAAAAAAAAACTCACTTTAAAGTGCATCCGGTCAACTTTCGGCGGATTAGGTACGTGTTTGATGGGGGTGTCCAACGACTCCGCTTGTAAAATTGCAGTCAGGACAGCATCTGCGTACATATCATTGACTGGAGTTGCTACCCACTAAAACATGATAATAGTTCATGAAAATAATAAATTTGTGAATTCGCGCGAATAATAATTTATAACTATACCTCTAAAGCAACTATTTTGTTTTCAAGTGAAATGTCAATGGCTTCAAAAGCTCTCATCTTTTTGTCTCCATCAATTGTTTCAACATTTCCTGCTAGCTGGCCAATCAGATATTTCAAAATATTCAATGAGCCGGAATAGTGAACGCTTTGCCTTTGAATTACTTGCGTCATACTCATGTCCGTGTATTCTAAAAACAATATTTTTTTTTGCAATACCTGTACTGTAAGTTACCCATTAATAACAAAATTTAAACACAGTAAGTAGAACTATTATAGCACAATTGGTTTTCATGGTTACATCATTTACTTACCGTCCACGGTGGATGGTAAGTGAAACTTACCGTTCATGGTGGACGGTAAGTAAATATATATCATTCAAATTTTATTTTTAACCTCAATCTGTCAGCTGTTAATTTTGATACCTATTTTTCCTTTTCTTATATTTACGCAGGTATTGCAAAAAATATCTTACTAACCTCGAACTGTAAGTGATTTTTTAGGCCTCGAATGTTTAGGAAATCTCGACCCTACGGGTCTCGACATCCCAAACTACATTCCCGACCTAAAAACTATCACTTACAGTTTACGGTACGTAATATACAATTGTTCAACACTTACAAGCTACAGTGTGTTTTTATAAACTTGCTCATGATTGGTAACATTTGTATTTAAAGAGGTACGAGATTGATTAAAAAAAGAGCAAAAGTGTACCATTTAAATGGTTCACAAAATGAGAGACCAGCCAACCTCGTACATTTTCAAATACAAAATTTACTAATAGTGAGCAAGCTTACTGAAACTTCCTTTATACGACATGTAAGACAGAACTCAACGTTTCGCTCGCCATGGTGGAGATTTCGATGTGTAAATCACGATATATGTCTAAACGAACTATTTACTACTTTTTAAGATTGTTCCGTCTTTTATTCTATTCTATGATGGTCCGCGAAATGTTGAGTTCTGTTTCAAATGTTCTAACTACAAAGTCGATTATTTTTAGCAGACGTTTTTATTAAAACATACTTGACAAATCAGTGGGAGCCAACATGTGATAATTGAAGTTCCTCTTGACTAAAATCCCAGAAAGTTTATGTCCAGGTTCAGGTTTCTCAACGGCGAGGGAACCCATAACCTTGGCGGTCTTCTCGCCGCGGAAGTACAGCTCCACGGCGTGGGTGTTCCGCGGGTTATGCAGCTGCATCGTCGTCGTTGGGTCGTCCTCGTACTCTCGCTGTAACGCCGCTTTTAGACGGCTCATCTCGTTTTGCTCTCCATGCACTAAGACCTGACAAGTTTATTAAATTCATGTAATTATTTACAGACCTAGTAAAAATGATAACTAGACAAACACCAAGTGGTAAAAGATCAAAGGGAAGACCCAAATCAAGATATTTAGACCAAATAGAAGATTTTAGAAATAAGAAGATGGAAGGAAAAAGCAATGAACAGGACAGAATGGAAAAATATGTCGAGACTCTTTAGGGTTGTAGAACAATTGATGATGATGATGAATTATTTACTAAGTGTAAAGTTACTTACTACATGTGGCGGTTTCAAAATGCGAATAAATTCACTGGTTTGTTGATAATCCGTGTGAGCGGAAAAAGATATATAGTCCACGGACATTTTTAGCGGCAACTTTTGTCCCAACATAGTTGTAATTTCTTCTGGCTCGGATAATATTGTTTTTGCTAATGTACCTTCAACGCAATAGCCTGAAATATAATTGTTTTATAAATTCAAAAAAAAAGATGAGTGTTTTGGGCTAAACCGTAGTTTACGGCCACAAGAGAAGTTAGCTGCAGGTCCTAGTTTCTTTAGCCGGTCATAGTTAAAGAAAACCAATTTTAAAAAGCAAGAAACTCAGACTTATTTTAGTTTTGAGGTTGAATAAACACGAATTTGTTCAACGGCATTTTCAGACTGCAAATTTACTAGGTTTTTGTTGTTTGACTTGCCCCCCAAACTGTCATATTTACCAAACATCATTGGCGATCCGTAGCTAACTTCACAATTGGCCGTAAACTACGGTTTTACCGTGTTCTGGATTTTAGAAAGTTTACCAGCAATTATAACCCCATTTTTTGAATCGGTACACCAAGATTCAAACAGCTCTCTGGATAGACCGCTTTGCATCATACCAGGCGAAGCCATGATCACACACGGGCCAATATCTTCAAAATGATCAATGCCCTACACACAAAATAAACAAATTTGGTTTAGTTTTACACTCGGCAACTCATTGCTGGAAATGTTGCTGAATGTAAAACAGATTAAGACCAGAATCTCGTGCTATACATTGACATTTATTATTTAATCTTTAAATAAGTTAACAACTGTAGATATGTACAAATGCAGATATCAAAATAAACTCGATCAAGCAGATTCACAAAAAGAATTAGCGCTAATCCTATTTTTATTATTAGTCGTAACTTCAGTTTTCATTCTTAGAACATATTTATGTTAACTAAGGTTGTAGTTAAGATTGGTTAACATAAAATTTGACACATTTTGTTATTTAATTAATTTAGAAATAAAGTTACAGAGGTTGAAAAAAATGGAATTAGCGTTAATTCCTTTTGTGAATCTGTCTGTATGAATCTATATTAACAATAGAAAATGCTGTAAGAAAATACGTGTTTATGTCCTACCTTTAAATTTGAAATGTGTTTGAAAACAAATGGATTATTAATAGCAATCTGCCTTCTGATTTTGTCGTTCATTGCATTGACGTATGTCTGATACACTGCCATACACTTTTTCGCTAGAGACGATGCATAATAAATTGGAATATCATGTAATTCTGGATGTTGACTCCAATATTCATCTGTGAAAATTTCAAACAGCCGGTGAAACAAAAATATATCGTAGTTTTAAATGATAATTTTCAATAAATTAAGTTTTATGACATGCAAAATGGCTAAAAATATACCTAAAATAAGCAGGAGTTCTTGCGCGCGCCCAAGCGCAAAAACTGGAATTAAACATCGACCTCCGCGATTAACAATATCATGGACTAAATTTGTAAAACGGCTTTCGCGTTCTTCACGTTTCTCATGAATATGAGTGCCGTAGGTGGATTCCTACAAAAACATTAAAATAAAATATGTAAACATAATAGTTAATAATAATTGACCGGGAGATTGAAAGGCGAGTGTCTGCAGGGTGCAAGGTATTGGGTGCTCTGGATACATTTGCTCGAAACGTGAATGTATCTAGAGATGCTCGATTGAGTGTTTATAATGGTGTGTTAGTGCCTACATTGATGTATGGTTCTGAATGTTGGGTGTGGATGAAGAAGCATGAACGACGTATAGCTGCTGTGGAAATGAGATATTTGAGAGGAGTGTGTGGGTATACGAGACGTGATCGTATACGAAATACATTGGTGTATGATGAGTGTGAGATTGAGAAGAATGTTGTTAAGAAAGTGGGAGTGAGTCAGTTGAGGTGGTTTGGACATGTTGAGCGAATGTCGAATGAAAGGTTGGTGAAACTAATATATGTGGGTGAACGATTGCGTGGGCGTCCGAGGAATAACTGTTTGGGTATGATTGATGGTTTGTTGCGTAAACGAATGATGTATGAATGTGGACGAGGCGAAAGTGGTGGAATGTTTGGAGGAGATTGATTGTTGGTTGACTGTGTTTCTGGGTTCGTGCTACCCCACTAAGTGGGACATAGCGTGACGTTATGTATGTATGTATGTATGTATGTAACATAATAGTTTTTCTCAAAGCCGGAAGAAGATACAAGAACATTTTAAAATGATCTGCTCATGAATGGCATCATAATAATCAATTTCTAGCATTTATTGTTACAATAATTTATAACTTACTGTGATTAAAACATCTGGGTGTACAGTAGGAATTTCGGCAGCCATTAAATGTCTATCTTCCTGTCTCGAGAAATCTCCGGTGTACAAAATCTATTCGAAAAGTCAAATAAATTAAATAAACTTTAACACTTAATAAATTTTTAGTTCGTACCTTAACTCCAGCGATCTCAATCATAAACATAGCGGCTCCCAAAACATGGCCAGCATTGTACGCCCAAAACTTAATACCTAAAACATCTTTCTCCTCATGGAAATTTATAGTTTCAATCTTATCCATACTTGCTTCTAAATCTGATTCAGTATATAACATTTGTTCTGTTGCAATGTTACTACAAAAATATATATTTTAAACAACATACAGGGTGAATAATAATGATATTACCTACCTGACTTTTATATAATCAGACAGCAACCAACGATAAATTGCTTTCGTTGCATGTGTCATAAAACATCGACCTTTAAAACTAGTTTTTAGTAAGAACCAAGGAAGTGCTCCGCAGTGGTCTAAATGAAAGCTAAAACATTGTATTTAAAGAAGATACTATATGAAATTTATGGTTGGACTTACTGTGAAATCAATAAAAGATCTATTTCATCTGCTTCAATAAGATCAACAAATGGAAGAGCATCCATTCCTGTCAACCCAGGATGAATACCACAATCGAGCTGTAAAAAATCTTATAAATATTTTGAATAAAACATTATAGTCTACAACAAACCATAATTTTCTTTCCTTTGAACTCTAACATTATACATGATCTGCCTACTTCTTGACCGGCTCCCCTGTAAAAGGAAAAGTTTTATATCTGTTATCCCACTGTTTCAATAACATACAATGGTCTAATAATTAATTGATCACTTTCTTCTGCAGGAACTAGTGTCTCTGGTTTACGTTTCGTTGCCATTTTATCTCAAAATATTAAATTATCAACAACATAAACACGAACTTGAGGCTCATAACCTATATTACACACAGTTGACAGTACGATTTGTAAGCCCTCTATTTTGGAAGTTAGCATATGAGCGGTCATTTTAAATAAAATTCATTTACATTTTAGATGATAATCTACAACCACACGACGTAGAAAATGTAGATTCATTTTCATCGGCATAATGAAAATATTGAGGATAGACTTAGAAAACTCCTACGTAAAATTATAAAAGATTTTGCATTAGGTTTATGAAAAATATATTATTGAAATACGATTGGAATTATTCTACATAATTCTCCATCAAGAAAATAAATCATTGAAGACTTATTCCATGAATTTAAATACAAAGTTTCGAATTATTCTAGAAAATTCTTCATCAGAGAAACAATTTGATAAAGAATTATATAGAATAACTCGAAACATTGTATTTAATAAAATAATATAACTTAATCCAAAACTTCCAAAAGTCTTTTAGTATTAGAGAGAGGGATTCAAAATTATTAATTTTAATATTCACAACCGATTATTATCAAATATGCACAAATTTTGCAAGTAAGAATATTTGACTTCCCAACTCTTTGAAAGCATGGAACTGACATATTTCGAATTGATTGTAAATAAAAGAAAATACACAAAGGAAGAGAAGGATATTTGATAAATTTATAAGACATATTTAAGTAATTGAAAATACTATTTATTTTTCTAACACACTTACACATTCATATCATACATAAATAATACTGTCTATTTACAAAATGTACAAATATTTAAAAACCTATTATTATAATAACTACAATGCATGAGTTTTCCTAAAATGAGTAATAAATAAATTGTTATACATCAATAACAATGAAGGAATGCAGTCTTGAATTTCAATGAGATTAATTATAATGTGATCTTAGTCTACTTCTTCGATGGTGGGTCCAGATCTGTTGGCAAAGTTGCCGAAGCCACCCGCCTGCTGGCCGCAACTAGCGTTGTTAGCTGCCCCAGGTCCAGCAGCATTACTGTTGGCGCCGGTGTGCAGCTTGGTCATGATGGGCGTACACGTCCGCGTGAGCTCCTGTAGACGATGTTCATACTCCTCCTTGTCCGCCAAGTTGTTACTGTCAAGCCATTGGAGCGCAGCATCGCACTCGCGTTTCACGGTGGCTTTGTCTTCATCGCTCAGTCTGTCTCCTGCCTCGTCCAGAGCTTGCTTCACGCTGAACAGGTAACCCTCCAGTTGGTTTCTCGCTGCGATTCGCTGCCTCTGTTTTTCATCTTCCTCGCGATACTTCTCCGCCTCGGACAACATGCGGTCGATGTCCTGCTGCGACAATCGACTCTTGTCGTTCTTAATGGTGATGTTGCGGGTGTTACCAGAACCAGTCTCCTTTGCAGAAACGTTCAGAATACCGTTGGCGTCTAAATCGAAGGTAACCTCAACTTTTGGTACGCCACGTGGCGCTGGAGGTATTCCCGTCAAGTCGAACGTTCCCAGGAGATTGTTATCACGTGTCATGGCTCTTTCACCCTCGAATACCTGGATGGTTACTGCTGGCTGGTTATCAGCGTACGTCGTGAAGGTCTGGGTCTGTTTGCACGGGATGCGGCTGTTCCTCTCGATGATCTTGGTCATGACGCCTCCAGCTGTCTCGATACCAAGTGACAGAGGTGTAACATCCACTAGCAGTACGTCTTGAATCTTGGAACTGCTTTCACCGCTTAGAATAGCTGCTTGGACCGCGGCGCCGTACGCGACCGCTTCATCAGGGTTGATGGATAAATTCAGTGGCTTACCACAGAAAAAGTTTTGCAGCAGAGACTGAATCTTTGGGATTCTGGTAGAGCCACCAACCAGAACTACATCGTGGATGGCGCTTTTGTCCATTTTCGCATCGGCCAAAGCCTTCTCGACGGGTTGTAGTGTGCCGCGGAATAAATCAGAGCACAATTCTTCAAAACGAGCCCGGGAAATTCTGGTGTAGAAGTCGATTCCTTCAAACAGGGCGTCAATCTCAATGCTGGCTTCAGTGCTCGATGACAAAGTTCTCTTGGCGCGTTCAGCAGCTGTTCTCAGTCGTCGCAAAGCCCGTGGGTTCGATGTCATGTCTTTGCGGTATTTCCGTTTGAATTCTTCAGCTAAATGGTTCACCAATCTATTGTCGAAGTCTTCACCGCCTAGATGAGTGTCTCCAGCTGTAGATCGTACCTCGAATAGTGAACCTTCATCGATGGTGAGGATGGACACGTCGAAGGTACCGCCACCGAGGTCGAAGATTAGTACATTGCGTTCACCTTTTAAGTTCTTGTCGAGGCCGTAGGCGAGCGCCGCGGCGGTCGGCTCATTGATGATACGCAGCACGTTGAGGCCAGCGATGGCGCCGGCGTCTTTGGTGGCCTGTCTTTGAGCGTCGTTGAAGTACGCAGGCACTGTGATGACTGCGTCCCTCACGCTGCCCCCCAGGTACGCCTCTGCTGTCTCCTTCATCTTTGTCAACACCATCGAGCTGATCTCCTCAGGTGCGAACGTCTTGGTTTCGCCCTTGTACTCGACGCGTAACTTCGGCTTGCTGCAGTCGTTCACCACTCTGAATGGCCAGTGTTTCATGTCGGCTTGAATCTTCGGGTCTTCGAATTTGCGGCCGATCAGTCGCTTGGCGTCGAACACTGTGTTGCTGGGGTTCATGGCCACCTGGTTCTTGGCGGCATCGCCGATCAGCCTCTCGGAATCTGTGAAGGCCACGTAGCTCGGGGTTGTGCGGTTGCCCTGGTCGTTGGCGATGATTTCCACTTTGCCTTGTTCCCAGACACCCACGCAAGAGTACGTGGTGCCGAGATCAATACCAATTGCTTTTCCCATTTTTCGTTGTTAATTTCTTTACTTCACGTAAAACACAATAATACTATTCACTTTTATACAATATTCTTCACAATTCGGTCAGAATAGCTTGTCTTGCTTGCTAGTATAGCTCTCGTATTCACTATTTAGCTCTTTACTCTGCGCTTGTTTCAAATGAACTGGCGTTGGCGCTCGCTCCACGAGCTTATATACTCCGCCAACTCTGTTACTCGAATGTTCGCGAAATGTTCTCGATTCAACTCACACGCTACTGTACTCATGTTCCAGAACATACTCAATCGTTTGTTGCCGCGTACAATCGGTCACAGTAGGGTATATGCGTAGTCGCGAATCGTTCTAGGCTGTTCTAGAAAAATTCCACAATTATTTACGTTTTCAAAGAATTTATACTTATAAAAAACGAAAACAAACAAATGTATGATCAATATTTTTACATTCTTTATAATTATTTTTTAATACTATGGAATTGTTTTAATAAATTTGTTCTGTTTTAAAATTATGGAACATTCTGGAATGTAGAATATAAACAAATTGCTATGTACAATTTAAATTTATTTTATCAATTGTTACTTATTGCTATTACTTTCTGCCGTGTAAGTAAATTGTTGAAATATAATTTTCTTCGAAAAAAAACGGATAATTCACATACAATGAATAAAATAACAAATTCAATTTCATTTTGTTAGTTTTAAATAAATGTACTATGTAAAAGTATCAAATATTAGTTGCAAAGTTTTGGTAATTCTCTTTATCAATTATCGAAACATTTTCACAAATGTAATTAGATAATAAATTTGTGTTTTTAAAGTCATTTTCCATTTTAATTATCATTGTTCTACTGTTAATGTGATTTTTTTATTTATTTGCATTTATCGATAAATTATTTTTGTACTTAGTAGAATAGCAGAAAACAATAAATAAAATGAAACAGTAATTGTTATTACATTATGTTATATTGTTTATAAAACACAAATTCATAAAAATTGTTATGAATACGAAAAATGTGTAAAAAAAAATGTTAATATTTTTTATATTACTTGTTTCATAGACAGCTTTCCTTTTTTTAAAAATATATTTAGATTAACACGAAACTAGGAATATAATATAAAAAATTAAACTTACTCAATTATTGTTTTTATATTTATTTGATTTTTTTTTTCACTGACCCGAAAAATATTCTTAATAGTCACCATATTGATTGTTTTTGACCCGCGGCCAAAAAACGTTGCCGACACCTTTCTAAAATCTAAATTTAAAATTTGACATTAGTTTCATAGATGTTCTAATAATTATGTAATATACATTAAATGACTACTTATGAGGCCGCTAAAATAAATAAATTTTATTCTAATTTGTAAAGTTTTAAATAAATTTTCAATAAGTATCGAATATTAGTTGCAAAATTTAATTCTTATAACTGTTATTTAAACTGTATTTTATCGAATGTTCGCGAAATGTTCTCGAATTGACTGCTGATGCGTCCTAGAATACGATCGATCTGGAATATCCGCCAATATAATTATGTTTATTCACAATTCGTTCTACATTGTCCTAGAAAGAGTCTAGTGTTATTATTTATTTTTTTAAAGTAACAAAAATATATGTAAATCAAAATATTACATTTTATTTTTATACATTTTTCGTACCCAAGTATTAAATAATACATATTTTTTTATGAATTTGTTTCAATTTAAAGAGAAACAATATAACAAATGTAGAAAATAGAAAATAAATTACTATCTACAATTTGATTTCTTTTCTTTATTTATTTCTGATATTCTACTAAAGAATAAAACTAATATTTGAAACTTTTACATAATAAATTGAAATTATATTTATTTGTACTAGTCATTTTACGTATATTAACTAATTTTTCGAAGAAAATTATATTTCAACAATTTATAGGATAGCAGAAAGTAATAATAACAAGTAACAAGTAAATTGTCTGTAGTAATTTGTTCTTAATCTACATTCTAGAATGTTCCATAATTTTAAACAGAACAAATTTATTAAAACAATACCATATTATTAAAAAATAATTATTAAGCATGTAAAAATATTGATTATACATTTGTTTGTTTACGTTTTTTATATGTATAATTTCTTTGAAAACGTAAATAATTCTGGAATTTTTCTAGAGCAGCCTAGAACGATTCGCGAATACGCATATACCCTACTGTGACCGATTGTACGCGGCAACAAACGATTGAGTATGTTCTGGAACATGAGTACAGTAGCGTGTGAGTTGAATCGAGAACATTTCGCGAACATTCGAGTAACAGAGTTGGCGGAGTATATAAGCTCGAGGAGCGAGCGCCAACGCCAGTTCATTTGAAACAAGCGCAGAGTAAAGAGCTGAATAGTGAATACGAGAGCTATACTAGCAAGCAAGCGAAGCTATTCTCTGACCGAATTGTGAAGAATATTGTATAAAAGTGAATAGTATTATTGTGTTTTACGTGAAGTAAAGAAATTAATAACGAAAAATGGGAAAAGCAATTGGTATTGATCTCGGCACCACGTACTCTTGCGTGGGTGTCTGGGAACAAGGCAAAGTGGAAATCATCGCCAACGACCAGGGCAACCGTACAACACCAAGCTACGTGGCCTTCACAGATTCCGAGAGGCTGATCGGCGATGCCGCCAAGAACCAGGTGGCCATGAACCCCAGCAACTCAGTGTTCGACGCCAAGCGACTGATCGGCCGCAAATTCGACGACCCGAAGATTCAAGCCGACATGAAACACTGGCCATTCAGAGTGGTGAACGACTGCAGCAAGCCGAAGATACGCGTCGAGTACAAGGGCGAAACCAAGACGTTCGCACCTGAGGAGATCAGCTCGATGGTGTTGACGAAGATGAAGGAGACAGCTGAGGCGTATCTGGGGGGCAGCGTGAGGGACGCAGTCATCACAGTGCCTGCGTACTTCAACGACGCTCAAAGACAGGCCACCAAAGACGCCGGTGCCATCGCTGGCCTCAACGTGCTGCGGATCATCAATGAGCCGACCGCCGCGGCGCTCGCCTACGGCCTCGACAAGAACTTAAAAGGTGAACGCAACGTACTGATCTTCGACCTCGGTGGAGGTACCTTCGATGTCTCCATCCTCACCATCGATGAAGGTTCACTATTCGAGGTACGATCTACAGCTGGAGACACTCATCTAGGCGGTGAAGACTTCGACAATAGATTGGTGAACCATTTAGCAGAAGAATTCAAACGCAAATACCGCAAAGACATGACATCGAACCCACGGGCTTTGCGACGACTGAGAACAGCTGCTGAACGCGCCAAGAGAACTCTGTCTTCAAGCACTGAAGCCAGCATTGAGATTGACGCCCTGTTTGAAGGAATCGACTTCTACACCAGAATTTCCCGGGCACGTTTTGAAGAATTGTGTTCTGATTTATTCCGTGGCACTTTAGAACCAGTCGAAAAAGCTCTAGCTGATGCTAAAATGGATAAAAGCGCTATTCATGATGTAGTTTTGGTTGGTGGTTCCACTAGGATCCCAAAGATTCAGTCTCTGCTGCAAAACTTTTTCTGCGGTAAGCCACTGAACTTGTCCATCAACCCAGACGAGGCGGTCGCGTATGGTGCCGCGGTGCAGGCGGCCATCCTCAGCGGCGAGAGCAGCTCCAAGATCCAGGACGTGCTGCTCGTGGACGTGACTCCTCTGTCACTTGGCATCGAGACGGCTGGAGGCGTCATGACCAAGATCATCGAGAGGAACAGCCGCATCCCGTGCAAACAAACACAGACCTTCACTACGTACGCTGACAACCAGCCAGCAGTAACCATCCAGGTATTCGAGGGTGAAAGAGCCATGACACGTGACAACAATCTCTTGGGAACGTTCGACTTGACAGGAATACCTCCAGCCCCACGTGGCGTACCAAAAGTTGAGGTTACCTTCGATTTAGACGCCAACGGTATTCTGAACGTTTCTGCAAAGGAGACTGGTTCTGGTAACACCCGCAACATCACCATCAAGAACGACAAGAGTCGATTGTCGCAGCAGGATATTGACCGCATGTTGTCCGAGGCGGAGAAGTACCGCGAGGAAGATGAAAAACAGAGGCAGCGAATCGCAGCGAGAAACCAACTGGAGGGTTACCTGTTCAGCGTGAAGCAAGCTCTGGATGAGGCAGGAGACAGACTGAGCGATGAAGACAAGGCCGCCGTGAAACGCGAGTGCGACGCTGCGCTCCAATGGCTTGACAGTAACAACTTGGCGGACAAGGAGGAGTACGAGCACCGGCTGCAGGAGCTCACACGGACGTGTACGCCCATCATGACCAAGCTGCACACCGGCGCCAACAGTAATGCTGCTGGTCCTGGAGCAGCTAACAACGCCAGTTGCGGCCAGCAGGCGGGCGGCTTCGGCAACTTTGCCAACAGATCTGGACCCACCATCGAAGAAGTAGACTAAAAACACATTATAATTAATCTCATTGAATTCAAGACTGCATTCCTTCATTGTTATTGATGTATAACAATTTATTTATTACTCATTTTAGGAAAACTCATGCATTGTAGTTATTATAATAATAGGTTTGTAAATATTTGTACATTTTGTATATAGACAGTAAATGTGTTAGAAAAATAAATAGTATTTTCAATTACTTAATTATGTCTTATAAATTTAGTCAAATATCCTTTTCTTCCTTTGTGTATTTTCTTTTATTTACAATCAATTCGAAATATGTCAGTTCCATGCTTTCAAAGAGTTGGGAAGTCAAATATTCTTGCTTGCAAAATTTGTGCATATTTGATAATAATCGGTTGTGAATAATGTAGGCTAAAAATTATAAAAGACGTTTGGATTAAGTTCTATAAATATTTCATTTAAATAATTCGAAACGCTTTATTTAAATAAAATATTTACTGAGTTTAATCCAAATCTTTTACAATTGTACTACATATAATGAGTACTTAAAGTTTTTTCAACTTATTAATATAGGTTTTTCTGTGGAAACTAATTTTCTGGCACTTACCGTAGTTCAAGTAGAGTAGAACCTATTAATTTACTTTAAGAGTCAAGCCATTTCAGTCTTTTCTAATTTTGACTTTTAAATAATGAAAATATAGAAAATTTATTGAGAAATATAAATGTCACTTCGAAATTATTTTACTCGAAAAAGAAAACGCAAATAATTAGTATAAACTAGCGGTTCGACCTGCTTCGCAGGTCTGACCCCTATGCTCCGCGTCACTGAAGACGATTACAACTGAAAATGTAAAAAAATAAATTGAGTAGTCTTAAATATCTTCCTTTTAATACCAAATAATTGACAAAGAAAGCTCGTCACTTCGTTCCTCGCTTCCATGATACTACTTTGTGACAGTTGCAATTAAATCTCTTCCTTGAGAACTTTAATTTCATACCAAACACGGTAGGATTTAAATAACATTTATAAAAACAATTGACGATCGGCCAAAATAACTTTTTGATATTTGAGTTTAAATCCACTTCATGAGACTTTAATTTGATACCAAACACAGTAGGATTTAAATTACATTTATACAAAACAATTGACAATCGCCAAAAACAACTTTTTGATACTTAAGTTCAATCCTCCTCTGCGAGACCTTTAATTTGAATCCAAACACGGTAGGATTTAAATAACATTTATACGAAACAATTGACAATCGCCAAAAACAACTTTTTGATACTTAAGTTCAAACCTCCTCTGCGAGACCTTTAATTTGATTCCAAACACGGTAGCATTTAAATAACATTTGTACAAAACAATTGACAATCGCCCAAAACCACTTTTTGATACTTGAGTACAAACATTCCCTGCGAGACCTTTACTTTGATTCCAAACACGGTAGGATTTAAATAATATTTATGCAAAACAATTGACAATCGCCCTAAACCACTTTTTGATACTTGAGTACAAACGTCCTCTGCGAGACCTTTAATTTGATTCCAAACACGGTAGGATTTAAATAACATTTGTACAAAGCAATTGACAATCGCCCAAAACCACTTTTTGATACTTGAGTACAAACGTCCTCTGCGAGACCTTTAATTTGATTCCAAAAACTGTAGGATTTACATAGTATTTATGAAAAACAATTGACGATCATCCAAAACAACTTTCCGACACTTGAGTTCAAATCTCCTGCGTGAGACCTTTAATTTGATACCAAATACAGCAGTATTTATATAAAATTTATAAAAAAACAGATGACGATCATCCAAAATAACTTTCTAACACTTTAGTTTAAATCTCCTCCGTGAAACCTGTAATTTGATACTAAACACGATTGTATTTAAATAACATATATAAAAAACAATTGATGATCGTTCAAAATAACTTATAGTCAATTCTACGAATTTAGATTAAAAAGAAAATTCTTGATTATAAATATTTAAAGCAATCTTGAAAATAATTTTCAAACTTTTCATATTAGATAAGTAATTTTTATTATTTATACGTTACCGCCTAAAACACTTAAAAGCAACGAAGTTGACGAATAAGAGCATCTGTTATAAAGTATAGTCAAAGCGAAAATTTTTATTGAAAATTATTTTCTTATTTTTAAATTAACGTTTTAAAATTTTACCAAATATTAAACATGTACGTTCCATTATTCTAACCACAAATAAAATTACTAAACTTATCTAACATGTTTACAATTAAAGTAATTTATATTTAAAATTTCTAAGTGAACTGTCAATGAAATCCATAAATGTCACATTCATAGCAACGGGCGCAATTCTTTTTATTTAAAATTGAAAAAAAGTACCAAGGATAGTGTGATTTTGTAAATTTTGACTTTAATTATTTAATATCTTGCACATCATGAGTAAGAAAAATGTGAATTCATAAAAAGCACGTATTCCCAATCAAACTCTAATTGTCCGAAAATGTTTCACTCGAATCCATCAAATCGTCTAGGCCGTAGAGCTGCGCACAAATTGTGCAAATTTTCGGCCTTATTTATTTAATATCTCGCACATCATGTGTAAGAAAAATGTAAATTCATAAAAAGCACGTACTCCCAATCAAACTCTAAATGCCTGTAAAGGTTTCACTCGAATATATCAAACCATCTAGGCTCTAGAGCTGCGCACATATTTTATAAATTGGTTACTAAGCAGATGAAAGTATAGAGAATCCTAAGCTGATTAGTATATAGGATTTTGTTTCATTTATAATTTTTTGAATGTGAATAAAATTATGAAAGAAACTGAATCTATGTAATACATTTAAATGTCGCGGTCTTACTTTAACTTCCGTTCTGACTGATTCAGTTGAGTGTATTTTTATACTTTACATAGAGAGGTTGCAAGACTGTAGAGTGTGAATGTAGTTTTTCCCTCGTAAATTGTTACTCGGTTTTTATGTTGTTGTAATAGTTTAATACATTATTAAATCATTCAGTAATTACAAAAAGTGTACTAATTGGCATTACAAACGAACCTCTGAAACCAACAAGTAAATAGGTTATGGGCCCAGGTATCGTTTAAAACACAAAAGAACTGAAATAGTTCTCGAACAAAAGAACGCCATCTTCAACGTTTCTGACGATCTTTTGTAAAAGTCCAAATAGAAGTTTTGTCGAACTGAATGATCGAAAATGGATAAAGTCGACATTTCCACAATTAACAAATTTAACGGATCAAACTATGCACAGTGGAAATTCCAAATCAAGTGTGCGCTCAAAGCCAAAGGAATTTACGGAGTGGTAGATGGAAGCAACCCGAAGCCATCAGACAATCAAACCAACGAGCTCAAAGACTGGAATAAAAAAGATGCTCACGCAATGTTTGCGATCACAACAGCCATGCAGTTGGAGCAAATTACGTTGATTGAAAACTGTGACAACTCGAAACAAATCCTCGACAAGCTTGACTCAATATTTCAGCTCAAATCAGAAACGAACAAGATGATAGTACATGAAAAATTTCACCAATATAAAATGCATAAAAACGACACGATAGCGCAGCACATCTCCAAGGTCGAAAATTTGGCAAAACTTGTTCGTGAAGCAGGAGAAACTGTAAGTGATGCTGCTATAATGATGAAAATTCTTAGTACACTTCCTGCAAAATACAGGAACATACGACAGGCTTGGTTGTCACTGGACGAGGCCAAACAAACCATTTCAAACTTAACAGCACGACTTCTCGATGAAGAAGCTAACCTAGAATCCGTAGAGGAAGCTGAAACCGCACTAGCAGCTTTATCACTAAAGAAAAACAAGTACGGATACAACAGCACGAAAGAAGACAAAGGTCAAGGAAGCAATCAATCAAAAGGTTCCTCAATTGTTTGCTACAACTGTGGAAAGAAGGGACACATCGCCAGAAGATGTAGACAACCACAAAAGAAAAAGGGACCACCAAACAATCGATTCGAAGCAAGAAATCAACAAAGAACCAGTGAACGACACGAAGAAAGCTACGAAGTTGCTCTTCACGCAGACGGTAACCCAAATTATTCCTACGCAGAATCATGGATAATGGACAGTGGTGCGTCATCCCACATGACCTACAGGAGAGAATTTTTTAATACGTTTGAAGATAGCTTTGAATCCAGCGTTACTCTAGGGAACGAGACAAGTCTGAAAATAAAAGGAAAAGGAACAGTAAAAGTTCAAGCATTGGTCAAAGGAAATTGGCATGATCGTACATTAATAGACGTTATGTATGTTCCAGATCTAAAGAAAAATCTTTTTTCAGAAGGTGCAGCAGCAAACAAGGACATAAACATAATAAAAGATAAAAATCATGCACAACTCTATAAAAATGAAGCAGTAATTGCTAATGCTGTCCGCGAACCAAATAACATTTATAAAATGTTATTTAGAACTGTAGTCAATGAAATGTTTCAAGCCAATCTAACCAAAAGTGAAAGCCTGAAAGTATGGCATGAAAGACTTGGACACTTAAATGTGAAAACTCTAGAAGAAATGGTGAAAAAGAACTTGGTAACCGGTATAAACTTTTCAAATGTTGAAAACTTTTTCTGTGACGCGTGCGCATATGGCAAGCAACATCGTCTTCCATTTAAAAAGAACGAAAAGACATTGAACTTTAAAGTAGGTGAAAAGATCTATAGTGACGTGTGTGGACCAATGGAAACAACATCCATAAGTGGTTCCAAATACTTTATCGTTTTCAAGGACAAAATAAGTGGTTTTCGTGTTGTTAACTTTATTAAGCATAAATCAGATGCACTGGAATGTTTCAAAACATTCAACAACATGATCAAAAACAAATTTGAACGTTCAATTAAAGTATTGCACGTAGACAACGGTGGCGAATACAAAAACAAAGACTTCGAAAAGTATTTAAACAAAGAAGGGATAGTTTTGGAGACAACCGCTCCTTATACTCCTGAGCAGAACTCTAGAGTAGAGAGAGACAACAGAACCATCGTCGAGAGTGCTAGAACAATGATTTATGGTGCCAACATGCCTAAATACATCTGGGCTGAAGCTGTCAACACAGCTGTATACTTACTAAATAGAACAGCTACAACTCAGACCGATACTACCCCTTATGAAGCTTGGTATGGTAAAAAGTCAAATTTAGAACATGTAAGAACATTTGGAAGCGAAGCATTCATGCATATACCCGATCAAAAAAGAAGGAAACTAGATCCTAAGAGCAAAAAGATGATCCTGGTTGGGTATGACAACGACTCAAATAACTACAGATTATTTGACCCAGACACCAAGAAAATAACAATTTCGAGAAACGTACTTTTTAACGAAAGTAAGTTAAGCCTTGAGAGAAAAGAAAATACTGTGAAAATCAGTATCAACGCTGATGACGAACTAAACGAACTCCGAGAGCAAGAGGAGCAGGAGCAGATGCAAGATCAAGAAGCGAACAGATTAATCCAGCCAGTACAAAACAACGAAGAGGAAGAAGTACCAAATCCAGGACGTCCACGACGTCAAATTAGATTGCCAAGTCGATACAATGAATTTGAAATGTTAAACTTCGTCGAAATGAATATTCCACAAACCTATACAGAGGCACTAAATTGTGACGAAGCACGACACTGGAAACTGGCTATTGCTGAAGAACTAAAAGCACTAAAAGCAAACAACACATGGGAAGCTGCAGAACTTCCGCCTGGTAAGAAACCAATTGGATCAAAGTGGGTATTTAGAATAAAACACAATGAAGATGACTCAACTTCACGCTACAAGGCTCGGTTATGTGCAAAAGGATACGCACAGCAAAAGAACGTTGATTACTATGAAATATTCTCGCCCACAACTCGTTTTGACTCAATTAGAACGCTTTTGGCAGTAACAGCAGCAAGAAATCTAAAAATTAAACAATTCGACATCAAAACTGCCTTCCTCAATGGAGAACTCAAAGAAGAGATCTATATGACACTTCCTGAAGATATGGAAGTAACAACGACAAAATGTAACCAAGTGTACAAGTTGAATAAATCACTATATGGGCTTAAGCAAGCCCCCAGGTGCTTTAACAAAAAGTTTAGCGTTTTTCTCAAAAATTATGGTTTTGAACAATCTCAAGCAGACAAATGTGTGTACACAGGTTTTGTAAATAACACCAAAGTGCTACTTGTACTTTATGTAGATGACGGACTGTTAATAAGCGAAAGTGATGTAATAATAAACATAGTTTTAAAAGAACTAGAAAAACAATTCGAAATAAAAAGTAGTGAAGTGAAAAACTACGTGGGTATGCAGATAAAAAGAGACTCTGACGGCTCTATCTTCATAAATCAAGAAAATTACATAAAACAAATTGCTAAGAAATTTGAACTTGACACTGCAAACGCAGTATGTGTACCTTCAGACCCACAAACAAACATTACAGGTGAAAATAGTGAATATCTTGAAGAGAATGAGGTTCCATACAGACAGTTGGTTGGTTCCCTCATGTTTGCCGCAATTGTTACTCGCCCAGACATTTGTTATGCAGTGGGAGTAGCTAGTCGATTCCTAAACAAACATAACAAACAACAATGGAATGCAGTGAAAAAGATAGTAAAATATCTTATTGGAACGGCTGATTACGGAATTTACTATAAAAGCTATAATTCTACGTCCCTGACCGGTTTCTCCGACTCAGACTTCGCAGCTGATCTCCAAACAAGACGATCAACCAGTGGTTATGTCTTCCAACTTGGTGAATCTGCAGTAACTTGGACCAGCAAGAGACAACCGACCGTATCGTTGTCAACCACAGAGGCAGAATATGTATCAGCCTCTCAAGCCGCCAAGGAAGCTAGTTGGCTGCAGAGACTTCTTTCAGATATAGGTGAAAATCCAGAAAAACCTACCACAATCAACATAGACAACCAGAGTGCTATACGTCTCATAAAAAATCCAGAGTTCCACAATCGGACAAAACATGTAGACATAAAATACCACTACGTTCGTGAAAAATATGAAGCAGGTGACATCCTACCCATGTACATCAACACGAAGGACCAAGTGGCAGATATCCTAACGAAGCCGCTGCCCAAAATGTCTTTTGAAAAATTGAGACTCCTATTAGGTGTACAAAGATATAATATGTAAATTAGAATTAATTTTAAGATTTAAAGAATGTAATAATTTAATATGTTTATTTTATGTAAAGTATTCAAAAGTGGGAGTATGAAAGAAACTGAATCTATGTAATACATTTAAATGTCGCGGTCTTACTTTAACTTCCGTTCTGACTGATTCAGTTGAGTGTATTTTTATACTTTACATAGAGAGGTTGCAAGACTGTAGAGTGTGAATGTAGTTTTTCCCTCGTAAATTGTTACTCGGTTTTTATGTTGTTGTAATAGTTTAATACATTATTAAATCATTCAGTAATTACAAAAAGTGTACTAATTGGCATTACAAACGAACCTCTGAAACCAACAAGTAAATAAAAATAATATAGAATCCTCGATTGAAAAAGTCAAGTTAACTTCGGCATAAATAGTTTTTATCAATTTTTCTATTAAAGTTGCTAGACTCCTAAATTTGACGCAGTAAATTGTCAGAATGGCACAATATTTAAATAGATAAATAAGGATAATGATGAAAGGTGTGTAAAGATAAAAAGCAACAAGATATGGAAAAGCTTTAATATATTTAAGTATATCATTTACAACAGGGTGTTTCAGTTTAGAAATAGGTAATAAATTACTATTTGTTGTCTAGATACACGTTAATAAATCTTTCACCATCTTGTTATAAATATTTTATTAAATTAATTACTCTAACTACACGCTAATAAAATTAATTAATGAAATGACGATTTTTACATTTCATGTTACTTTCAAAAATAAAGCAACTGAAACAACAACCTCAAAATCTTTTCACACTTTTCTAAATTGCCTCGTACAAAATTATTCTTTTCCTTTTTTTGTATTAGTACGTAAAAAATATTGCGCTTTGCACAATGAAATTAATTCACTTTATTATAAAAGTACACTGCATGTCAAAAACCAAGGTTCGACATTTTTGTGCTATACCTGCGTGCCTGAAAAAAGCGCACATTATTAAAAATACTTTCTGTACAGTAAGACGGGATAAACATAAATATTTGATACTACACCATAATCAAATTAAGGTTTATACTGATTGAATTGAAATGTTAGAGTGCGTACACGTTAACTTCAAGCTACCAAGCCTATCAGTTTATTAGGCTTGGTGGCTTGAAGTTAACGTGTACGCACTCTACTTAAATATTTTGGAAATTTAATTCGGTAAGCAGTCACTTTTTTCATGCACACGCCAATAGTGCATTTTTAAATTAAACTCGATGATAAATTAAATATTTGCGAATATATATTATTATATACAAATAGATTACAAATAGATTTGCTTTATTTTTTATATAGACAATTATTTTAGATGAAATGCTGTGAGAGCAACGAAATTTCAACTGAAAATGTTTTGATTGTTTTATAAAATAAGTTTGAATGTTTCAGTTGTCATTTTAAACTAAGTAGCACTTTACGAAAAATAAGAATAAGCACAGCAAACCGAAGCAATCGTGGTAAAAAATTAATGCTGCCTATTTACAAATTTACTCGATTATTAACGAAATATTGTACATTAAGATATTTATTTTTTCCCGTTTTTGTTTCACTGGGCTTTAACTAAAATTAATTCCGTACTCCTATTGATTACACTCAATAAGAATAATGTATTAAAAATTGGTTGATAACAAAAATGTTCCGTATTTCAAAACATGCAAACTGTAAAGTAAACAATTAATTTTATATATTATCACAGCATATATGTAATATACTCATCTTTAAAGAACAATTCACATTCTAACTGAGAAACGAAGATTAAAAAAGTAATAAAACAGCAATAAAAACAGGAGAATTGTAAACATGTTTCAGACATAACCTCAAATGATTTCACTGCAAATTTAGTTACTTTTTGCAACTACAGCGAAGAGTAGCTTTAATATACTGTACGATGTGACGGATTAGAAAAGTTGCGAATAAAATAATATTGCAACTCTTTACAAATTACTGCCACGATTAATGTTTTAAAAATATATAATTCTAACCTGTTTCTTAGTTTTCGTTCCTGTCACAAAACTCACTTCAAAATCACACGATTGCACATTTTTAAATACCATTATTTAATTGTACGTTATGTACTACATTTTGCTTGTACTATTTACGTCAGTTTTACGAAATAAAACTTATTTGACTGCGCAAAACAAACTCGATATTTTTTTAACTGTTCTGCAGGAACGAAATCGATGAAAAGATTAGGTTCAGTGTAGCCAATATGCAAACGAAACGCAATTGATTTGGCACGGATCTCGGCTAACCACAATCACTGGAACTACTACGTGATCTGTTTTTGAATATTCTATTAGTTATGATTTAGTTCTGTCAATATTTTAAATGCTATTTTAGTTAAACATGATGTTGAATCTTTTATTAGAAGCATTTTTTTTTTATAAAATATCTTTAGAACGGATGGGCAGATCTAAAACAATTCTACTAGAATATCCAAAAACAAAGTTATTATGAATAAACGTGGCGTTAGTGTTTGTATTTGATTCGATTTGTTTTTGTGATTTTTGAAATATGGTTCTAAACGGAAGTTACAAAAATCTTTGAGAAAGATCACAGCTAATTGAAGACTAGTTACTTTATTATTTCGATGCATTTGTTATAGTTCAAATATAACAAACAGTAAAAATGTTTGAATCAATCCGCAAAGTCTAGTATTATATTAAAGAACTAGTTTTAGAAGAAATGATTTTTCGCACGCGCAAAATTTTGAAAACGAACCCTGACGAGTTTTTTAAATGACAAGAGTCTTATAAAATTTTATATTTTGCATTTTTTATAAACTAAAATATATATTTTTTAAACTGCTATATTAAACAAATTGGTTGAGGAAAATTTTAATGTGTAATGTCGTGATTGGTAAAATTAAATATTTGAGTTATTTGACAGTTCATATAAATCTGATTTATGAATAATTTAATTGAAATAAAGGTTCTTTTGATACGTAATTGGTTTTCGCACTGACCAATATGACTGTAAAATATAAAAAATATTATTAATCAAGTGCATTATTGACTTTGCAGATACTTTTGTAGCATGTTATGTAGTATAAACAGCTTTGCTTATTTCGACGCAGTATTTCAATAAAATATAATTTGTGCAAACATATTTTGAACCCAAAAAGTACCGAAAAATATAAAAATACATTTATCGAGGGCACCGCGAGCAAAACGTAGTCATAATTCAACATGTTTACAATTCACATAAAAGAAAAATAGATAACCTATTTCACCCGAAGACCGATCAACAGTCCGAGGCGTTGAGGTCGACGCTAATGGTGGGCGGCTTCTTGGGCTGTCCGCGCGCCAGGCGGTCCAGCTCAGCTGCAGCGTCGGATCGAACTGCGGCGGCCGCCGCGGCCTTGTCGGGCGTCGCTAGGGGCGTCAGCTCGGGTTTACCAGGAGTAGCGGGACTCGCTCCGGATTTCTTGTGTAATAGTGAGTTGAAGAAGTTGGCGAGGACGCCTTCGCCTCCTGGGGTGCCAACGACTTTGGCGCCGTCCAGCTATAAAATATTATATTCAAATGTAATGAATAGAATAATTGGTAAATTAAAAATTGGAGTAAACGGATGGATCATGTTTTATTGGTACTAATACTGAAATGTAATAATAATGGAAAGCTAACTTTTAGGCTTTTATGTAAGAGAAATGTATGGCCATCCTCACTTGTTTGTGGAACGGTTGCTATGCGATTGTTGAGGTTATATAAAAAAAAAATGTTGTACAGTCTTGTCCAAAAGTGATACATAATATTTAGTAGTGTTTTGTTCAGGTATTTGAAAATTCCTTTAAATTCACATACATAATAGTTAATTGAACTTATTTATATTATTGTACTATTTAATTTTATATATAACATTTTGTTTCAAAATCAATTAATGTTAATTTCATTATATTTTCTAATCAACTTTCTAAGCGGACTGTACGACAAAGATAGGAGGCCTAACGACTGGCTGCTTCTCTCGGCTCGCATTTTCAACGCCAATTCGCGTTCCATTTAAATTAATAAGGTTTAGTACAAATTGTTTTGGCAATAAATAGTTATTTGTTTAACTAGGCACCAAAATACCAGATTTACAGCAAAGGATGCCGTTTCATTGACGAGGCAAAGCCGAAGCTGTAAATCTGTGTTTGGTGCCGAGTTGATCACAATTTTTTACCGATTTTAAATTAATATTAATTTAGTCATTATTTTACATACATATTTTGAAAGTTATCGCTGTCAAATTACGTTGCTATGTATTTGTTGACCGGTTGCTATTAATTTGTTGACGGTTACTATGCGTTTTTAGAGCGGTTGCTATGTAAAATAATTTTACAGACAAGGCATAAAAGTGACACTTTACAGTCTGTTAGCAGTTCGTAAACTGTCACATTTAATATCAATCGGCAAAAACTTAATTTTTACAATACAAAAGACAATTCGTAATAAACCTGTTTAAATTTCAAGTTAAATTTTAGTTCACCTAACAGTTACAACAATATACTGAAAAATTATATTAATGAAGAAATCTATTTCATGCCTGAATATTAGTATCAGAATAAATCAGTTTTTCCTTGCACAAAAATGGCCAGTTAAATATGTATATCTTTCTCCTACCAAAACTACGTCATATATTTTCTTTCTAGTTTCTAATAATTAATTTTTCGTAAACTATAAATTATGCATGATTTAAAAAAATTCGGGTATTTTATTTTCTTGTTTAAATTCATAATATAAAAAATAAAAATTTGGTCACAGTTTCCGTTTAAGTTTTAACACCAATAACTTATTTTAATTAAAGCAATGCCAATGAAAATGTGTAATACGTTACTTTCCCAGTGTTTGAGTCGTTACTACTGTATGTTTCGATTAGACCTAGTATTTTGCCATTCTCAATTAATCCCAAAAAAATATAAGAAAAGTTATTTTCATTAGTTTTTTTTTAGATAAATTTTAGATTAGTTTTTATTTTTAATAAATTGGGACTAAATGAGCTTGGCTTCATAATAAATAAAATGTGTACTCACTTTTGATGCCATCTATTGAAACACATAAAATAACACACACAACTTAGAATATAGGTTCCATTAACAGTTAATTAAAGTTGCAGTCAATTCAGAAAATCGTACCATCATCTTCTAATAGTTCATCAACTAAGAAAATATGTTTTTATTTTACTACAACGAAACTAAACCCTGTATCTTTTATAATACAATAAATAAATAACCTCTCGATCTTCTGAAATGTCTACAACTCCACAAATACTACATCTTCAACTCTACATGTTAGTGATATATCAAGTGACTCACCTTCTTGGGCGAGCCCTGCAGACCAGGCGAACCGGCCGCACGCGGACTGGCCTTGCCGATGCCAGCAGCGCGAATGGGGGACTCGCCGCTGCGGGGCCCTGTAGCCGATAGGCCGCCGCCCGCTAGTAACAGCTGTTGTTGCCGCGCTAGGAAGGACTGCTCGTCTTCTGCTAGGACTTCGTTCTCACGATGTGACACAGCCTATGAAAAAACGAAAACGAAAAAAATATGGTTTTTCAGTCACGGTTTAAGTAATAAATTAGATGTTATGGCAGTGCCACAGCGTATAAAATTATATGTTATGGCAGTGCCAGAACGTATAATAAATTATATGTTATGGGTTATGGCAGTGCCATAACATATAATAAATTATATGTTACGGGTTATGGCAGTACCATAACGTATAATAAATTATATGTTATTTATTTCAGCGCTGTTCTGTCATCAGGCACTATGACGTCACACTGTTTTATATAGAATCTTTAATAATTAATTACAGGCTTAATTATATTACAATATAGATGAAAATACGTAAAATATTCACATATTAACGTCGATTTTCGAAAAAATAAATTAAATAAATTGGTTGAAGGGCCTATTATGAATTTTTTAAAAATCTCCTAATTATAACATTACCTCAATAGAAAAAAATCTGATGTGGCCAGCACATAACCTCCCGCCCAATACTACTCTTAAACGGTACAAAATAGTATTTGATTATACAGAAACATACCTTCTTATTTGTTTATTTTCTATTTATATTTGAGAATTTTAATTTTCTTTCGTATATTTATTTAATTTTTTGACATAAATTTCACTAAGAAAACAGCTTCACAATCACAATGACATGTGTCACATTTCGTGAAAAATTGAAAATTTTCCATGGTGTACTAGGAATGCAAGATTTGTGAAATCTAATTTCTTTATATTTTATTATCTCTAAGTCTAATGAAAATTATTAAAATTAGTGTAATCAAAACACATGTAAAATTAAATATTCTACAACTTTCAAAATAACATAAATTGTTGAAAAAGGAAATTTAATCGTGTTTTTCACGAAAAACTGTTAAGGGCTTCAAGTAAACTACTACTTCCGGTTGACCAATTGTATCCAAAATCTAATCAGCTCTTCATTTAAATATAAGAAGCAATAATTCACAAAATTGTATTTTTTGGTATTATAGTATTTGAGTTATGCGAGACGAAAAAATTACCACACACATACACACACACACACACACACACATACATACATACATACATACAGACATCATCGCGAAAATAGTAAAATCGTATTGTAGGGACCTTAAAACGTGCTTATTGAAAACTCACTACCCAATTTTCTGACCAAAAACAATACCTCCCTTACCTAGAGGTAGGCGGGAGGTAAAAACACATTTCATGCAGCCTGTTATCGCACTCATCCTTTAATAATATACTATTATTAATTATCTCCACTCACCTTCCTCGTGATGGGCTGCACAATGATATCCCTATAATAGTCATCCGGTTTACACGTATGCATATTCTCGTACAATATACTAATCTTCTTCATGTTATCCCAGCCCGCGGGGATGAACACGGCGTCCTTCTCGACCACCAGGGCCGGCGTGCGGAACGGCAAACCGTAGATGCGATGAGTGAGGTACTTATACAACAGGTCGCAGTTCTTGTCCTCTTTGGCACTGGTGTAGAAGAGAGCGGCTCCGTGCTGCAGGCAGAAGCGCCGGATCCATTGCTGCATGAAGTCGAGCTGCTCGTCGCGGTAATCTTGTTCTTTCTCTAGAGTTGCCATGTAGTCCGTCTTAGAAAAGACAAGTTAGAGTTGTTGAAAAACATTAAGATGGCGGAGGAGTAAAGAATAGTTAGTTGTCAAACTAGAGAGGAAAGCGCTTCTTTTTCCCCCTCGAGTTCGAAGTTTGCCTCATGAGCGCAGCGAGTGAGACATTTCGAACGAGAGTGGAAGAAGGGCTTACCTCTCGTGTTAGACACAACATTTTTTTCACGACATGTTTCTAAAAACGATTTTCTCGGATCTAAAATACACTTTGAAAACACAACTGACAGACTGACGCGTTAAAAGTTAGGTTATCAGACACAAGGCGGTGTAGCAGTATTGCCAATGAACCAATATTAAATATCTTCAATAAGTTGTCAAATTTGTAATAAAAGAAGAAAAAAAAATATAAGACATAATTGTAAGATAATTTAAAGTATGTATATCACTAAAATAAGGATTTTCAATCAAATTAGGAATTTATTTATAATTTTTATAATATATTTTTTGTAAATGACATTTATAATTGGTAAAACTTCTATATTTTCCTCTCTAGAGAGGAACAACACATTTTCCTCACTATTTCGGGAGAAGAACGATGGGGTTTCCTACCATGTCATGAAAAAAATAAATTATTTGTCATAGATGTATGTACAGATTGTTCCAAGAAGCAATTTTAAATTAACCATTATGATGGGATATTATTGCTGTAGTTGTTAAGTTAGAGCATTTTTAGTTCAAATTGTAAATATATTTAGTTATATTTTCTGTGGAATTATGGAGAAAGTTAAGGTCAACCATACGGGCTGAAAATAGCGCAACATGAACATGACTTTTTTGAAACAATATATTATTATTATAATAAATGAAACATATAATGTTTTATACCTACATTTGTAGATAAAAGTCCAAAGTTTTGTAATGAATTTTAAAAAGCTAACTTTGTTTGCAAATTATACATGAACATAATTTTCATAGTAGTAAAATATATGTCACACATTCCCATGAACGACTACAGTAATGCAAATAATTTGTATATTTATAAATATGATCCTCTATTATTTTTCAGCTGAATTTACAGTTTTTGAGAAACAAATTAAAATATACCAAAAAGTGTGTTTTTTGGTATATTTTTATTTGTTTCTCAAAAACTGTAAGTTCAAATGGAAAATAAACTTAGTATGTTATAAATGACCATATTTATAAATATACGAATTATTTGCATTACTGTAGTCGTTCATGGGAATGAGAGACACAGTATCAAAGTTCTGAATTTTTCACCAACTAGACTTCAACGAATATTTTTTTATAGTTGAATGTTTCAGTTATCCTTTTCATCCACATATATAAATACTAGAATGTTCAAAGACTTCACAGTAATAATTGTTTTGTTTTTCGATACGTATAATTGTAAGTAATAATTTATTCAAATTTGAATTTGCAAAACGAAATTCATGGGAGTGAACGAACCCAGCCTGTGAAAAGTACTGCATCTATTAAAATAATTACTGTTGTTATTACTTTTAATAATGTTACAATTAATTTCAAAATATAGTGTAATTTATGTACCTTATGGTTAGTTCAGGTTTCTACCACTAATTAGAGTATTTTAATTTTAGATGCTCAATATCGAGTGAACCACTATCAACGCATTTTGCTATAACGAGCAAATTTGGAAACAATTCTATCGAAATACCAAGCAATGAATGTTGAAGGTGTCAGCCACGTTAATTATTTACAACGCGACTTTAACTTAAATCATAAGAAAAAACTAGTTACCTTCGTAACAACGACAACAATATCCAACCCCAAGTTAGTCATAAGCACTCCTTCCGGCAACGGAGCCCCGCCATCCTCCACCATCTCTCCGTCATCCGGCGGGTCGAAGCTCTTGCTGGTTCGCTTAAGCGGCGAGGCGGGATCGAGCTCATCTCCAGGCTCGGCGTAGTCCTGCCAGGCGCGCACCACGTTCTGTCGCCTGGCAGCGCGCATGTCCCGGTCCACGCCCATTTTGTCCACGTGGTCGGCCAGCACGGAGGCCCAGTGCTGCAGCTGCTCCAGGATACCCCACGGTGTCGTCATGGCCACGGTGAGCATGACGAGCGTGTGTGGGAATGTGTCGGGGTTCAAAGCGAACTTGAGGAGGTTGCCGTGGCCGGCGTCGCCGTCGAGGACCCATACGCTTAGCCGGGTGTGGTCTGGAATTGAAATAGTAATAGCATGATTTAAAAAAAGAATCGGATCGGTAAATTAGTACATAATTTAGGATTTTATGGACGAGGCACATAAAAGGGTGAGTCTATAATAGTATTTTATGTATCTAGAACGAAAAGTGAATCTTTAAGGTATGAGCAAGTTGTTTACGGCCGAGGCGGGCAGCCGAGGCCATAATTACTTGCGAGGACCTTAAAGTCACTTTTCGTTCGCGGTACATACAAAATTTTATTTCATACTGGTTACTAAAGTTGTTAAATTATAGAATTTATTAACAGAAATTATCAAAAATTCATAGAAATATGAGTTGATATAAGTAGGCTAAATAACAATTTCTATAGGAACAAGTATTTGTTTATAAATAATGAACAAATTAAAAGTCAAATTTTACTTTAAAGTCCTAGGACTTTAAAGTTTCACTTTTCGTACGATAAATAGTCCGAAAAATGTAACATAAGTAACCAGTATGACATAATAGTTATTTATTTAACTAGGCATCAAAGTACCAGATTTACAGCAGAGGTGCCTCGTCAATGAATACAAAAAATTATACAAAAAATACAAATATAAAACTGTTGAAAACGTCAAACTCAAATAAATAAATATAAATAATAATATGTGGCTCTGATTCGTCGAAATTATTCCATATGCGGTGTATGGAATGATAGTTATTCCAATACAATTTTTAGTTGTGGAATGTGTAGTTTCCAAAACAGTGTAGAAAATTTATTTTACAATTATGACACAAATCAAAAATAGTTATTTGTTTAACTAGGCATCAAAATACCAGATTTACAGTAGAGGCTGTCGTTTTATTGACGAGGCGAAGCCGAGGCAATGAATGCTGCCGAAGCTATAAATCTGTGTTTGGTGCCGAGTTGAACACATAATTTTTTTGCCGATTTGGAATTAATATTAATTTTATGATTATTTTAAATAGATATTTTCAAGGTTTATTGATGTCAAATTACTTTGCCATGCATGTGTTGAACGGTTGCTATGCATTTATTGACGGTTGCTATGCATTTATTGAGCGGTTGTTATGTAATAGTTATTTACATTACAAGCAAGGTAAAACAGTAAAATATTTTCACTTGTTACTCACTTACACCATTTACCCAAACCCTTTATTACCTTTGAAAATGAATCTTTACAAGTTACAAATTGACAGCTACATTGTAAAAATTTTACAAGTTAGTAAACAAGGTGAACAATGCACGTTGCCACAGTAATGCTTGCAAGGCTTATACGAAATCATTTAAAATAATTTTTGACAGAACAGTTGTGTGTAACAGACAGGACTTGGTTCTAATTTTATTTTGATATACAAATGAGTAACAAGTAAAATGTTGTACAATACACACAAGATAACTGTTTTTACTGCTTCAAGGAGGTGACAGGCTCGCCGATCATTTCCTCCATTCAGCAGTAAAAACTGTTTTACCTTGCTTATAATGTAAAAAACTATTACAGCCTAGACATAAAAGTGACACTTTACAGACTGTTAGCAGTCGGTGAAGTGTCATCTTTAATATCAATTGGCAAAAATAGTATATTACACATTAAAGGAGAGGAGAAGAGTATGTTTTTTTTTTGTCGCGGAGTAAAATTCAAGCACGAGCCGTAGGCGAGGACTACAATACTACGAGTCTATAGAATATAATTTCATTATTTCATGGTGACGGTGTGTGTTTTTTGTCAACGATAATTCATATTTTAATTAAGCTATCAATATCAAATTTAGATGAGATATTCATGAACGAGCTGATCATATTTTGGGAGCTATCCATCAATTGGAAATAATAGATTTAGGGTAATTTTGTCATATTCAAAAAGATGTATTGACTATAACTTTTATTTGATTTTTTTCTTCTTAATTTTGTGCCATTTAAAAGTTGTTTAACGGGAGGATTATATTTTTAATATTACACTATTATCTGACCCCGGAAAAACTACATTGCTTTGATAATTTCTATTAAAGTATAAACAAATACCTGAGTCTCGACTTTAGCCAATTGGCTGATACAGATTAAAAATGATTCATAACAAAACCGGGACTTAAATTTCATCTTTTATCTAAGATATAAGCAATAACAATTCCGCGAAAAACCCATTACGCAAATAAGCGTTTTAGCATCTACAGTCTTAAAAATAATTACAAATATAAACTGACACTTGTGATTCCCCTACTTCAAGCGATCAAATATATCGCAATAATCTAGTTACCAACACAATTGTCAATTTAAAAACAAGATACATGTTGATAAATCGATAATTTCTAGGAAGTCCTGCATTTCAAATCGCAATATTTAAACCAGTCATCTGATAAGATAATAAGCAATTATTATTATCGTTCAAACACAAAGAGAAAATAACAAAAATAAAGGAATTATGTGACTACCGGCCCGGTATAAATAACAGAATCGCCAAGTACCTACTCATTCGCATTCTAACCTCAAAGTTGGAGCATGTCGTGTTTACAAGAGCTAGTTCTGCAGCAGCTGCAGTGTAAAGCGTGCTTTAACTACATGCAACCGCCCATAAGACTCTGTGCCAAAGGACATAGCGCTTGTGATAATTGTGCGCAAAAATTCGCAACTTGTACAGTGTGTCATTATCCGTTTCTTACGACGAGGAACCAAGCACTCGAAGAATTGTCTTATGAAATCAATATAAAGTGTAAAAATTGCAACTTTACTAGTAACTGCGCACAAATGGCACGGCATAAGGAAAAGTGCATCGGCGAAAGACTGATTTACAAATGCACTAAGGAAATTATACAAGAAAATTATCTGAAGAAAATTTGCACTTGGAGCGGATGCACTGATGAAATTTTTGACCATTTCAAGGTAGGCAAAATATCGTATTTAATTTTTTGTGTTTTTACATCCCGCATAAATTGTGCGTCAAAATTTTCAAATTGTTCAATTTAAAAATATAAAGTTGCGTATCATTGCGAGAAAATGGAACACCCGGTAAATAAACTTATACTGCAGATACATGGTAATTTTAATGTATAATAAATTTTGTCTGAAAAAATTTTCGGTAATATTTATAATAATCACATAAAATCAAAAATACAAACCGATGGAGCACTCTGTATATGCACTGATTTTTTGGGAAATATGCACTATATATACACAAATATATGCAGCAAAATTTGCAAAAAAAAATCTTAAATTATTTGATAAAAAGTATAAATGAATGCATTATGAATTTTATTGCACAACACAGTCTTAATCCTGATCCACACTTAAGAAATATACTACTAATATACATATAAACTAAGTCTAGAAACTTGATATTATAAGATTATGACATATTTACATAATTAAAATAACGAATTATACAAAATTTTCTTTAAAAAAGTGAAACAAGAAAAAGATATATCCAGCTGAGAATTATCGATCTTATATTCATTGTACCCACTTTTACCAGCATTCGTGTATACAATGAATACCTACCGTTACCGTAACAGGGATTTCCCTAGAAATATTAGAGTTTATTGGTTTGTGTATTTGCTTATTGTATTGTTTATTGCTTTTTCCGTTGCATATTTATTGCGGCCTCCTCCAATATTTGGGAATTATCAATGTGCATTACCAGAAATTTCAGAATGTTTATCACTAGACAAGATCTTAAAAATATTGAATCTGGTGTTACGGTTTCTCAAAAACTATTGGACAATAAATTGACCAAGTTTTCATGTAAATTTAATTGAGTTTCATCGACTGTAAAAATAGTTAGAGCAAAAGTTCTGAGACCTGGTCAAAGTAGGTGAAATTTTAAAAAGTGCTACGCGATATCTTGGAAACTGGATGAGATATCTCAAAACGGCCACCAGTTCTGAAATCCTCATGTCCCAATTACCCAAAAACCAAATTTTCATCCAATTCTGAGACTTTCGATTTTTTTCGTCAAAATTTTTTAAGGCCATAGCCTTGAAAAATTACCGTTTTTTAACTTTTCCCCATAAAATGTGACCCCATAGAGATATTTCAATGAAACTTGGCACACTTATGCAGCTCGACGAGCCCGATCCAACGGTGTGCTCTGCAACTTCGTATCTATTCCAGATTATGAGTTATCGATAATCCAAAATTTTGAATTTCGGAAATTTTGCAAAAAAATTTTTTTTCAAAATTTTCTTAAAATTTGTTTGTGGGGTAATTGGGCAGTGGTAAGTTCAATGCCGTTGAGATCGATTCAATATCTCGCTTAGTTTTTGAGATACAGGCCGGGAAACTTTGAGTTTTTACAATTTTTTACCCAAATCACATTTGGAGCCGTAAAACAATTTTGAGTACATAAAAATTAATTTTAAAAATATGAGGTATAAAGAAAACTATGCTGAATACAACGGTGAGGTCCTCATTTTTTTATCTTTACTAGTTTTGGAGATAGGGCCCTTGAAATTTAGAAGTTTTTTTCGATTGACATTAAATAATTACAATAACAAATTATTCAAAATTTTCTAAAAAAAAAAAAGTGAAACAAGTAATTTTGAACATCTCAGTCAATAATTAAAATAAAACAGAAAAAAATGGAAAGAACAACCTTTCACAAAATTCCTTCAGGAAATAATACAACACTGTACTGTAATAAATAAATTTAATAATCTAAAACTGTTTTCTGAAACGTCAAATATTTTTCATTTTTGTTTACTTTTCCATGACCTTTCTAATAAATATTAATTATAATTTGATTGTTATATCGTGAAATACTAACATTAACCAAATTATTTTATTGGATGCATTTTTAAATTCTGAACATTTTTGTATTTACACTTTTGTTACAAAGTGAATAGGTAAAAATTGCAACAATGTTTAAAAAAATATAATTGTAATCCTTATACGCCACATTTTAATTCTACATCTAGTATGTGCGAAAAGTAAAAATACAAGGCATGAGGCTTGAAATAGAGGCCACTAACAGAGTATGTCGTCCCGAGTTTGACAGCAAACTAACATTTGAAATATTTGTTTTAGGAGTTCCACGAAAAAAGTCTGTACGAAGTGTTCCTAGGCACAAAAAGCAAATTCCAGTGGAAACTGCCTTACCGACAGAACCAAATCGACATCAATGTGATACACACTGAAGAAGGGAACTTCTTACATTTTGTATACTACGACGATGGCCCCCAAAATTTATATTTTGCGGTTATAAATATTGGAACGAGGAAAGAAAACTTCCACTTTGAAATACATGTTAATTACGGCGAAGATAAATTGAAATTTGAAAGAAAAGTGGAAGAGGAATACATGAAGATCAACGAGATTATTGAGGGCAAACGTTATGTGCAAATTTCGCTGAGGGATTTTAAACATTTCAAAAATAAAGAACGTGTGGTATTCTGGAATTTGGTTCTCAATAAAGATGAGTAATTTATATTTTTTATATTTATGTTTATTATTTAAATTTTTTAATAAAATGTAAAATGATTTATTAAAATATATATATTTCATTTATTTTCTTATTTTATTTTAATTGTCTTCACTTTACCCTCTGCAATTTGCAAGTTGATTTTGACACATTTTCACATAAATAAATCTGTACACACATAGACAAAATGCACCATAAAATTTTGTTGTTATAGTGTAACTATAGCAAATTGATTGTTTTTCTTTTTACTTGTCAAATAAATGTCAAAATTTTGTAAATAAAAATAGCTTGAATTGAATAATTCAGCATCTTTAAAGATGTAGAATACCAGTAAAGGTAAAAAACATGTATCTTGCTTCTGCAACCAATTATCCGGCTAAATATGCCTTCAAAATGTTCAAAATTTGCATATAGAAGCTAGCTTCAATTTAATCGCGAATAAACAGCATGCTGCTGTTTAATCACTTATCTAAAATGCGCAACAATGGAAAATGAGACATTCTGATTGGTCAAATTTGTAATGAGTGAAATAATCTAAATAAGATATGTTAATTTGTTCCGATATATTTAGATCCAGTATAAATTTATTTCTTACCGTCTCTATAATCATCCCTAACGTCGATGTAAGCGTACTCAAGGCCAGAACCTTTCTTGGGATCCTCAACTCCTTGCAACTTAGCGACTAGTGTTGTTTTTCCAGATTCGTTGTCTCCCAGAACCAGGATCTGTTTGCATGAGGGAAGTTTTGTGTTTCCTCTGGTCTGTACATCGCTTAAAATGGACGACCTGAAAGATGTATTATTTTAAAACACTACAAGTCAACAGATAAATTGATTGATCCGAAACTCTTTGGTGATGTGGTTTCACAAGTTTCGAACACAAGTTTGTGAAATATGTTAGTTGAAAATAAACTTGTAATATTAGAAATATTTTGTGTTGTGTTATAAGTTTAATAAATACAAATTGAGTAGTTATTTTCAAATCATTTTATAAGTTGTGTCGTCAACTATAAAACTTTTATTTCGAAACTGGTGGTACACTGAAAAAAATTCTTTAGTTCAGAATATCAAATGAATTTCATGAAATACTCATTAAAGTTTATTTTGATAAACTTTATTAAGATGTTTGTGAAATATGTTAGTTGAAAATAAACTTGTAATATTAGAAATATTTTGTGTTGTGTTATAAATTTAATAAATACAAATTGAGTAGTTATTTTCAAATAATTTGATAAGTTGTGCCATCAACTATAAAACTTTAATTTAGAAACTGGTGGCACGCTGAAAAAAAATCTTTAGTTCAGAATATCAAATGGATTTCTTGAAATACTCATTGAAGTTTTGTTTGATTAACTTTAGTTCCGCAAATGATGTATGCCCTATTTTATTATTTTCGGTGTTCTTATAAAGCTATAAACGCACTGCAAACGTGTCGTTAAAAAGATTCATAACCGCTCAATTTGTGGCGCTTTTCATTTTCTAGTAATGTTATGAATGCTTTCAAAAGTAACATATAACATTAAAATGATAAGTTGGTGTCAAAATATTACTTTTTCTACGACCACTGAGAAATCTGCTTATTGTATGTTTGTTGTTGCTAGGGATATGAGGTACATTGCAAGCATCGTGCGAAATGAATGTTTTGTGAGTATTTCAATACAGATCAGTTCATTTAAGTACAGGTGCCATTGCTAGGATACTTATTTAGAATTGTCAAATATTGGAATGGTGAAAACGAGACAAATTTATTATTAAAATTAAATTAATTTTGAAATAATAGCGTGGTCGTAGAAAAAAGTATAGTGTACAACTCACATGGAATGTCCATTTCATACTCGTAGGAAATGAGTACCATTCCATGCTCGTTGTACAATATACTATTTAATTATGAATCTTTCCTAGGTAATGGGACTAAAAAGAAAAGAAATTTATTGCTGAGTCAATCAACAATGAATTTTCATCTGTGGAGCGCTATCAACATAACAGACAAAACAGTTATATTTTTTACAGTTCCATTAAAAAAAAATCTAATCAAAAGAATAATTTGAATAAAAAAATGTTTCATAAGTTGTTATCGAACTCGTTCGGTAACAGACTGTCGTATACGTTATGAAACTCGTTTTATAATATACTACTGGTTTAAAATAGATCTTTAGAAACAACAACAAAAGTTATAAAATTATATTTATTTAGCAGTGAATGAATGAACAAAATCTATATTCGATGACAGCGCATGGGAATTAAATCGCTTGGTTTTTAAAAATATTTATTTACAAAAGCAACCACAGTAGTGCCCAGTAAATTATAAAATTTAATAATGTCACCCTACTTTTATTTTAAAAGTATAAATACATGATGACAGAAAGCTCTTTTCATGTCTTCTCAAACTCAGTTTTTTTGGGCACAAACTTATTTGCGCAAGCATTTATATAACTCAATAATACTGTTGAACCCTATTTTTATGTATATACAACAAATGCATTCTATCAAGTTTTATGGAAGCTGAACAAATAACAATTCAGAAACCGACTATATAACAATAACTGTCAGATTGTTTAAAAACAATGATCTGTCAACCACTTTTAAATCACGAATACAATTTATACATCGTACAAAGTTCGATTTCACGTACTTATCCCATGTTTGGAACAACAATAAACGTGTATTAAATACCGATAAAGCATCCCATCCCTTTGACAGCTCATACGGTAGACTATACATTCATCAAGTATTACTCATCGCAATCAATAAAAACACCTGTGTAAATACATGAAAGATGTAAAATCCTGGTACTTACCAAAGATTTTCTTTATCTGAAACCTCTTTTATATTTGTAATGCTACCGTTAACCTCTGTAGAAACAACCATTGTAGCTGAAATGTCAGCATACGACGGCGAGAGCAGGCTTTTGCGTTCACTGGGTTGGGAAGATACTCATGAAATTAGTCAGTGATCTTCTACACAGTGACAGCGTGGCCTATTTTTCTTCAATGTTTAAAGTTATTGTTATAGTCTTACAAATAAAATTTGTTGCATTACTAATTACGTATTAGTTTGTTTGTAATATTTGAATTACTGTAAATAAATTGCTATCCTCATAATATTTATTTTAATTATTTTATTGTATGGACGCCAATGGTTGGTGAAGTGACGTAACTTCATAGCATTGACATTGGCACATGTGTAAGGTACGTTCTTTTATTTAATTTATTTAAAATATAAAACATCAATTACTTAATCAATTCAATTAATTTTAAATATTATTTTTATACATTCCTCTCTGAAATATTAAATCAAACAGTTAACCACACAACAATATACATTTATAATTGTTTAAACCAAATGATAAAATTCTACATGATGGATAAAGAACAAACCAAAAAGAAAACGTCAGAGACAAGTTTTGACAAGTATGTGGTGTTCCGCGATTTTGTGTTATATTAAAAAGTGACGTAATATTTTGCAACCTAATTTATCTATAACAATAATGGAAATTAATTATGCAGTTCAGTTCCTATTATCACTACTAACAAGATAATCTTAAGGTATGACTCAACCTTTGTTTTTATGAACAAAATCATGAAATATGTTTATAAGTTTCCAAATTAAAGGCTTATTTTATATTGCATAATAAGGAAGCTATTTTAATTGTTTGTTTATATTTTGCTTCTTATGTAAGCTGACAAAAGAATTTAGAATTAACCTTTTTTCTAGAACATTCCAACGACTTAACCAAATTGTGTTTTCATCTAGAAATTGTATTATTACAGATATGTCATCCGATAAATCCAAAGATTCCGATTCAGAAGAAAATTCTCAATCACAGCAAATTATAAAAATGGTTTTACGCAAGCAAGTAGCTACTACTCCTATTAGTATACTCATCGAGTCTTTAGTGAAAAATTTATGTACTCTTATCGAGAAAGACGACAAGAGAGCCTTAAAAATTTATGACAAAATTTGTACAAAACTTTATGAAATGAAACTCATTGACGAAAGTTACAACATGACTGAATTTGAAGGGGTAAGAGGTCAATATCAACGAGCTTTATACCATTTAGTAACAGCTGCAAGAGGATCTGATGAACCCATGCAAATCCAGCAAGTTTGGCCTAGTGAATCTTTCGATACAGAATTTTCTCACTATTACAAACAATTTGAAGAAATCGAGTTCATTGCTGGCGGTGGTTTCGGCCAGGTCTTCAAAGTTAGACACAAATTAGACGGTACTTTATACGCTGTTAAGAAAATATTCATTCGAGCGAATGGAATTAAATCAGTTATGGAATATTTGTCGGAAGTAAAAACGTTTGCTTGTTTAAATCACTACAATATTGTGCAGTACAAAGCAGCTTGGTTAGAATTAGGAGTTCAAACTACGACAAAGGCTATTGAAATGCCTGATAATACTTATAGTGAAGTTTCAGTTGAAGAAAAACAAGTGAAAAGTGACAATTTTAGGTTAAGAAATACAAATAGTGACAGCTCTGAATTTACCGTGCAGTTTGAATCAAACTCTAAACAAACTTCGCATTCTATTTGCGAATCGTCCAGAAACAATCTATCAGCATCAAATAATAATTGTGCTAGTGAGTATTTTGAGCATTTTGAGTGCCTCGAAAATAGCGACGTGGTTAAAAAATATAGTGGTGATACTCGAAACAGTCTGTCAAATCCGGAATACTCCACAAAATTTAGAACCAACTCCCGAAACAGCATTTCAGAAGGAGGTAAAGCAATTTGTAAATATAATTTCACAGAACACCTCCATAGTTTTTCAATGCCAGAAAGAAATTGGGCTACTTTATACATTCAAATGTCACTTTGTCAAATAACTTTAAAACAATGGCTTGACAATCGCAACCAATCAGAGCAAGGTGTAGAACCAACTGTTCGACTACGATCGAAAACACGTCGAGATACCATCCAGGAAATCTTGTGCCAAATGCTGAAAGGGCTGGAGTATATTCACTCGAAAGGAATAGTGCATCATGATATTAAACCGAGTAATGTGTTTATACAAACTGATGGAGAGAAACTGAACGTGCAGATGGGGGATTTTGGGTTGGCGTGCCCCTTGCAGAGTTCCCGACATTCTTTGGCGTTTGGGACCAAGTTGTATGCGGCCCCAGAACAACTCGCTGGGAAATGTGATCCTAAGGTATGTGACATGAATTTTTTTGGAATTTAAATAGTACATTTAGCAGGTGAATGTATCTAGATAGGTTAATAATGGTGTGTTAGTGCCTACATTGATGTATGGTTCTGAATGTTGGGTGTGGATGAAGAAGCAAGAACGACGTATAACTGCTGTAGAAATGAGTTATTTAAGGTCAAACATACGCGTTGAACTCGGCGTAGAAAAATCCTTTATTTTAAATTTTAAACAGCAAATTCTGTATTCTTCATTTATTTTCATGTTCTTTATGGTCCAACAACCTCCATCCGTCAAAATATCATGGATTTTTTACAGTGACTTGTACATTGCAATGTCAGATGAAGTACATATTTTCGTTGGGTTCGTTCACTCCCATGAATTTTGTTTCGCAAATTCAAATTTGAACAATTATTTCTTACAACTATTCTTATCGAAAAACAAAACAATTATTACAGTAAGTTCTTTGAACATTCTAGTATTTATATATGTGGATGAAAAGGATAGCTAAAACATTAAACTATAAAAAATATTCGTTGAAGTCTAGTTGGTCAAAAATTCAGAACTTTTATACCGTGTTTTTCATTCCCAAGAACGACTACAGTAATGAAAATGATTCATCTAAATCATCATAATAAGTTTAATTTCAATTTTAATTTACAGTTTTTGAGAAACAAATAAAAATATACCAATAAACACACCTTTTCATTATTATTTTTAAAATAATAATGATTCTTTCGTGTCAAGTTACATCTTCGCAATTTAAATTCTTTTCACGGTCTGTTAAGTTGAAACAAACCGTGTTATTATTCTATATGGTTCAGTTATTCAATGGAATCATTAAATGTAAAATTCGTTTGACCAAATAATTATCCCGTTCGAGAAGTTCTCTACTTATTTGTAACAGTAAATGTGGGTAAATATTGATAAACCAGTGTCTACATTTGTATATAAATTCCACTTTATAATAGTATGTTATTCTTGTGTTGCATAGAATATTTTTTTCCAAATATAACAACGAAAAGTTGATTAAATAAATATCACAAAGAAAATCTAAATTACTTCAACTCGCCAAGATACCTCGTTCGGACTATAATACGTTTATCATCTTCGTATTAAAAAAGAGAGGAACAAAAGTTCTTTTTTTCATTAAAAAAGGTTGTTCAACATTGAGAAAAAAATGTAACACCCGATAGAAAATTTACATTTAAAATAATCGCAAAAAAAATACAAATAGGAGACTAACCCCCGCTCTGTTGTTCCAGAGCGACATGTACAGCCTGGGCATCATCCTCTTGGAGCTCACCAACTCCTACCAAACCGACATGGAGCGCGTAGCCCACATCAACGAGCTGCGTCGAGGTCGTCTCCCTGCTCACATCTCCGCGGCCGATCCCGCCCTAGCCGCCACCATCAGCCAGCTGGCCACCAAACAGCCAAGCGCTAGACCAACAGCTGCTGATCTCCTCACACGCCTCACCGCCGCCTCCGAGGCTGAAGAACTCCAAGCACTTCAAGCTCGACTGAAGGAATCACAAGAAGAGGTGCAGAGACTCAAAGCTATGCTGAAAGAGAAAGGGGTTGATGTAGAATAAGGGTGATTTTTTTGGCGGTACATTGACTCTAGGTGGTGAAATGATTTGGGTGTGTGTGTGTGTATGTATGTATGTATGTGTGCTAGAAAATATTTGTTTATTATTTTGTAAGTATTGGTAAAACATTTTTGATGCTTGTTTTTACACAACGCAATTTATTGGTCAATAACTTGCCAGAAACAAAAATATTGTCGTTCGTTTTACACACTTCAAGTTTTCCGTTAATTTATTGTGACAATTCTACTAGTACCAACCACTGAAATCTAGTAATACTGGAACGCTCACTAGCGGTGTAAATGCGAGCCGAGAGAGAGAGCGAACCTTAGGTATCTCTATCCTTATAATGTAAAATACCATTGATTTAATAATATATATGGATGGAGCGTTGGTCATGCTTTTAATACAGAGAGATATACTTAAAATGATTTTGGAGAAGACGCATGTCATCAACCTGAAAAAAAAAAACATTTTAAAGTGAAAAATAACTAGTAAAGTTTATTAAGGTATGCAAATGTTTAAAATAAAACAACGTAAAAAATACTAGCATTAAGAAAAGTATATATTAATTCAATGTGCAGTGATTTTTAGTCAATTTTATTCATTTAATGGAATTTTAAATTATTAAAAATAATTCTAGTTCATTTTTTGTTCGCAATATTGTTGCAATTGGTAAATGATCACGTTTACATACAAAATTCTTATCGAACTGTCAGTTTACTGTCAGACTTTACTGTGTTGTTAAAATTTGTACTCCTTGTGACCCAGTGTTTTATAATATGTATGTATAAATATATTGTGTTTATTGCAACAAATCACGTCTAAAAATGGCGGCAAGTGTGATGAAACAACGCATTGCATTTTCATTTCAACAAAAATTAGTATCCCATATAAATGTTGTTGCATAGTGACGTCATTATCTAGTAATATTTTTGATGACGTGCGTCTTCTCCAAAATCATTTAGAGTATATACATTTTTGTAAGTATTGGTAAAACACTTTTGATGCTTGTTTCACATGACGCAATTTATTGGTCAACAACTTGCCAAAAAACAAAAATATTGTCCAAGTGTGACAATTCTACTAGTAACAACCACTGAAATCTAGTAATACTGGAACGGGTACTAGCGGTGTAAATGCGAGCCGAAAGAGAAAGCGAATCTCGGATATCTCTATCCTTATAATGTGAAATACCATTGATTTAATAATATATATGGATGGAGCGTTGGTCATGCTTTTAGTACATTAATCTGTAACCAACATAATAGAGAGATAGTTATGTATAAAATTACGCAGTGGGAGAAGAACAGCACATTTTCATGCCACCCGTCACGTGGTACGAATGTGCTTTATTACACACAATAAATTGAACCGTGAATTAGAGAAAACTTGAAATTTTATTGACAATAAATTGCATCTTGTAAAACAGACATAAGGACTGGTTTTCTCTATTTACGAATAAACTATTTGTAGAATAAATAAAAAAATATCGTATCGAAATCATAGTCCAAACGATATTATTTTTCTGTCATTTTTTGATGCTATATATTTCATTTATGCATTAAATAGTTTATTTGAAGTTTATTCGTAGATGGAGAAACAAAAACATCGTAGAGACAATGGAAAGCTGCCAGAAAATTAGTTTTTGTTTCAAATACTTGGTAGTAGAAAATATTCTGATAAATAATTGTAGTTTAAGACATGAATAGTAGAATTCTAAAATGTTTATACTTAGTAAATATTTTACAAATAAAATGAGAAGATAAAATGCCAAAAATATTACGAATTCACAGCAATAATTTAAAGTTGAAATTTATACTTTATAAAATGCTACGTCAATAATGCACTCGATTAATATTTTTTATCTTTTGCGTTCATAATGAAGTCATAGCGAAACCCGATTGCGTATCGAAAGAGTTTTCATTTCGATACGCAATTTTTAATTTTACTTAAATTTTTCTCTGAAAAGTTTGACCATAAATCAGTATTAACAAGAACTTTCAAATAATTAAATAATTCAACTAAAATTCGTTATTTTTACTGCATAAAATGAGAAACTAATATTTTATTCTTATGGTATAGTTTTTTACTTTTCTTTATCTATAACAAGAAACAAATTGTTTTTTATCATTTTATTCTTCATCAACAATAAAGACTTGTTCTTTTATAATAGTTCATATCTCAAATATTTTTCAATTCTACAATTTTGTATGTATTAAAATAAGGCTGTGATTGCTCTACTTTCTTAATAAAAACTACTCCACAATTTTAATTACTTTGAACATCAAGAATACTTATCAAAATATTTGGAAATCACAGTTTATTACATTTTTCGATGTGTACCAAATATATACTGTATTGATATAAAATTGTAAAAGATATTAGTTTACATCTTCATAAACTTATTCTTTTGTGTAGTTTTAAGTTTTTTAGGTTAGGTTGTGAATATTTCACATGAACTGCCAAAATATCATCTTGGACAAACTTGTGAAATAGTTGTAAATAACAAATTTTAGTTTGTAATATTTATTGTGTTCATTTAACTTATTTAAAAACACAATTATTAGTTTTAGGTTATAATCTCATTTATATATTTTTGCTTTTTTACGTTAGTTAATTTTAGAATGTAATTTTTATACTTATTACTACAATAATTTACATAAATGAGATCATTTTTGTCAAATCCATCATTTAAAATCTCATGCTATTTTTTACATTTTGCGTTCATAATAAAGTTATTATGAAACCCAAATACGTATCGAAAAACACTTCATTTCGACATGCAATTATTTGTTTTAAAGGTTGGTAGTCGATGGCATTTACTTAATTTTTAAACGTCATAAATAGGAACTGTTATGTACTTTCAAATAATTCAATAAATGTCAATACAATGTTACCAACTGCAACATTACACATACAATTTTTTTTTTTTAATTAATGCAGTTTAATATAATAGGTTTTTTTTTTAAATATTTTTGTGTATAAACGATGCAAAATATACAAAATAGTATAAAGAACTCATTTTATAAAGCTCTTTTTCGCACTTGTCATAAAATTCGTTCTTTAATATACTGTTTTGATCATCGCAAATAAAAAGATACTCAGGGACATTATGTATATTCACTTTTTAATCATTTTACTGCCATTTTTATTCAGAAGTGAATTTACAATTTTTTTTTGTCCAATACTGTATTTATTTGTGAGAAAACATCAAAGTACTTAATAGTAAATCTTTTGCAACAATTACACCAGTTATTGCACAGATTTACGAATTAGTCTTAGCAACAATAAATCCATCGATAATTATAGCGATAATAATTAAGAAACATACATTGTTAGTATTTTGGGGCCGTGTACAATTTTGTTATACCCATGTACAAGAACTGAATTGTATTATAAACATGATATTCATGTGATAAATAAAGATATATTGTGATATTCTTGAATAAAACCAATTTTAAAATACATTTTTTCTTGTTTTTTAACCGGCGAAAAAATGGAGATACTCAAGTTTTTTAATCCAATTTTGATGATTTTTTTATTGGTTAGGTTATACTTACTGATATATATTAATACTGGAACACTCACTGACGTTGAAATTGCGAACCGAGAGAGGCAGGCAATATGTGGGTAACCTATCATTGTTGTACAGTGCGTTTAGAAAGTTAATAAGAATATATAAAAAAATTACATTCAATACTTTTGAGATAAAATGTTCAGTACAATAATAAAAGTGATCCAACTAACTATTATGTATGTAAATTTAAAGAAATTGTCAAATAATTGAACCATACAATGTTAAATATTATTTTTTCACGACATGGTAGGAAACCGTACCGTTCTTCTCTCGAAATAGTGAGGAAAATGTGTTGTTCCTCTCTAGAGAGGAAAATATAGAAGTGTTACCAATATGAATGTTATCTACAAAAAATTTATTATAAAAATTATAAATAAATTCCTAATTTTATTGAAAATCCTTATTTTAGTGATATACATACTTTAAATTATCTTACAATAATATCTTATATTTTTCTTTTTCTTATTAAATCACAATTTGACAACTTATTAAAGATATTTAAGATTGATTCATTGGCAACACTGCTACACCGCCTTGTGTCTGATAACCTAACTTTTAACGTGTCAGTCTGTCAGTTGTGTTCTCAAAGTGTGTTTTAGGTCCGAGCAAATCGTTTTTAGAAACATGTCGTGAAAAAAATGTTGTGTCTAACACGAGAGGAAAGCTCTTCTTCCACTCTCGTTGGAAATGCCTCACTCGCTGCGCTCATGAGGCAAACTTCGAACTCGAGGGGGAAAAAGAAGCGCTTTCCTCTCTAGTTTTGCAACATGTTTTTATATAGCAACCGCTCAACAAACCCATAGCAACCGCTCTAAAAACAGGGGTTAGACGAAGACGGATAACCCACGACATCTATCTGTCTCAGGTTTATTTTTCTCTTTAATAAAAGCCTACAGAGTTACTATATTTCATTGGGTATACCTCGAGGTTGGTCCTATTTAAATTTGAAAAAAATAATCCACTCTTAAGGGTAGGAAAATAGGGGATAATTGACTCACTGAATTTTTACCTGTTAAACGATTCTACCACGTATAACTTTGTACTGGGTTATCCGATATTGATGATTCTTTTTTTATTGAATAGGGTATACCACAAAGTAGGTTACATTTAAATTTGAAAAAAATTCCATCCCTAGGGTAGTAAAATAGGTAGCAACAAAAATACAAACTTTTATTTTATTTTTCGCTTTCCATGTATTTTTGTCGGTTTAATTTTTTGTTAAAAAGTTTTTATTTTCCTCACAATTATCCTTATATTTCATATAACATTGATTTGTAGATCAAAATATTTGTAAAATTATGGTTGATGTGGCTAAGATGTCGCTAGTGTCGCAGTACATTCCGCGCTAAAAGTAAATTTACGCAAAATACTTTATATTCAAATTGAAATATTATATTGTATTATTCTAGTGTCTCAGTTAAGAGTTAAAGTTAAACTATAATTAATAAATTAAATTTAACCAACATAAAAATCGTTAGGTTGCCTTGGAAAGTGTCACAAAAATTTAATTTTGTTTTAAGAGGTGTCGTCACTTTAGTGACAACTGTATACAGTATTTTTTATTTATTTAAATGTCACGTTTACACAATTATCAACGAAAATACAATTTAGAGCTAAGTGAAATTAGACATGTGCTCACGCACCGTATACTGACGACCGCCATCTTTTACCTTTACATCTCCCTTCATCCCGGATTACTGTCAGAAAACAGCAAATGGCGTCTTTATATAGAAAGCTGTTGGTTCTCTGAAACTAAAATTTAATGAATGAAATACGATAAAACCGTAATAAAACATTAAATTTATTAAAAATAAATGTTAGTGTGGTGTCTAATCGTCTGCAAATGGATTAATAGTTGTTTGTGCGCAGAATATTGTTATAATCACTAAAAATACATTTGTGTAGACAACAAAAAAATAATCATTGGATTATTCGGACACAAATCTAAATAATTCGAATATTTTATCATTTAATAATAGCATACGATGCAATAAATAATTTCGTGGTGACAAAAATGTTGGTTTATTTATTTATGAGTACAGATGCATAGACCAAAATATTATGTATGCATATTTTAATGTAAACAAAATACTATATTAGTGTAAAATCTTACGTATATAATTCACCGTGGCCAAAATGTTCGATAATTTGCTTAAAAACACCGTCTAAACACCAAAATAACCATGAGTGAGGACTTGGACATAAACATTAAAGACACTAACGACAGAAACATGTGGACTCCAATCGAAAACATCCCCAATCCGCATGTAAACATGCCCCAAACTCCTCAAGGCCCACCTGGGTCAACCAACAATTTCCCCGAATACGACCTACCTTTCGAGTTGACCCAACAAGGTTGGCTGAAGTTTTGGTCAAAACGCGAAAACCGCCCGTATTTTTGGAACAAACTAACCGGTGAATCTTTATGGGAAATGCCGATAATAAATAAAAATATGCCAGCACCTTTCGACCCAATAACGAATCCCCTCGGTATCGGAATTCCAAATGAAAGAATCGCGGGTCCGGTGAACGTAGCAAAAAGGCGGGCTTCGGAAGAGATTGCCGGAGTGTCCGCCTGTAAGAAATTCATTTTGGCGGGACCGTGGGACTTGGACATACCAACTAATGTGATTATTTTCGAACGTACTTTAAGTAATTTAATGCATTCTCATCCCGAAATCGAAGCGTTTCGCTGTAGTCTAGCCGCGAAGTTGAGACAGTGCTATCAAGAATTGTGCCATTCAAGGGAGTCCATCGATGCACCGAAAGATTCTTTCAACCGCTGGTTGATGGAAAGGAAGATTATTGACACTGGAGGTGATGCTTTGTTGCCCAGTAATTGTTATCCGGAGATTTCCAACTCGATGTATAGAGAAATTATGAATGATATTCCAATTAAATTGGTTAGACCTAAGTTTACTGGAGACGCGAGAAAACAACTGTCCAGGTAATGTCATTTGTTATTACGTCAACGGTAAAAGTAAAGCGTAGTTTCTGTGGTGGTTAACATTTAAATAGGTGATACAATGAGTAATGTAACTATTTTTGTTTTACCCATTACTTTTATTCATTATTACTGCAATATGTCAACTAACTCAGTTGTTAACTTATAACTACTTGCTAATATTTTTGACAAATAGAAACAAATGTTACAAGTGACAGTTTGATTTTTTCTTGTGTGTTACGAATTTTCATTGGATTAAAATCTTCGCAAGTGGTTAAAAATTAACAATCGAGTTAGTGAATTGGGCCGATTGTCGCATAATATTTGGCAGCATTATTATTTCGCGGTATAACAACCTGTTGATATTTATGAATATATTTCCTGTTCCTGTTCCCTAAATACAACTAACTGTTCCTGATTATATTTTATGTATTTATATTTTGTATTATAACAGAATAATAAAGAACGAATTTATTAAACAAGCCTTTTTTTCGCACGCATCAAAATTTTTAAAACATGCCCGTTCAAATATTTTATACTATTTTTTTTTTGCGTCTATACTAATTAATAAATAGCTCAGTGGTAACGCATCGGATTGTGGATCGCGAAATCCTCAGTTCGAATCCCATAGCCTGACAGTTGCCATATTAAATTTACCCTCCACTAACATCTTTGGGGACTATAAGTTGACGGTTGGTAACCGTATTTCATACGCAAAATATATCACTTACCGAGATCTACGTTTTCTCCCGGCCGTGAAAATAGTTATTTGTTTAACTAGGCATCAAAATACCAGATTTACGGCCTAGTCAATGAATGCTGCCGAAGCTATAAATCAGTGTTTGATGCCGAGTTGAACATACAATTTTTTGACCGATTTGGAATTAATATTAACTTACTGATTATTTTATATAGATATTTTGAAGGTTATCGCTGTCAAATTACGTTGCCATGCGTGTCTTGAATGATTGCTTTGTATTTTTTGACGGTTGCTATGCGTTTGTTGAGCGGTTGTTATGTAAAATATTTTTACAGCCTAGGCATAAAAGTGACACTTTACAGACTGTTAGCAGTTCGTGAAGTGTCATCTTTAATGTCAGTCGGCAAAAAAATATATTTATAAATATAAAATATAATATATTCTTTTAAAAATAATAGGACTAAAGCTCTTATTACACTTTAAACAAGTTCTTAAAAATGATTTGCATTTAAAAAGCTTTTTTATTTCTGAAAATAGTCATTACCTATTTCTAAGGGTGACACACAGTTTACAAATTATTTTTTTAGATTTTGAGTTCATAATTGAAGTCATTACAAAACCCAATTGCATTTCGAAGGAGCCTCATTTCGATACGCTATTTCAAGGTTGACAAGATGATATTTACTAAAAATTTTCCCTTAAAATTATGTTATTAATCAGAATTGACATGAACGCACCAACACACACAAATTTCCCTAAATCTACCAACTTTAATTATGCACTCTTAAGAAACAAAATATAAAAAAAAATAGTACAAAAACTCATTTGATAAAACTTGTTATTTTAAATATTCGCCAAGACGAATATAACACTATTTAGATTAAGATAAAGTGAAACATAACAAATGTAAACAATAATAAGACTATGATGTCATAATGTAGGTACCGCAAATAATATAATTTAAAACTGATTCTGTCTAACACAGATATGCAGAGGCAGCAAAGAAAATAATGGAGTCGAGGAACGCCAGTTCAGAGAGCAGAAAAGTTGTGAAATGGAATGTGGATGAAACCTTTCAGTGGTTAAGAAAAACTGTTGGTGCTACATACGACGATTTCCAAGATCGGTTGGCGCATTTGAAGGTTGGTATTGTCACTGAAATATAGTAATACTGGAACAATAACTTGTGGACATTATAAATGTGAAAAATGAGCCTGGAATAGATAGATGTAGAGCCACTTGTTTGTAGAACGGTTGATATGTAATAAGATGTTTCCCAGTCTCGACTAAATTTAACTGTGTATTGTTCAATTATTTTCAACATTAGTTGGTGTTCCAGTATTATTATACCTCAATGGGTATTGTCATATAGTCGCTTATTCAATAGTTATATCACGAGTGCTAAGAATTGAATCGATTAAATTTGACGTCTAGCTTATGCAAAAAATTTTGCTTAAAAAGTGTTTGAGTACATAATAATTTGAAAAAATCCCGAGACCGCAGGTCGAGGGATTTTATCTTAAATTATTATGTACGATAACACTTTTTTAAAAGCAAAATTTTGTAAATAAGCTAGACATCAAATTTAATCGATTCAATTCTTTAGCACGAGGGGTATATGTCAAGATTATTTCATGAATTCATAGCATAAACTTTAATATTTGCCGAAGAAATTGTACTAAAACGTTGATTTTGACACATTTTCACATAAATAAATCTGTACACTCACAAACAAAAAGCACCATAAAATTATGTTTATATAGTGTAACTATAGCAAATTGATTGTTTTTCTTTTTATTTGTCAAATAAATGTCAAAAATATGTAAATAAAAATAGCTTGAATTGAATAATTCAGCATGTTTAAAGACACAGAATACCAGTAAAGGTAAAAAACATGTAAGTATCTTGCTTCTGCAACTAATTATCCGGCTAAATATACCTTCAAAATGTTCAAAATTTGCATATAAAAGCTAGCTTCAATTTAATCGCGATTAAACAGCATGGTGCTGTTTAAACACTTATCTAAAATGCGCAACAATGGAAAATGAGGCATTCTGATTGGTCAAATTTGTAATGAGTGAAATAATCAAATAAAAATACTGACACACAATAAGTAAATTCATTTCTACTCTACAAATATGTGTTAAAATGGTTATCCCACCTTTTCTATGCCTACAGTTTTGTCCAGTTATGTGGTTAATAATAATGAGTCATCTTATGGACAAGATTTCAAAATATTTTGATGGCCTTTGCGATTTTCTTTTGTATATCACGTATATAAATTACTGAACAACACACACACAATTTTATTTATGACAACACAACACCTTTAAAATTTACTCTTCTTAACAGTTAGAAATGGCGTCTCAAACTGTTTGATGTTTATGCTACATATTACTAATGCGCACGCGCAGTAATGCCAACTGTTACCTTACAAATTTCAATTTAGGAGTTGAGTTTGTTGCTTTTTACTTATACAGTATAAAGGAATATAGCGAGGACGAAAAAATAGACTGCGAGATTTTTTACGGAAATACGTGTTTGCAAGGCAGTTGATTTCGTTTTAACCATTGTCTTATTTATATCTGTGTGGATGGATGAATGGGTTTTCTCAATCTGCTTCCAGTTTTGAGAAAAACTAATTATATATTTAATAATACAATTTGAAATATGACATAAAATATTGATTATATTGTATATCAAATTAAAGGATTTATGGAGAAGATTTGAACTGAAATGTCAAAAATGTATTTTAAACGATCGTCAATTGGTTTTTGCAATAGTTATTTGAATCCTACCGACTTTGGTATCAAATTAAAGCCCTCAGGACGATCGTCAATTGTATTTATAATAGTTATTATAATACTTTCGAGTTTGTTAGCTCATTTACCCATTTTGGATTTCACGGTATATGATAAATTTTTTTAAATATATACATAATTTTTTCGGGCATATGCTGTCTCATTAGTGGATGATTGTGAATTTATGTGAACATAAAAGACCATGCTTTTCAGTGAGATACGAATCCACTACTTCTAGAATTCTAGGCTTGTGAAATAGCCACTGTGCCACCGAGATCGGCTAAATAACTTTTTTAAATTTTATCTTAAAAAGCCAAATTATTTTATTCACAACTATCAAATAATACACCCATAATTCAACCGTTGTTTATCAATTAATGACCTTTGTTGCTATTGAAATAATATTGACAGTTCGATGAAATAATTATTACTCATTCGTTATGTCAAATTCAAATCTTACCTGTCAAAAGGGTAAAATCAAAATGACTTTTAAGTAATTTTACCCACATAAAAAATCAAACACACAAATTTTCTCACTTTTCATACTTTTATTTTCTTTTTAAGCTTAAGCTGTACCTGAATAATTGGTTTTAAGATGTCATATCATTTCAAAATTTTGTTGTTGTTACTTTACAAGTGAGCAATGTAAGGAATTACCAATGAGATAAATTTTAGCTCACGAAGCCGAAGGCTGAGTGTGATAATTTTATCGAATGGGTAATTCCACTTTGCCCACGTGTGAAGTATAACGTTTTATCTAACATCTCTTAATAAACACAAAATTTATTGAAGAAATATTATTTGACAGTGACATATGCTTTAGTTTTTTAAAATTAAAATGTCAATGGAAGTAGTTACCAAGGTGTTGTGTGTTATTATTATTGTTATAAATAAAAAAATACTCACTAGTGGATTTTCTCAAAATTATGCCCACTAGTAAGTAATCTGTTACTTTTCTTGTTTAAAATCGCCATAGTTGTAGAGAATTTATTGAGAGGTGTTGGATAAATAATTTTTTGTATTTTTCAAAGCAAAAATTCTACTTATAGTTTCAAAACAAATATTTGACGAAATGTTGTGGATAAAGTATAGTATTCTACTCACATGTAATGGCTATTACTTCATTCTCACGAGTAATAGCATACATTGCATGCTCATTGAATATACTATTACTCAATATATTTGTATCTGAATATGACAAATGATAAAACATATATTTACGAAGATACCGGGAGTTTTTTTTATCAGTATACATAGGGATGTATCATTACCATAGTTACAGTTAAAGTGATTGACAGCAATGTATTACCGCGTTTTTTTTAAGAGTGAACATAGGGATAATTTACATTGATTATTAATAATAGTTAGTCATAATGAAACAAACAATGCAAGTTTAAACAAATAAGAAATTTGTTTTAATTGCTTTAGTACTTAATAAATTACATTGAATTGATAGGAATTATTATTTTTAATAACGGTAAGTTATCCCTATGTGCACTCATAAAAAAAACGCTTTAATACATTGCTGTCAATCATTTTGACTGTAACTATGGTAATGGCGCATCCCTATGTATACTGATAAAAAAAACTCCCGGTATATTATTATAGTTTATCAAGACTTTTCTCTCTGTAGCAACAATGTCAGCCGCATCTAACAGAAACAGTAAAACCATCCGTGGAAGGTATCTGCTTGAAGATCTACTGCTTGTCGTGCGAGCACGCGCGCAAGGTACGCGAGAAATGCAACGCGGTGCTTAAGGAATGCGGGCTGGGAGAACTACCACCTGCCACAGCTGCAGGAGGTCCACCAGGAGGCGCTTCCGGCCGCAAGGTGTGGTGCTACCCCGTGCAGCTCGCCACGCCGTGCCCCAGGCTGCCTCCAGTGGATTATTTACCAGACAGAGACCAGGCGCTGTTGAGGTACCATGGAGATACGGTGTGCATCAATACGACGCATTTGCAGAAGTTGGTGAGTATGCATTTACCAACTTATTGTACTATAACGATTACTATTTTCATACATACATACATACATAACGTCAAGTTATGTTTCACTAATGCCCGATTTATCAATCGACTGTTAATCAAATGTTAACTAACAGCAACATAAATAATACATATTTTTCTACAATCGTTGCACAATATCGACATTGTTATTCCATTTTTAGTTAGGAAATGTTCAAAATTGTCGCTCTAGGGCGACAAAGTGACATATTGTCGCACTAGTGCGACAAAAATAAAACAAAAATAAATTAGATAAAAGTAAATGATGCATTGGATTTTTCTGGTAATAACATTGCTATTGCAAATACAGTTGGCATATACGTCCATACACTTCAACTTAATCACCATAAACGTATTCACTCTGTAGACTTTATGTCAAATGTACTCCATATGTCAAATGTACTCCATGTGTCAAATTATGATTTCTTTGAAAATTTTTATTTTGTTTATAAACGTTGTCATGATTACGGTGACATGGGTAACTACAATTTTACTGAATTGTTATAGGCGTGACCAAAGATAATTTTGAAAATTAATTTTTCTCTACAGCTTGACATTGTTCAACGATTGTAGAAAAAATATTGTGTGTATCTCGTCGGATAGAGCTTGTTCGGTGCACTTGTCGAGTTGTTGATCTCGGCTTCGCCTCGATCAACAATTTCTCGCCGCGTGCAACAAACAATGCTCTATCCGCACTTGATACACAAATAACTATTGTCTATATTTAATAGCAAGATTACCATGGCAGTAACATAACAGTCGATTGATAAACCAGCCCTTAGTGGGGTAACACGAACCCAGAAACACAGTCAACCAACAATCAATCTCCTCCAAACATTCCTATCCTGACACAACACTTTCGCCTCGTCCACATTCATAGTGCGATTCATACATGCTCGTTTATTCTTCATACTCGGAATCATTCGTTCACGCAACAAACCATCATTTTCATCTAACATTATATTCAGCGTAATCTACTTCATTAACATAACCATAATTTCTTATTCGACGAAGTTGTTGCATAGCAACTTGCTAATTGTGACAAAATCGCATCAGAACTTCATGTTTAATGGGGAATATTTTATTAGCTGTCAAAAAATGATTCGTTTTTGTCACAATTAGCAAGTTTAAAGAATTCAAAAGGGACTAATAGTTATTTACTTTACAAGAGGGCAAAGTAAGGAATTGCTTACTAGAGAAATTTTAGCACAAGAAGCCGAGGCTGAGTGTGATAATTTTATCGAGTGGGTAATTAGACTTTGCCCACGTGTGAAGTATAACGTTTTATCCAACACCTCTTAATAAATAAAAAATGTATTAAAGAAATATTATTTGACAGTGACATATGCTTAAAATTTTCTAAATTAAAATACCAATCGAAATAATTACTAAGGTGTTGTGTGTTATTATTATTATTATAAATAAAAAATTACTCACTAGTGACTTTCCTCAAAATTATACCCACTAGTGGGTAATCTGTTACTTTCCATGTTTAAATTCGCCATAGTTATAGAGCATTTATTGAGAGGTGTTGGATAAAATTATATATCGAATTTTGCTTGATTATTTTAAATATTACCGAAAAGTATAAATTAAAATGTCCACATGTCTGCATTATAAGTTTTTTCAACCGGATCTTTCATCTTCCTGCAATGATATGCAAGTTTATATTTTTTAATGGAACACCTCAATTTTTTATAGATCTTTTATTTCTGTATAAATCACTTCTCATTCAATATAATCCTAAAATAATTAGTACAGGAACTATTCATGTTTTTATTAATAAAGTAGTTGAATGGAGGATTCTTATAACAAAATCGCGGTGGCGCTAGGAACTATCAGCCCAAACTCAACCATTGTTTCCATTTTAGATCTACGTAAATTTCACATCAAATTTTATTTAAAAATCACCCACAAATACAAACAAGAGATTTTTACTTTGAAACAGTTCGAATACAACTGAAAACTATTTCTTCGAACTCATTTGTACTTATAGTTCACAGCGTGGCGCTTCTGTCGCATAACGTCATTATAAGAATCCTCCATTGAGTAAAACCAAACAATACCAAGTTAATATTTATTTGTACAGGAGCACCTCTACCGGTACAGCTGTTTCGACGACAAGAAATTCGAACTATTCATCCCGCGAGTGTGGTGTCTCCTCAAGCGCTACGCCACCTTCCTGGGGTCGAGCGGCGGGGGCTCGGGTGCTTCTCTAGACGCACAAGACACCCAGGCCGCCCTCCCCGTGGCTGTGTTCGAGTGCCTACACCGCGCGTTCGGCGTCACCTTCGAGTGCTTTTCCTCGCCATTGAACTGTTACTTTAAGCAATATTGCTCCGCCTTCGCTGACACGGACTCGTATTTTGGGTCTCGGGGACCGTTTCTGTCGCTCAATGCCGTCAGTGGGAGCTTTCAGGTGAATATGAATTTTTTTATTTAACAATTTATTGTTTATAATTTGTCTTCTAAGTAGATAATCAGCGAATGATGTGTTTGACAATAACATGAAGTATAGTTAGCCAGTGGAATGTTTTCAATACCTCTGCTAAGTTATGTTAACAATGGGCGTATAAACCATAAACGAAATATGACAAATTTATATCAAAATCGTGTAACACTTACGGAATAATTAGTAGTAAAGTATTTTTTTTTTCTTTTAAATATTTTGAAGTTAAGCGATATAACGAATTGAACATATTTTGACGTCACAGGTACTTGCATTGATGCTATTGGCCAGAAATATGAAACGTGCAAGTCGCGCGTCTGCCGCTGCGCCCAACGCCTATTGTGGGCTAAAATAGAACTACGAAATGTTATTTTATTTGTTTTGTTTGTTGGTATTTAAGATTATATTAGTTGAGCTTCTATTACTTGTTTTATAATTTCACTGTTTTATTATGCTGTGTTGAAAAACTGTTGAATAAAATTGTGTGTTGAGGTTAGGTTACCTTACTACCAGCGCCACTGTTCTCAAACTTTCATATGTTATTTACTCGAATATCAAGTAAAATACTCTAAACTTGCCAAAGGAATTATATCTTTATTTATATTAAGTTGAATTGTTGTAAATTAATTAACGTATAATATCGTCATAAATAAATATCGCTCGGCTAGTTTATATAAATAATAGTGTTTTTCTTCAAACGTCATAAAAGTACGTTGTTATGTATTTGTATTCAACAAGCAGAAATTCAATATTGTCGCCGCCGGCGTAAAAGTGTATCCTTGGCAACACATTTACGCCGGCGGCGGACAAAGTAAAATATTATGAAAAATAGTTAGGTTGTAATTCAATAATTTGACAGTTAAAAATGAAACAAATAAACAAAAATAACAAAACAGCATATTCTACGGCAACTTGAAATGCTAGATAAGACAGAATATTTTTTGAAGTTTTGAGCATTTTATAATATTTATAATTTTATTTTCTATGTTTGAAGAAAAAATAGCATGTGTTATTCGGAGTAAATGTGTCTTTGGGTGCTTCGCATGTAATTGTTCGACTCGCTTCGCTCGTCGTTCAAACTTACATGCTCAGCACACAAAGTATCACATTTACTCCTAATGACACAATATACTATTATTTACAGTAGTGATAAGTGTTAGTTTATAAGTTTTTGTATTCGTTATTTTAGTGTTATATACTTAGTGTTAATTAACTTTTACTATTTATTATAATAATTATTCATTATTTGTTATTAATAATATTACTTTTATTGTTTAAATAAAAACGTTTAAACCCACGAACGTTACATTATGATTTGATGGCAGGCGCATCCACCCTACAGCGAAGAGCTGATGTCTGCGTGTGTTCAACACATGGAGACGCTACTAGCGGCGAGCGCCGAACCATTGTCCTTTGTGGTGTTCCTGCCGGAGTGGCGTGAACCTGCGCCCGCTGCGTTACTGCGACTCGAAGCCTCGCGATTCAAGCGACGCCAGGTTACAGTGCCTGCTTTCGAGCACGAGTTGCGCCATGGATACCAACATGTACTCAACAGGTTAGTCAACACTATAATGTAACTTATTTTTATACACGAAAGTAACGCATCTGTTTTAAAAACTCTGTGTGGTGTAGAATAATTATTTTTTCTACGACCACTGAGAAATCTGCTCATTGTATGTTTGTTGTTGCTAGGGATATGAGGTACATTGCAAGTATCGTGCGAAATGAATTTGTTTTGAGTATTTCAATACAGGTCAGCTCATTTCAGTACAGGTGCCATTGCTAGGATACTTATTTAGAATTGTCAAATATTGGAATGGGGAAAGCGGAACAAGTTTATTATTAAAATTAAATTAATTTTGAAATAATATCGTGGTCGTAGAAAAAGTATAGTGTACAACTCGCATGGAATGTCCATTTCATACTCGTAGGAAATGAGTACCATTCCATGCTCGTTTTTCCGTAAATTCTGATCATTATATTAATTCAGGAGCGAACTCAACATTCGCTCAACCCACGGCACCCTCGTCGCCTGGCTGCAGAACCCCGCGGGGTTCCAGCGCTGGGGGCCCAACGAGGAGCGCGTGGAAGCCCTCCTCGAGGCGTTCCGACCTGGCCGGGAAAGAGAACGCGACCGGCAGGAGCTGCTATCACCCCAACGGCAGCCAGACGCTTCCACGCCTGCCGCCGTGCCCGTGCCTCCCGGACCTGCAGGGGCAGCCACCCCTCAGAAGGAGACGCCCAAGCATTAAGGCTGTGAGGGGCTTTTTGGAGGTTTGAAAACGATTTAATTTATGGGGAAATTATTTACGTAATTATTTCAAACTCCCAAGAAAGTAGCATTTCAGTAATTTTGCAATCAACTATTATTAAAAATTTAATAAATTATTTAAAAAATATGAGCTATAAAGATAATATTTATGAACATAACTTGCGATTTTATATAAACGAAAAAAAAAAATATTTTATTTAGAGAATAAAGATTCGCTATATTTTATTTCTTATTTTATATAATTTTTCAATTTTATTTACATTTTTTTGTAAAATGTATATAACAATATTTTTATATCATATATTTGAATTATGTACAGTAATAATTAAGTACAAAATTAATTTATTATTTTTAAATAACACATAATTGCTATAATTGTTTATACACTGACAAGCAAAAAAAATCTGATGTGGCCAGCACAAAACCTCCCGCCCAATACTACTCTTAAACGATACAAAATAGTATTTGATGATACTGAAACATACCTTCTTATTTGTATATTTTCTATTTATATTTGAGAATTTTAATTTCCTTTCGTATATTTATTTAATTTTCTGACATATATTTCACTAAGAAAATAGCTTCACAATCACAATGACATGTGTCACATTTCGTAAAAAATTGAAAAATTTTAAATGTTTTCATGGTGTACTAGGAATGCAAGATTTGTGAAATCTAATTTCTTTATATTTTATTATCTCTAAATCTAATGAAAATTTATGAAATTAGTGCAATTAAAACACATGTAAAATTAAATATTCTTCAACTTTGAAAATAACATAAATTGTTGAAAAAGGAAATTTAACCGTGTTTTTCACGAAAAACTGTTAAGGGCTTCAAGTAAAATGCTACTTCCGGTTGACCAATTTTATCCAAAATCTAATCAGCTCTTCATTTAAATATAAGAAGCAATAATTCACAAAATTGTATTTTTTGGTATTATAGTATTTGAGTTATGCGAGACGAAAAAATTACCACACACATACACACACACACACACATACATACATACATACATACATACAGACATCATCGCGAAAATAGTAAAATCGTATTGTAGGGACCCTAAAACGTGCTTATTCATTGAAAACTCACTACCCAATTTTTTGACCAAAAACAATACCTCCCTTACCTAGAGGTAGGCGGGAGGTAAAAAACGGACACAATTTAATTTTTTGTTAATGCCATAATGTATTTTTGCAGTTTTTAAATAAAGCGTTCGGTGTTTTACGAATCAAGTTACGATATTTCCATCTACGAATAAAGTACCGAATAAAATATTCGTTGAATAAATGAAAAATGTCGCATCGAAATCATAGCTCAAATGTTACTTATTGTTATAGCTGTCATTTTTTGATGCGTATTTATTTTATTTATTGGACGAATAACTTAATCGGAAGTTTATTCGTAGATGGAAATATCGCCCCTTAGTGTGCAGAAAATACAGCTTAATGTTATTTATTGGTCTATTTAAAGAATATATAAATTGAAATTTAGGTGAATATTAGCTGAAATAAAAAGATAAATTCTTCCCAAATAAACTTAACAAAAATTAAAAAGAACTCAATGCTTAGTGTTGCCTCCCCTAGCTTTAACCATTTTACATTTTTAAATTTAATTACTAATCAGTACAATAAGTTATTTTTTCTACATTTTAATAGTCCATTGAATCGCAAACACCAAAAGTTTAATTGAAAGTACAACAAAAATATAATATTATTAACAGAAATTAAAAAAAATGTACTGGTTTTTTTTTTGTACGCCAGTGTAGGATTTCATAAATTGTTGCAATTTTTATTTTGCTTTAGAGATAAATAAATCTAGAAATAATTTGTAAATAGTAATGAATAAAAATGTACGAGAAATTAATATAAAATACTTATGAAATTCAATGTTATTACTGTACATATCGTCAATAATATAATCGTTGATATTCAATGAATTTTTCAAACTTCATTATCATGCCTAATTTCTCGAAAAAATTCATTGAGTATCACAAAACTAAAAAGGAGAAAAGAAAAAGTATATATTTTTAAAAATTGTACCTGATTTTTAACTGTGGTTCCAAATTTAAATTAAAATTCTAATTCGCAATTAATTTGAACCCACAGTTAAGTAATTTTAAATGTTAATCGAATTTCATCTGTACATATTTCATTTAAACTAAAAAAAAAATAAATAAAACATGTAACATATACATTGCCCGAAAACTAAAAAAAGTTCTTATTTTGAAACAAATACTTAGTACTTACAAAAATGATTTAGTAGTTGGTAATTTACTAAAAATGTCTTATCGTAGTCTGGCTAAAAAATAATTATGCTATTAACCATATTTGCTGTTATTCAATGTAAGTAATACTGGAACGCAAACTGGCGTTGAAAATGTGAGCCGAGAGGGACAAACCAATCCTTGGGCTACCTGTCTTTGTCCACTAAAGCTCATATGCTACGAACTAAATTATCATGACACTAATAACCCATTTAGGTGTGGCACTCTGCTCAAAGCAGATCTCGGTATTATGATATATTTTTGCGCTTGAAGTGCAGTTACCAGCCGTCAAATCACAGCTCCAAGAATGGTAGTGGTGGAGGCACAGGAGAAATTTTATGTGGTGAAAATTTTCGAGCTGAGACTCGAACCGAGGATCTTATGATCCGCAGTCCAATGCGTTACCACGGAGCTATTTACCCCATGTTCTAATTATAAGGACAGAAAAGTAACCTTGAGAAAAAATTATGTATGCAACGATTCATAAAATTCTGCCTATATATTTATATCCATAATTTTTCGCGCCGTCCGACACTAATACAATTACATATCTCTAAAGCGGTCGGAAATCATGTATTTGTCGTACTAGTTCGACAAAAATTGCTAACTTTTTATGGTTATATGTTGGCATCACCACTAATTTTAGCTAACTTCTGACGCTAGAAATGTCAAAGTATTACATTGACATAAAAATATTATGGCAATATATATCTACAATTGAGTATTTGCAATACAAGAAAACAGAATATTTATGGATTTTAAACATATTTGTAAGTAATTATAATTGAATTTGCAGTGTAAAATCCAAATAAAAATATGTAGATATTTTTGGTTATGATATTGGAAATTAAACATAATTGACGTTCAAATATTGTGAAGTTAGCAACATAAAAAATTCCCTGTCATTAAGAAAATGAGTAATAAATTAAATTTATTTATTAAATTTACATAAATGTTAGCGCGAAAAATCTTGTGTATCCCTCGGTTGGAAACTATTTTGCGAGTGCTCGTATTTGTAAGACTCGCCTACGGCTCGTCCTATCAAAATAAACTCGCTCTCTCAAAATAGCAGTTTCCAACCTTATGATACAAATAACTATTGTTTTTCAAAATATTTGGAAATAATAATATATTTTGTTATTCCTAATAAATGTGATACTTTGTATCCAAAGTAACATTTACACCGAATAAGACATGCTATTTTTTCTTCAAACGTAGAAAATAGAATTATAAATTATTAAAAATACCCAAAACTTCAAAAAATAGCAAAACAACAAGAGGTTCGAAAAGAATCGAATGTACAATGGAGGATTCTTATAATGACGTAATGCAACACAAGCGCCACGCTATGAACTATACTGGGTGATTTTTAAATAAAATCAGTTGTGAAATTTACACAGATCTAAAATGGAAACAATGGTTGAGTTTGGGCTGATAGTTCCTAGCGCCACCGCGATTTTATTTATTTATTTATTAAATTTACACTACCCAACAGAAAAAATCCAATAATAGGGTAGGAAAAAACAATACGTTACAATATAAATATTGCAAATTGTACATCGACATAATAATAATTTACATACATAATTCGACAACATAGTTCTTGATACTTTTATAAAAATTCTTCAGCGAATTCGAGAACAAGTCAACTTGTCCTCAAGTCTAAGTGTTGGATTGTCGAGTACGTATTTTAGGAACAAAGAAATTTAATTGACTAAGACAAAGAGGATCATCAATGGCATAATTAACTAGTTTATACAGATGAATAACAGAGCTGATTTGTTTAGCAACCATGATGCTAGTTTTATTTCAATTTATGAACAATTTTAAAAACTTACTAAGCGTACATAAGTTCGATCTAAAGCTTGAATATTTTGCTAACTTCATTGTTTATTATTCAAAAATTGTCACTTACATTTCGATACGTTCATAAGAATTGAAACTGTTACTTCATAAAATACATACGGTTACTTTTAACAACATTGCTTAAAAAGAGTTATAGCTACATATACGAGATATACGAGATCCTAATGTTTAACCTAACTTTTTTGTGCAAATATCTATTAATCTAATAAATAAAAAGATAATAACCAAACAAGACTTACATTAGATGAAACGTCGACTCTTACTGCAGCCCGATCGCGTTCTAAATCTTCATCCGTTTCTCTATCCTGACTTGTTTCCATAACACTTAAAAAACACTACTTTTTGACATCATGATGAATACTGTGATTGCACATTTGATAATAGTTTTTTGTTGCTAGACAGTAAACTATCTGCTTCTGGTCCGAAAGATATAACAAAATACTTATTGAGGACCAAACAAACACTATACACTGTCTTGAGCACACAATATTTTTCATGTTACGAGCAAATTTAAGGTTATATTCTTTGTGATTTCTTAAAATTCTTCTCGTGTACAAAGTTCATTATTATATAAGTCATTTTCGGTATTTGTCAACATTGTATTCACGTTTAATTCACAATAATAATAATAATAAATAGACTCTGAATTATGTTTGACTAGATTCACTGTTTGTTATGGTTTTTAATCATAGTTTATAAGCAGTATACATTTCTGCGCATGTGCGTGAAAACTACGCCAGCTTATTGGTCAAATATGATTTTGTCAAAACGAAATTTTAAGATAAAACAAAACGTTCATATCTAAGCATTTTTAGTAAAATTACCTTTTGAAAAAGTATATTTGTTCGAATTATGTGCTAATTATATTTCCGGTAGTTCTTTTCAACTAGATCGCCAAGGGCTATAACGACGTTTTCAATTCGTTTACAATTTCTTTGTTAAAAATATGGATCTTGTAAAAATTATAGCTTTTTATATTTTGCGTTCATGTTTTTCGTTTTAAAAGGTTAATACTAGATGACATTTACTTATTTTTTTAAACGTCATAAATCAAAATTGACTTGAACTTTAAAATAATTGATGATAGATGTCAATCCAGTGTTACCAACAACACCATTGCACAACAAATTTCCCTAAGTTAACTAGATTTAAATAAGCATTTTAAAAAAAATATTATTGAATATAAAAGACGCAAAATATAAAAAAGAGTATTTCAAACGTGTTTTGAACTTTCCCGCAGTTTTCTTAGCACGCGTTTATTTGACAGGTCTTGCTAGAATTATTGTATATGTTAGTTTAAATATAGATATTGTAAATACAGATATTAAAGTTGCTTGGTAATAATTTTATAGTAATTATACATGCCATATACAAATATGTATTTATTTATATAGCACAATGTTTCAAAATGAGAACCTAATAAATATTAAAAAAATAAAAAACATTAGCTTAAAAACACTTATAACACGAAAAATATATTTATTTAAGTAATTTCATTTATATTTAAATAAAATACTATATTAGGTAGTAAATGTATATGATAAAAATAGAATGTAATGGTTATATTTCAAATGATTTAATTTAAAATTAAAATATTTTGTCCTTAAATATATGTGTAAATATTTTTAATATAGTAACAAATTTTATTGCATACATTTAAGACAACAATTGTAATAAAATATTATAGATGAACTTTAAATATTAAAGAATATTCCATAGACTGACATTTAAAATGTGATGTCGTTTGTCGACTTTAAAAATAAAAATTCGGAGTTATCATCTATAATAGTTTTGTTATAGTTGTTAAAGTATTTAATAATTTTATTAAAATATGCTTTGTAATGTGTGGTTTCTTTATGCAATATTTCGTTTAGTTTCATGTATTTTTGTTTAATGTGTGTACTGTTTAAGATAGTGAAATGTATAAATTATCGATAGCTTGTTTTATATGCACAAAAATTATCGGAAAAGAGTATGATGTTTTATCTATATGAACAGAAATATAAAACTTTTGAAATACTAACATTGTATTTTTTCGTCACTAACCAACAACTTTCAACTTACTATTACTAACTACTAGAGTACACTGAAATACGATAATACCAACTGATGTTGAAAATGCGACCCGAGAGAAACAACCAGTCTAGTGGATAATGACAGGTGAGTGGGCGAAAGTTCACTTTTGCTCACTACTTTTGGACACTCACCTGTCATTACGCAACATTGGGTATGTGCTGTACCACACTCGTGAAGAAACGAATTCGCTCACTTATGTGTCTTTGATACATACGTGAGCGAAACTCTTAGTTTCTTCACTTGTATTGTAATATACTATTACAGCTTCGACAGCATTCATTGACGAGACAGCCTGTGCTGTAAATCTGGTATTTTGGTACCTGCTTTTTGGTTAAACAAATAGGTAACTATTATTTTAATAAGGCCTTTTTTACTTTATCGTTATGGACTAGTCTATAAATATCCACTTTATGGCCGTCAAACAATATCATAAAAGAGTGATTATACAGTCGAATAGAAAATTTTCAGAACATATAGATCAACAAACCAACATGCGTTTACGAGATGAATGTCCGTTAAATATTTCAATTTTAACAAATTAAAATAACTTGACAAATGTAGTTAGTAAGGCATCTGCTAATTTACAGGCAGATTCATAAAAAGGATTAGCGTTACCTCCTTTTTTTCATCATCTGTAACTTCGTTTCTAAATTAATTATATTATCAAAATGAGTCTAATTTTATTCTAACTAATCTTGATTACAACCTTAGTTAAAATAATTATGTTCTGAGAATGGAAAATGAAGTTACGAGTAATAATAAAAATGTAGTTAGTGCTTATCCCTTTTATGAATCTGTCTAGAAGTTTGCAATTTCTCAACATTGTGTTTCGGCTACTGCTTACTAGGTGGCAGCATAAGCTATGTCTAAATCAAATTTACCTGAGTTTTGAACGGGTTTTGATTGCTAATTAGACACAATTAGATTTATTAATAAGTTTTCATAATTAATTAGCTAATGTTTATATACGTGCCATTAATATAATTAGCATCCAGTTAAATATAATATAATAAGTCCCATGAATGAAATGAATTGTTTACGTAGGCGTTCGTGTATTGTAAATTTATTTGGACAACTGGCCTATTTCTAGAATACTTAATGTCATTGCATTTATTTATTAACAACTTTCCATTCGTGTTTTGTAAATGAATTTATTTTAAAAGTATTTATTTACAAAGTGGACAACGACCGAAAACAGTAACGTAGATTTTATTTTACGCAATTAATTTATAAATATTTTAAATCTTTTTGGCGATTTTTTATATACCTCTATTGATGTGCTTCTTTTGTCTTCATTCACAACTTATTCTTTGGGATCCTAATTAATCTAGTATATGTCTCTATCCTTTCCTTTTTCATTGTTCAATTTCGATCTCAACAGATAACAGAACTTTCAGGTTTGGGTAGCTAATTTTCTTGATTAAAGTTTACTAATAAATTGAACAGTTTTATACTTATGCGGTAAACAGTTTCCTTAGTAACGCATCTAACTTTTGATCATGACATTTTTATTTCAAATTCCACAGTCGATAATATTATCCATGTGGTTCCCTTCCATTATTCCATTATATATTTTACTCATAGAAATATACTGGGTGTAGAATTGAAATGTGGAATATAGAGATTTCAATGCTATTATTTTGATATTGCTGTAAATTTTTACCTATTCACTTTACAGCAAAAGTGTAAATACAAGAGTTGTTTAGAATTTAATAATGCACGCAATAAAGCCCAGTAGGTTACCTAATTGTGAGTATTTCACGATATATCAATCAAATTAAAATCAATATTTATTAGAAAAATTGTAGCCATTGAAAATTACACAAAAACGAAAAATATTTGACATATAAAAAGCAGGTTATAGCTATTAACATTACAAGCAAGGTAATAATTATTTATGTATCAAGGCACTGAAGTTTAATTTTTTTTATCACGAATGTGAAATTTAGTTGGCGAGGCCCGTAATAAACCATGTGAGTGATAAAAAGGAACTTCAGTGCCGAGGTACATATTAAGTTTTATTTGAAATCTAAAATTCGAAAAAACTGTAAAAAATTACAATATAGGTTAAGTTTATACATCTGTCAGTTGTCAATTGAAACTGACAGTCAGTGTTGCCAACCTCGAGAAGTGAAGTTATCGTAAATAACACTAAAAATTATGTGTTTTGTCCTCAATTTCGTCATCGGAATTAATTAGTTAATTCTTTTTGCACATTTTGTTTCATGTTACGTCCAAATTTACTATAGTACGTCAATATATCTGCCAAAATTATCCTACTTGTACAATAATTATTTAACGGTTGCCAACACTGGGTTGCTCAAAATCGTCGTATAATGGGTTACTTTAGTGACGATTTCTGAGCTTTTAATGACGATTTTTGAGCACTTTAGCGCCGATTTCAAATAAAACAGTTTTTACTGCCGAATGGAGGAAATCTTGCGTGTATTGTACAACATTTTACTTGTTACTCATTTGAAAATAAAAATTTAATTTATAACTAAGTCCTGTCAGTTACACACAACTGTTCTGTCAAAAATTATTTGAATGATTTCGCATAATCCTAGTAAGCATTACTGTGGCAACGTGCATTGTTTACCTTGTTTACAAGCGTGTAAAATTTTTACAATGCAGCTGTCAATTAGTAACTTGTTTAAGATTCATTTTCAAAGACAATAGAGGGTTTGGGTAAATGGTGTTTACAAGTGAGTAACAAGTAAAATTTATTTATTTATTTAACAAAAATGTAAAGATGTGAACTCAAAAATTCGTCATTATATCATTACAAGCCTTGAAATTTCCACAGAAAATAATACAATGTAATAAATAAATTTAAATATGTTTTCTGAAATATCAAATGCACATCGGTTACCGGACCAATAATAACAACAAACCAAAAATGAATGATTATATCAACAATGTCCACTTCGTCCTTGTATTCCACAGTCCACGCATTGACGCCTCAGACAAGGACGGCTGCACGCACACGCACCTCCCGTCCTTGTCTGTCCCCCTTGCAGGAGTTGCGTAGTGCGGTACTGCGCAGCCGCTACGGACCTCGCACTTGCCGCGTCGAGTAATATAGGTCGTTAGGTTGAGGACCGGAGCGCCGAGCGCCGAGCGGGACTCCAGTGGACACGTGGAGATACACGCACAATACGCAATGACGTCATCGTGGATGGAGCAGGGGGGAAAGGAGGAGGGGGGTAATTAGTGAGTTGTAACTGTGTTGAACGGTGTAGGGTTTTGAGTTGGAATATGGGGGTTTCAGGGAATGGTGAAATGTGGAAATATACAGCTGGGCGAAGTGGAATTGAATGTATTATTAACTCTGCTATGGAATAGATCAAATGGACTAGTAGAAACTGCAGATGTAATAATAATTATCAGTAATAATATAACAAGAGAGTGAGAATAAATTGATTATTTTTTTGACGTTTCTTTAAACAAATGAAATGCTTTATTGTATGTCACGTGTCTACGTTTTAACCAATCCTGTCATTATTATACTGAGAATAATGCTCTTGTGATTATTCCCGGCAATTTTCTCTGTAGCTTTTTTGTTTTTGTTGACAGATGTCAGATAGGTATCAGTTAATAAATGACACTTTACAGGCACTTTGGTAACTAAGTAAATGAATAATTACAGCACATAGACCTGTAAAGTTTTACAGGCTTGTTAAAGACACTAGTAAAATTTTTCACCCATGTATTTTTAAAAAATTTTTATTTATAAAATACAATATAGGCGATGAATCAATTCCGCTTGGTTGTACGGTATTAATGAGGGATTTTAGGGAAATAATATTTGGGTTAATTTGATTTGATTACAGCGATGAAGCTTCAATAGAGTATGAAATGTTCATGTGCGAATTTGGTGGATTTTTTCGAATTTGTGTTTCGGGTTTGTTCAGCTTATATGTGGGAGATTATGGTCAATATTTATATAATCAATACAGCTTGACATTTAACTATGGTTTTTGGAAAAGGGCAAAGGGTCGTTTACATAACTTTCTTAAACACATTATATAAATTTGAATTGGCAATTATTTGTAAATGGCAAATGTGCCCATGGTTACTGAAAAATAATTTAAACAAATCAAAAATCATTAAAACTATGCCAAATGTCATTTGTCAAAATCAAACAATACTAAAGTTTGTATGTTTTGTTTACCATGGCACTCTGGAAATAGCCAAAAATTCTACATTTTATTTTACGTCTATCTCATGACAGAAACGTATCAGATCAATAAATTTAGGCTTATTTTGTGCAGTTTTTAATTCTGAACATTTTTATCTATTTACACTTTTGCTCTAAAATTAATAGGTAAAAACTTAGAGCGAAATTATAGCTATTAACATTTCTAGCGATGTTATGAATATCAAGTTAGCTCGTAGAGCGAGGATTTTAAGACATCTAAGGCCTGTTATGACTCATAACATCCGTGGTTTGTTCAATAGTTTATCGGTTTCAGAATATGAAGACATTAATGTTATTAATAAATATTATATTTTGAAATTCTTTGATGAATAACGTCTGTCATAATTTTAGAAGGTGATCAAGTAAGTCTGTTTGTTTTTATTTAACACCATGGTTACACTTGTTTTGTATCATATTTACAAATATTTTTTTTTAACTTAAACGTCAAATGTGTTTTTCATGGCTAGATAAAAAGTGGATTTTGGCGATGCTGAATTGCCTGAAAATATTTGTAATGCAGCAGATGAAGCTCTGAACAGCTTAATTCCGTGTGTATTAATAAATAACGTTATATTATCATTGTGTTTTATTTTCATTTTCTTGCACTGTTTTGACATGTCAGTATGGTAATATTACCGTACAGCATAGAGTTATGACATACTTACCCTGCCTACTTTTGTGCATGGAAACATAGATTTAATCTCCTGAAACCGGTAATATTTACTTGTCAAACTAGAGAGGAAAGTGCTTCTTTTTCCCCCTCGAGTTCGAAATTTGCCTCTTGAGCGCAGCGAGTGAGGCATTTCGAACGAGAGTGGAAGAAGAGCTTTCCTCTCGTGTTAGACACAACATTTTTTTCACATGTTCCTAAAAACGATTTTCCCGGACCTAAAATACACTTTGAGAACGCAACTGACAGACTGACACGTTAAAAGTTAGGTTATCAGACACAAGGCGGTGTAGCAGTGTTGCCAATGAACCAATCTTAAATATCTTTAATAAGTTGTCAAATTGTGGTTTAATAAGAAAAAGAAAAATATAAGACATAATTGTAAGATAATTTAAAGTATGTATATCAATAAAATAAGGAATTTCAATAAAATTAGGAATTTATTTATAATTTTTATAACAATTTTTTTGTAAATAACATTCATATTGGCAACACTTCTATATTTTCCTCTCTAGAGAGGAACAACACATTTTCCTCACTATTTCGGGAGAAGAACGGTGGGGTTTCCTACCATGTCGTGAAAAAATAAAATATATTTTGACATTTCCGTTATATCTGATGATCTGTGCTTTTTGAAAAAAAGACTAAACTACAACTACGGTTGAAAATGTCATTTTTTGACATGTATTATAATCGAAAACTATTTTTTTTTTTAGAGGATGAGCGTTTTTTGAATGTGGCGGGAGGTACTGTAGTGCCCACACCAAATTGAAAAAATGCAAATAAAAAAAATAATTACATTGTATTTCCTATATCTCAAAAAAGTAGACGAAATTAAAATTTACGGACAATTATGTGTTGAATACATCAGATATTTTTATATTGATTAAATGTTTAAAATGTATCCCGATGGGCCATGAAATTATATTTTGTTTCATTATTTAAGGCATTGTTTACAAATTATTTGACATAAAACCAGTTGTTCAAAATTAGTGATGCTCCATTATTTACTCCTCTGCGCGTATTTCATTCTAGCGCTTAACAACGCACCAAAACCCAAAATAATTAGTCCGTCGCGATCTCATCTTCACTAATACTAATCCCAGTCATTCCTCGCCCCTGAAAGCAAAACCCAACTTTTCCTTTCCACAATCAGCGCGTTCTTCCATTCGTCCATTCGTTGACTCTGCAGCGTCTGTCCCCACTAACCCCTGATTCAACATGGTGCAGCAGCTAGAATGCACGCGCGTGTTGTCCAGGCCGGGGGCAACGACTCCGCCACGTGGAGGTGTGCTGTCTCGCTCGCACGCAGCGGAGGAAGGTGTCTTGCCTTGTCCGTGGCGGAGGACGGAGGACTCAGCGGGACTGAGTTAACTGGATGAAAGATGTGCACTGTATTGTTGAGTTGATGGTGGATGTTGCAAGTCTATGTTTTATGATGTTGCACTGATATTCAGAGTGTTTTATAACTTCAGGTAGATACGTTAATGGTATATGTTATTTGATATGCTGATTACGAATCAAAAAGATTTTTTTTTAATCGCAAAATTATTTTCCATGTTTCCCAGTCCAAAATGTTTCGTTGCCACTGCCACTGGGTGGATGATTATGTTAATAATTATCGTTTTATTAAAAATAATTAAATTTTGTTACTTTATTTTATTAGTATTATGTAATTTAAATTGTTGATTACCTACTTCATTGTTTGTGTTTAATAGGAAAGCGAATCCAGTGTAGTACTACAAAAAATGTTTTAGGTAAACAACCCTTAATTTTTCGAATTTAAAAAAACGATTTAAAAAAAGGAAAGTAACAGATTACCCACTAGTGGGTATAATTTTGAGGAAAGGCACTAGTATTTTTTTTTATTTGTAACAATAATAATAACACACAACATCTTGGTAACTACTTCGATTGACATTTTAATTAAAAAATTTAAAGCATATGTCACTGTCAAATAATATTTCTTTAATAAAATTTTTATTTATTAAGAGGTATTGGATAAAACGTTATACTTCACACGTGGCAAAATGGAATTATCCACTCGATAAAAATATCACACTCAGCCTTCGGCTTCGTGTGCTAAAATTTCTCTCGTGAGTAATTCCTTACTTTGCCCACTTGTAAAGTAAATTACTTTTTTTTTTTTATTAATAACAATAATTAGAACACACAACACCTTGGTAACTACTTCGATAGATATTTTAATTTAGAAAATTTAAAGCATATGTCACTGTCAAATAATATGTATTTAATAAATTTTGCATTTAATAAGAGGTGTTGTATAAAACCTTATACTTCACACATGGGTAATTCCTTTCCATACTTTGCCCACTTGTAAAGTAAATAACTATTTCCCGTAGATAAAATTATACAAATTGCACTCTTAGAAAAGTCAACGTAATAAATATATTTAGAAATACAAGTTTTTAACATTCCCTACTGATTGTGGTAAACCTGTCAATTATCGGCATTTATTTTGGCGAGCACTATAACTATTATTTATAAATAACAATATTATTTAAATACTTCTTTTTTTCTCGTTCTCTATCTTTGTTCGAATAAACTAGACCATTTTGCATTTCCTCTTCTACTCTGTTTCTCCCGTAAAATTTTCAAATAATAAAGAGAGGAAAATAATTACCAGGATTTACGAAAAGCGTGGATGTACTTAGCAGTAAATCTCTGGCTTTTAAAAGGCTACCAAAAACAGAATAACACTGTATTAAAACGTAAGATCTAAGCATTCAAAGCTGTAGATTTAGTAAATAAAAGTCAGTCAACCTGAAACTCAAAGTAATTCACTTAGAGTAAGATGAAAGGATTCATATTTCTTAGGTCCACATTTGACAAATATTTGCAGATCCTTTTATTATGAATATCTCCAAACAAATTGATTAAAATTTGATAATATTTGACAGTGCAGTTCTCGGTTAAATGTTAAATACCTATACAGTGTGTATCAATTTCGAGGCTCACTACTTTAATGTCAAGAACTATAAGAGCTACAATTTCTTATAAATTAGACAAAAGTTGATATACTAGTGGGCCAATTTAATGATGTATTTGTTTTCCCGAAAAAATGCATTGATCACTAGGATATTTTCATTTTTACTTTCTTATACAAAGTATAAGGAAGTATTGGAATCACGAAAAAAATCGTTGACGAGATTTTTGCGGAAATACATATTTTGACGTCCACTGAATCCGTTAAGACAAATTTCTCAATGATGTATGTGTGTGAGGATGGATGGATGGATGTCCGTGTGCGCAATATCTCATGAACTAGTAATTATTAATCATTCAATACAGATTCACTTACCTATAGAAAAATTTGAAACTTACGGAATATCCTCACTTAAAATTGCAATATTTTTTTATTACATTTCTTTATAATATAAGCGCTAAGAAACCCATTGTAGCAGAGCGCATCGTCAGATCTCTAATATTTTTCGAGATACGTCGATTTTTGGTATTTTTCGAAGTGCAACTTTAAGGGCCTGTAATTCAAAAACTACACGAGATATCTAAAAATTCTCTTCAGTTTAGCGCTTCTGGTGCCTTATATAACAAATAAGCAAATTTTTAAAATTTTGAAATTTTTTTGTATTTTTGTTCAAAATTTCGATCGGCGATAACTCGACAAATATTAAAGATACATATTTACAGTGTTCACCAATCGATTCAGCTCGTCGAAATACATAAGTATGCAAAGTTTCATAAAAATCGCTTTACGGGATGGAAAGTTAGAGCAAAAAGCCTGAAAATGGCGTTTTTTGCCCAAAAAGTCAATACATACCCCTTGACGTTTGGCCTGAATTTGGCCATTTTCAGACTTTTTGCTCTAACATTTCAAGCGGTTGTCCGAATTTTCTGAAATTTTCAGGGTTTATGTATTTCGGCGAGCTGAATCGATTGGTGAACACTGCAAGTCTGTATCTTTCATATTTGTCGAGATATCTCCAATCGAAATTTTGAAAAAAAATTCAAAAAATTTTCAAAATTTACTAATTTATTATAAATGGCACGAAAAACACAAAACTGGAGATATTTTTCGATATCTTGTACAGTTTTCTAGTTACAGCCCCTCAAAGTTGCTCTTCGGAAAATATAAAAAAAAGTCATATCTCGAAAAATATTAGAGATATGACGATGCGCTCTGCTGCAACGGGTTTCCTGGCGCGAATATTATAAAGAAATGTAATAAAAAAAAATTACAATTTTAAGTCATATTTGGGGAAATTACCGTATTTTGAAAAATATTACAAATCGCCATATTTCGATAAATATAAGACATATTACGATGCGTACTACAGCAATGAGTTTATTCATGTTTAAATTATACATAAGTAATAAATTTCAAGTTAAGTTTGGAGGAGTATTTAATTTATTTTCTAGTAAACAATTTATTTGTATAAGAAAGCAGTTATACGTCGTTCATGCTTCTTCATCCACGTCCAACATTCAGAACCATACACCAATAGGCACTAACACACCATTATAAATACTCAATCGAGCATCTCTAGATACATTCACGTTTCGAACAAATGTACCCAGAGCAATTAATAAATAACATTTGGTAAACAAATGATTAATAGTTGACTTATTAGTCCAAGTAGTATATTTGGCAGACATTTGGTAAGTTTTTGACATTTATTCCACTCACATAACCTAACCACTAATCTTCTTCACCATTCAATTCATAAATCCATCAATACCAACCTAAGATACATAATAGTTCCCACAACAGTACTCGTTCCTTCTTTGAGTGTCTGAAGTTCAATGAACGCAGCCACGTGGAATAGCATCTATCTCTGTTGCACTTTCTCGACTGGGACAGGGACAGGGTAGTGGGAGAGAAGGAGAAAAAGGTGTATCACCTTGCCCGTGGCTCCCGAGGAGGCAGCACCAGCACGTGGCAAGCGAACGTTGTTTGGTTACCTTGACTTCGCTTGTCTAGGCATTTGTTAAGTTTTTGTTTTCATGCTGGATTTGTTTTTGTTCCGCGAGTAAATTTAGAAATAGTGTAATTGGGATATGAGGAAATGATGTAATAACAATGTAGGCTTGACATATTGAAATATTGAATTAAATATGATTGTATTATGGTCAGTAGCAGTAGTCGAATTCGTGTCAGATTTTCTTGCGCATCTGTGTTCCGATCGTTGGTAGACGTAGCGGTTGAATTTAAATAAACGTCAAATTTAAACTAATAAAAGATAAATGATTGAACACATTTTTTGATATAAGTTATGTGTTTTTAACAATTAAATATGCGAATTAAACTATAACTTAATATATTTTTTCTACGACCACTGAGAAATCTGCTCATTGTATGTTTGTTGTTGCTAGGGATATGAGGTACATTGCAAGCATCGTGCGAAAAGAATTTGTTTTGTGAGTATTTCAATACAGATCAGTTCATTTAAGTACAGGTGCCATTGCTAGGATACTTATTTAGAAGTGTCAAATATTGGAATGGTCAAAGCAGGACAAATTTATTATTAAAATTAAATTTATTTTGAAATAATATCGTGGTCGTAGAAAAAGTATACAACTCGCATGGAATGTCCTTTTCATACTCGTATGATTTGAAGCAAACAAACTTTCATACTCGTAGGAAATGAGTACCATTCCATGCTCGTTGTACAATATACTATTTTGTACTCCTGTATAAAGGATGATTTAAATTCACTGTCGTGAATGGGGTCTTTCACAATTTTTTTATACAAAGTATAAGGAAGTATTGGAATCATGAAAAAAATCGCTGACGAGATTTTTGCGGAAATATATATTTTGACGTCCACTGAATCCATTAAAACCAATTTCTCAATGATGTCTGTGTGTGAGGATGGATGGATGGATGTCCGTATGCGCAATATCTCATGAACGAGACAAGATATGTAAACGAAATTTGGAATTTATGAGTTTCATGAAAATATGAAGAGCTGAGTTGATTTTGAATGCAATTGAAAAACCGGAAGTGGAAGGTTACTGAACACAAAACAATAAATTCCATTTTTTTCAAAAATAGAATCAGCTGTGAAAAAAAGTTTGTAATGAAAGATGTTAGCAAGAATATTTGGAATATAAAATGTTATTTGCACTTTTTTTGTACATGCTTCTAATTTTAAGAAAAACTAAATTATGTATTTATTAATATATTTCAGTAATCTTAGTTACACTGAGAACAAAAACTATAATATTTTTCACATCTATGTGTCAAATGTGTCAAATAATTGTGAAGTGTCAAAAATATTTGTCGTTTTAAATATTATGAAAGCAATATTTTTATTATTAGTTAGAAAGTTTTAAAGACTATATATTAATTTTTTTTAATTAACATCATAGCTCAGAACACAAAACTAAACAAGTATATTATCTACATGTCAAATAAGTGTCATAATAGTTATACGTCAGGAACAAGTCATACATATTTAGTTGGTTTAATTTGTATAAGAAAGTAGTGTGGTGCCCACACCAGATTTTTCCTATACAGTTTCTAAATGTGTCTTCACATAATCAGACGCGTTCCACCATAACTGATCTACATTATCAACTTATATCTTAGAATCAGAGCCCCTATCGCCTCTAGAATAATTGGGAGTCTCGTGTACGTGAGCTGGGTCCTCATTGCGTTTCTCTGACAACGCGGTGCGTGGAAAAGACTCGTAACGCAGAATGAATCCGATGCTAAGATTGTACGTACAGCACAGCGAGGAAGAAGACAAGACAAAGACGATGAACGAAAAGGGGCGACGAGAAGGCCTGTGACAAGTTGCTGAATGATTCGGTGGTAACTGATGGAGATGGCGTTGTTTTTATGTTGTTGGTTATTGATGTGCAGTAAAAAAAAAATCAAGATTGAAATTGAATGGTGAGGGGACAGATTGTATGGAGGAACCAACCAAAATAAATACAAAAAAATAGTTTATTTGAAATCGGCACTAAAGTGTAAGTAACCCATTATACGACGATTTGAGCAACCCAGTGTTGGCAACCGTTAAATAATTATTGTACAATTAGGATAATTTTGGCAGATATATTGACGTACTATAGTAAATTTGGACGTAACATGAAACAAAATTTGCAAGAAAAATTAACTAATTAATTCCGATGACGAAATTGGGGACACAACCCATAATTTTGAGTGTTATTTACGATAACTTCATTTTTCTAGGTTGGCAACACTGACTGTCAGTTTCAATTGACAACTGACAGATGTATAAACTTAACCTATATTGTAATTTTTTACAGCTTTTTCGAATTTAAGATTTCAAATAAAACTTAATATGTACCTCGGCATTGAAGTTCTTTTTCATCACTCACATGGTTTATTACGGGCCTCGGCAACTAAATTCCATATACATGATAAAAAATTGAACTTCAGTGCCTTGATACATAAATAACTATTATTGTTTTAAGAGCAATCAGTATTTCCAACTTTGGATAAACTAGAGACAAATTTTTCAGTTAAATAATGATTATTATTCTAGTTGTCATTTTTGATGCAATATTTTTTGTTTATTCCACTGATAAATTTATTCTCCAATTCGTCTTGTCCTCAGTGGAAAATATATTTTTTCACGACCGGGAGAGAAACTAGGTTTCTATTATACCAAAATCTTGACAGAAACAGCCAATTTAATATCTGCATAAGATTTGCGCACTTTCTCTCCCGTCGTGAGGGAAAGTGCTCAAATAATGTGAAAAATGAACAAAAGGTAACTATCATAAATATTATTACAGTTCAACTAATTTTGAAATATATAAAAACCATCATAAATATTGGAGTTGTGAAAAAAATAATATATACACATACACATCAGGAGAGAAGTGTATTTTATCCTTGTGGTATTGTAGCCCTCGCCTACGGCTCGTGCTTCAATTTACTCCACGAGAAAAAAATACATTTCTCTCCTTTAATGTATAATATATTATTGTACCTCTTAATAAATGCTCTATAACTATGGCGATTTTAAACAAGGAAAGTAACAGATTACCCACTAGTGGGTATAATTTTGGGAAGTCACTAGTGAGTATTTTATTATTTATAACAATAATAACACACAACACCTTGGTAACTACTTCGATTGGCATTTCAATTTAGAAAATTTAAAGCATGTGTCACTGTCAAATAATATTTCTTTAACAAATTTTTCGTTTATTAAGAGGTGTTGGATAAAACGTTATACTTCACACGTGGCCAAATGGAATTACCCACTCGATAAAATTATCACACTCAGCCTTCGTAAGTACAAATAATAATTAATTTAACTAATAATTTATGAAGTTCAAATTATAAATAATAAATTTGATACAGAAATGCATATTGTTATTTGAAGCTAACGTCAGTATTATTATATAAATAGGTCAAATTAAATTGTGATGTGATCATTAATGAATAAATTAATAAATAAATTAGTATTTTTTTTAAATTTAAGAATTTGTGTTAAAAATAAAATGTTTGCTAATAAATAACAAACTGTAAATTTATGCAAATAACCATTCAAGTTTTGGATTAAAATTAGTAATAATAGCGGTGCTATGCAACAAACTAAGATCTCGTATGTTGTAGAACGTCACTGAGTTGTCCTTGGCCATGCTCATGCAGACATACAGTGACATTTATTTTTATGTAAAATTGTATGTTAAAAATTATTGTTTACTTGTATGAATGTACGAATTTACATAATTATCGTTAGAGGTATAATTATGCAGATAAAATGACAAAGCTTTTTGAATTTAATGAGAAATGTTGTTATTACTTTTGCATTAAAGAAATAAATTATTTATAATGAAAGATGTGAGGAATAATATTTTGGTTAAAAGTTTACTTGAAAGCCTATCAGGTTTTTTGTGCAAATAAATTTTCTCCGTTTAAAAACACTACTCTAAATTGTCCAGACATTGCTTATTTTCCGACCTAGGTCAGCAAAGAGTAAGAACATTTAGAGAGTAGAAAAACTTAACACACATGTCCTTTTGATTGCTGGGAGATATCGTTTTTACTTTCTTATACAAAGTATAAGGAAGTATTGGAATCACGAAAAAAATCGCTGATGAGTTTTTTGCGAAAATACATATTTTGATGTCTACTGAATCCGTTAGGACCAATTTTTCAATGATGTCTGTATGTGAGGATGGCTGGATGGATGGATGGATGGATGTCCGTGTGCACAATATCTCATGAACGAGACAAGATATGTAAACAAAACTCGGAATTTATAAGTTTAATGAAAAAATGAAGAGCTGAGTTGATTTTGAATGAAATTGAAAAACCGGAAGAGGAAGTTTACTGGACACACAAAACAACAAATTCGAATTTCTTCAAAAATTGAATCAGCTGTGAGAAAATGTTTCAAATGAAAGATGTTAGCAAAAATATTTAGAATATAAAATGTTATTTGCACTTTTCTTGTACATGCTTCTAATTATGAGAAAATAGTATATTGTGTCATTAGGAGTAAATGTGATACTTTGGGTGCTGAGCATGTAAGTTTGAACGACGAGCGAAGCGAGTCGAACAATTACATGCGAAGCACCCAAAGACACATTTACTCCGAATAACATATGCTATTTTTCTTCAAACATAGAAAATAAAATTATAAATATTATAAAATGCTCAAAACTTCAAAAAATATTCTGTCTTATCTAGCATTTCAAGTTGCCGTAGAACATGCTGTTTTGTTATTTTTGTTTATTTGTTTCATTTTTTACTGTCAAATTATTGAATTACAACCTAACTATTTTTCATAATATTTTACTTTGTCCGCCGCCGGCACTGAAATATAGGAATTCTGGAACGCTCACTTTTATGTTTTTGTGAAAGAGAAAAACGAGCCTGAAACAGATAGATACCGTGGGTTACCCGTCTTCGTCTAACACTTGTTTGTAGAACGGTTGCCATGCGCATTATCACCAAAACCGCATGTCGTACAGTCTTGACCAAGAGTGAATTTTTTATCTAGTTTTATTTTGCATATATCGAGTAAACGTGTAAATATAATAAAAATAATAAACATGGTAATAGATTGTTGCGTGAGTATTGAAAATCATACTGGTTCCCAAACAACCCATTGTCATTTTTCAGGTTAGTTGTTTATTATAAATGAATTTAAAATTGAAATGGGTAAGTTGTGAATATTAATGAAAATAAAATAAACATAATTTTATTATAAAATTGATTCCAGAATGCATGTATTATAGATATATGTATATTCATTTAATTAAATTATTTAAATCCTATAATGAAATATTACATATTAATATAACTTAACCTCAAAATGTGTATCAAAATACAAATTTCTTATACATAATTTTAGCTTTCCTCGAAACAATAATTCACAAAAGTGGCTTGAAATTGTACCATCGAAAAGAAAAAGATGGAAATATTATCGCATCTGTAGTTAACCATTTCAATACACTGAATCACGACGTTATTTATAAAAATCAACGTTACCAAATAATTTGGTTATAGTAATGTACAGGTAATTGTTAAATATAAGTATAATGATTGACAGCCACTTTATCAATACAAGGAATAAACCAATTGCAAGTACGGGTGTATCGAGTGCTCAAATAACTTGCTTAGCGGACTGTACGACAAAGACAGGTTTCCCACGCATTACCTGTCTCTCTCGGCTCGCATTTCAACGTTAGTGAGCGTTCCAGAATTCTTATATTTCAGTGGCCGCCGGCGTAAATGTGTTGCCAAGGATACACTTTTACGCCGGCGGCGACAATATTAAACTTCTGCTTATTGAATACAAATACATAACAACGTACTTTTATGACATTTGAAGAAAAAATTATATTTGAAAATTATGCGTGTCCCGTATTATTATAATCAATATTATTTTCCTGTTTAGGAGTTATATATAATTTAGGGGCGAGGTAGGGTAAATTGCCCTCATCCAAACATGAAATATATTTTGATAATTAATATTTTCATTATGTCCTTTTCACATCCAGTCAAAATCAAAATTATTTACAGAAACATTTTCAATGGCAACTATATTCATTAAACCTCAATAACCAATACCACGAAAGTCAATACATTGCGTTCGCGAGAGCCATTTGGCCCGCGTGTATTTCGGCAAGCCTGTGGAAGGGAGTGAGAGGAAGGGGACAGGGCCCTGCTGCGTGTAGGGCTCAATGCGTAGGGCTCTGCAGGTCGTTGACCTCCCAGAGCAACCACGTGGCACTGGACAGGAATCAAGCTGCGTACGGATGCGTCGTACGCACTCTGGAACGTGTTGCGTAAGATTTCAGAGTGTTTCTAAAATAAATTTTTTGGATTTCAAAGTTGAAATATTTATATTCATTTGTAAATATAAGTTGAAGTTATAATTTTATTGTATAGTTTAACAAAGAAATGAAACTTACGTTTTAATTATTTTTTATTATACCAGCATCTTAATAATTGTTTAACAAACTAAAAAGCGTGCGAAAAGGCAACATTTAAACATGCCGTACTTTAAAGTTGCTAAGCAACAATAAGAATAATTATAATTATTATTTATTAATATGTCACAAAACTGTCATGACAAATTGTAAAAAATAGTTATTTACTTTACAAGTGGGCCAAGTAAGGAATTACCCACGAGTGAAATTTTATTCGAGTGGGTAATTCCATTTTGCCCACGTTTTATTCAACATATCTTAATAAATCCAAAATTTATTAAAGAAATATTATTTGACAGTTGCATATGCTTTAAATTTTCTAAATTAAAATGTCAATCGAAGTAGTTACCAAGGTGTTGGGTGTTATTATTATTGTTATACATAAAAAAATACTCACTAGTGACTTTCCTCAAAAATATACCCACTAGTGGATAATCTGTTACTTTGCTTGTTTAAAATCGCCATAGTTATAGAGCATTTATTGAGAGGTATTGGATAAACGAATTTACATATGTAGTAATGATTTTAAGAAAATTACCAAAAATATTTCCGTTATTTTTCAGGTGCCAGATGGAGTAAAAATATTTATAAATTAATAAATATTAGTGTCAGAAAATGCAGAAATTCTTCCTCAACAATAAACTATTTAACTATTTGGATGTAAAATAATTAGAGAAGCCAATAATTAAACATTTCAAAAGTAGCATTGAAAACGTAATCATTCGATTCACATTTGTAAAAACTGTTATATTAAACTGAGTTGGATTAAGGAAATTTGTACGTGAATTGTTGTAGTTGGTAGCATTGAATTGACATTTATTCAATTATTTGAAAGTTTATGTCAATTCTGATTTAATTTATTTATTATGAAACATAAATTTAAGTAAATTTCATGTAGTATGAAACTTAAAAAAATTGCTTATTGAAATGGGGTCTTTCACCATTTTTATTTAATTTTTTTTATGAAACTTTATCTATATTGAAGACTATCTACACTTTTAAAAAGTCTTAATTGTTATTCATTAAGCCACAATGATTTTTAAAAATATTGTGATGTCATTGTAGAGGTGTTGCTGGATCTAAAACAGTACAGATTGTAAATAATTGTAGTCATATATTTTTTTACTTATTTTATTATTATTATTACAATAAAATAGAACATTTATGTGACAAAAATTATTTAAATCTCTACTGTTTGAGATTCACCAACACCTCTATAATGACGTCACAACATTTTTAAAAAATCATTGTGGCTTAATGAATAACAATTAAGACTTTTTAAAAGTGTAGATACACTTCAATTTAGATAAAGTTTCCTAAAAAAAATAAAAATAAAATGGTGAAACACCCCATTGGATGTCGTATTGACTTATTTATAAATGCAAAATATATTTTTTTTGCAATTTTCTCAGCTTTTGCCTAAATATGTTTCATTAAATATTTCGAAATCATAATTGATGTAAAAATAAAATGCTTCAACACCCTATCAGTATTTTTTGTCCGTAACCAGTTTGAAATCTTTGCTCATTTTTCTTTGTTTATCCATCACCAGCCTGCTTTTTGCAGCTAAGCTAGCTTCTTTTGTCAATTATGTTTGTATACTCCTCTGTCTGTAGCCAAACCAGTTCTGCTTGTGCTGAGCAAAATAAACACGTGCCCTATCCTAATACCTAGTAGATTCATTTTAATCCTCCATTTGTATCAGTCAGGGTAAGATGATTACTTATCCCTTTTGCCTTTTTGTCCTCTCTTTCGCTCGCACATCGCAATGGCAATTCCCAAATCAAGAAGCACGCCACACCATGCTACATATCATTCGTTCGCCTCGCTTGCCTCATGGCTCCCTAAATCCAGGGGCGTACGGAAATAAATAAATAGGATTTTTTTAGGAGCACTATAGATACTTTGCTTTCAACACACTATACAGTTCAACTCAAATGTCAAATATGTTTAGTTCTAATGAGGTTTGTGATAAAATTTAATTTTATTTACATATGAAGAAATACTCGATGAATTAATTATAGTTCCTATTTTTTTTTGGACATTTTCGTTTATTTCGACTTATAAAATATATATTAAATAATAGTAGATTGTATTATAAATGAGTGAAATTAGATATTTTTTCCATTCCTGTATAAATATATCCCCATTATTTCAATTATTTCGATAAATTATAGTACCCATAATCTGATTTCGTTTCTTTGAAAACTTTTGTAGGTTTAATAAATATGTTGGCAATTGTTAAATATTTATTGTGCAATTAGGATAATTTTGGCAAATATATTGACGTACTATAGTAAATTTGGATGTAACATGAAACAAAATTTGCAAGAAGAATTAACTAATTAATTCCGATAACGAAATTGAGGACAGAACACATAATTTTGAGTGTTATTTACGATAACTTCACTTCTCGAGGTTGGCAACACTGACTGTCAGTTTCAATTGACAACTGACAGATGTATAAACTTAACCTATATTGTATTTTTTTACAGTGTTTTCGAATTTTAGATTTCAAATAAAATTGAATATGTACCTCGGCACTGAAGTTCCTTTTTATCACTCACATGGTTTATTACGGGCCTCGGCAACTAAATTCCATATTCGTAATAAAAAATTGAACTTCAGTGCTTTGATACATAAATAACTGTTATATTCAGCTCCAGATTTAGTAGATGTTCGATCTTTTAATTTTAACTATATTTATTTATTTATTTTTATCTTATGACTATTGTGTACATTTTATCTTTTGACTCACATTTTTCTACGTGTTTTTAATATGTTTGTATGTCTCCATGATATTTAATTGTTTTTTTTTTTTTTGACCTCAACTTAGCCGTGAAGTTGACAGCCGTTGCTGTCAAAACGTCGGCATAGCTTTTGAATAAATTTTTTTTATTTACCATATTATATTTCAACTGAATGGTTAATTTACTTATTTTGTAAATGTTATTATGGTCACAGACCCCAATACAGAACAGGGTATTTTGTGTTAGAATGGGTCCGCCACTGCACGAATCGCTTCTCTGCGTTGTGTAACAGGCCGGGGTCAACGACCTCAGTCGCTCCGCTGCCGAAATTCGGTTTCGGTTTCGTATAGGGTGCAGGTTTCGGGCTTGTGCTTGAGCTGTGATAGTGGTAGGGCCGGGGGAATGAACTCTGCTCGACCGGGAGTCGCTGATGTACGTTAGGAAAGTCACGCGCTGCGTGAGGCGAGATGCGTATGGGATGCTATGGCTGCGGCTGTCACAAGCGATGCAGTTGTTTCGGATGTGATTCTAACTTGTTTTTTGTTACGCAAATGGTTGTTAGTTAGCGTTGGGATGAGTGATGTAGGCGTTAGGTATTTAAAATGTTTTTTTAGAGGATGTTGCATTTGAATGTGATATCTTCATATTTATTACATTTAACCTAAACGATGTTACTCGATATGTCATTTCTCAAAACGTTTTTACCTCCCGCCACATCCTGTAAGAATCATACTAAAAATTTGATAATGAGTTTTCAGTGGATCAGAACGTTTTAGGGTCCCTACTATACGATTTTAATAGTTTCGCGATGATGTCTGTGTGTGTGTCTGTCTGTCAGGCTGTGTGGATGTCTTTAGTTACGATTTTTCAAAAACTACTAAACTGAACATTTTGATATTTTGTATATATCAATTGTATCCACTTTGGAAGAGCTAATTAGTTTTTGGTGATAATCCAATAACCGAAAGTGGTAGTTTACTTGAAGCCCTATCAAGTTATTTTAAAATATCTCAATAAATTATGGTTTAATGTAAATTTTGTTATTAGAATAATGCTTCATATATTAATATCTACAATTATTGTTTGAAACATTTTCCTCTTACTGTCACCATTTACGAATTACAACACGTTATAGAAAAATCTGGTGTGGGCACCACACTACTTATAAAAATAAATTGTTTACTAGAAAATAAATTAAATAATCCTCCAAACTTAACTTGAAATTTATTACTTATGTATAATTTAAACATGAATAAACTCATTGCTGTAGTACGCATCGTAATATGTCTTATATTTATCGAAATATTGTGATTTGTAATATTTTTCAAAATACGGAAATTTCCCCAAATATGACTTAAAATTGTAAATTTTTTTTATTACATTTCTTTATAATATTCGCGCCAGGAAACCCATTGCAGCAGAGCGCATCGTCATATCTCGAATATTTTTTGAGATATGACGATTTTTTATATTTTCCGAAGAGCAACTTTGAGGGGCTGTAACTCGAAAACTATACAAGATATCGAAAAATATCTCCAGTTTTGTGTTTTTCGTGCCATTTATAATAATTTAGTAAGTTTTGAAAATTTTGAAATTTTTTGAATTTTTTTTCAAAATTTCTATTGGAGATATCTCGACAAATATGAAAGATACAGACTTGCAGTGTTCACCAATCGATTCAGCTCGACGAAATACATAAACCCTGAAAATTTCAGAAAATTCGGACAACCGGTTGAAATGTTAGAGCAAAAAGTCTGAAAATGGCCAAATTCAGGCCAAACGTCAAGGGGTATGTATTGACTTTTTGGACAAAAAACGCCATTTTCAGGCTTTTTGCTCTAACGTTCCATCCCGTAAAGCGATTTTTATGAAACTTTGCATACTTATGTATTTCGACGAGCTAAATCGACTGGTGAACACTGCAAATCTGCATCTTTAATATTTGTCGAGTTATCGCCGATCGAAATTTTGAGCAAAAATACAAAAAAAATTCAAAATTTTTAAAATTTGCTAATTTGTTATATAAGGCACCAGAAACGATAAACTGAAGAGAATTTTTAGATATCTCGTGTAGTTTTTGAATTACAAGCCCTTAAAGTTGCACTTCGAAAAATACCAAAAATCGACGTATCTCGAAAAATATTAGAGATCTGACGATGCGCTCTGCTACAATGGGTTTCTTAGCGCTTATATTATAAAGAAATGTAATAAAAAATATTACAATTTTAAGTGAGAATATTCCGTGAGTTTCAAATTTTTCTATCGGTATGTGAATCTGTATTGAATGATTAATAATTACTAGTACATGAGATATTGCGCACACAGATATCCATCCATCCATCCTCACACACAGACATCATTGAGAAATTGGTCTTAACGGATTCAGTGGACGTCAAAATATGTATTTCCGCAATAATCTCCTCAGCGATTTTTTTTTCGTGATTCCAATACTTTCTTATACTTTGTATAAGTAAAACTTTTCAGAAAAAATATAATGTATACCTCGGCACCAAAGTATTATAAATTCCATATTCGTAATATATCTATATTTTCTAGTTTTGTACTGTTCTAAAGTTGCGTAAGGGGTAGATTATATGTAACATAATATTCTTTTTTTTTTTAGGTATACGCAGTCAAAAGGTGTCTGTTTCAATCTTTTTAAAGTTTTTAAAATTGGTAAAAGTCCAAATAAAAACCAAAACAACTAACAAAGCTAAAAAGATTATATTTAAAAATAACAAATTTTGACATAGCAAACAAACACATACCTCAACTATTTAAAAATATTCTCGTTTGTCGAAATAAAAATAATTATAAGTGATAATAATTTAAAAAGTCAACGACTTCTCTGCTTAAAAATAAATATTTTTGACGATACGGTTAATTTCATTTTGTTCAAATCCGGTTGTTAAATATATTTTAGCATGGAATGACTAACCGTGTTCACAAAATACAGCAAAATTTCTTTTCCAATTGTTTCCATGCGTAGAAACAAAAAAAAAAAACGTATATTTATAATTCTCCAGGTTTTAAATTGAATTAATAATTATATTTGTAGAGTACAAATTGTAATTCAAATTACAAGTTGAAATTTCAAGTTGCTATCCACCTGAAAGATTTTTTAATACGTTCCTAACATGACTTGAGTTTCTAGGACGCAGCCAGCTCTACTAAGGTGAAATATTAGACGAAATGATTGTTTAGATTATAATTTGGAATATTTATTTTAAAAATATGATTGTGCGTTGTATATACAGAAATATGGTAATACTGAAACGTTAACTTGTAGATATTTACTTTCTTATACAAAGTATAAGGAAGTATTGGAATCACGAAAAAAATCGCTGACGAGATTTTTGCGGAAATAGATATTTTGACGTCCACTGAATCAGTTACGATCAATTTCTCAATGATGTCTGTGTGTGAGGATGTATGGATGGATGGATGTCCGTGTGCGCAATATCTCATGAACGATGAAGATATGTACACGAAACTTGGAATATATAAGTTTCATGAAAAAATGAAAAGCTGAGTTGATTTTGAATGAAATTGAAAAACCGGAAGAGGAAGTTTACTGAACATACAAAACAATAAATTCCATTTATTTCAAAAATAGAATCAGCTGTGAGAAAAAGTTTCAAATGAAAGATGTTAGCAAAAGTATTTGGAATATAAAATGTTATTTGCATTTTTCTTGTACATGCTTCTAATTTTGAGAAAAACTAAATTATATATTTAAGAATATATTTCTATAATCTTAGTTACAATGGGAACATAAACTAAAACATTTTTAATATCTATGTGTCAAACGTGTCAAATAATTGTGAAGTGTCAAAAATATGTGTCTTGTGAAATATTATAAAAGTAATATTTGTATTATTAGTTAGAAAGTTTTGAAGACTATATTGAGAACAAAATTAAACAGGTTTAACATCTATATATCAAATAATATCAAAATAGTCATACGCAAGGAAATATAATAGTTAATTGAACTCTTTTCTATTAATGCATTATTTAATTTTTATATTAAACATTTTCTTTCAAAATCACTGAATCTTAATTTCTTTAAATTTTCTTATCAATTTTCTAAGCGGACTGTACAACAGGCAGGTAGCCGAAGCCCAAAAAAATTGTCTGTCTCTTTCGACTCACATTTTCAACGTTAATTAGTGTTTCAGTTTTATTATATTTCAGTGGTTGTATATAAGAAATTATAATTGCTTTTCTTAACAAATAAATGTAAACAACTTTTGGTTGTCAGTTTGACAGTTCTCTGTATCAACAGTAACATTTTTTTTGTAAAAATCCCTAGCTGCTTATAATATGGAACAACCTTGAGTTATGTGTATCAACCTACATGATCTTATTAATTATAATACGATCCAGATATTCAGGATAAATTCAAATAAGTAGATTATATTGGAGGTACGTACATTCTAAATTGAAAGTGAGTTTCAACAGTCAAATTATTCATTTTCAAATCACTAACATATTAACCTTTTGCTGTATTGTTTACTTTTATCCGCTTTGTATGTATGTGTCGAGAGTTGTAAAACAATATAATACAGAAGTTAAAATGTACTTACCTTATAATTCATGTAGCCTGTAGTTGTAGGTTCCTCGCTGTGTCAGCATAAAGTTCACTCACATAGCTGAAATGTGTTTTACGAAAAGTAAACACTAAACACAAAACACAAGAACGCGAATACATATAAAGTGAATGTTTCTATGACATCTTAACCCACTAATCAACAAATTATTACACTGAAATTCACTGTATTATCACAAGTTTACTTAAAAATTTACTCAACAAAAATAAGCGTCCATTTTAACTTAAACGTCAAAACGTACCTAGCACACAGAAGCACAGCAATCTATGTTGAAACAAGTAGAACTTTATTCAAGTTTGCGCTTGCTATGTTGGTCCTACTGTCCTACGTATAAAATAATTCAAAATAGTGGCTCTTTAAAAATGCTTATTTTAAGACATTAATGTATTTTGAAATGTGAATTGAAGCGAATTGAGTAGATGGTGCACTAATAGTTATGTATGTATCAAAGCACTGAAGTTCAATTTTTTTATCACGAAAATGGAATTTGGTTGCCGAGGTCCGTAATAAACCATGTGAGTGATAAAAATAAACTTCAGTGCCGAGGTACATATTAAGTTTTATTTGAAATCTAAAATTCGAAAAAACTGTAAAAAAATTACAATATAGGTTAAGTTTATACATCTGTCAGTTGTCAATTGAAACTGACAGTCAGTGTTGCCAACCTCGAGAAGTGAAGTTATCGTAAATAACACTCAAAATTATGTGTTTTGTCCTCAATTTCGTCATCGGGATTAATTATTTAATTCTTCTTGCAAATTTTGTTTCATGTTACGTCCAAATTTACTGTAGTACGTTAATATATCTGCCAAAATTATCCTACTTGTACAATAATTATTTAACGGTTGCCAACACTGGGTTGCTCAAAATCGTCGTATAATGGATTACTTTAGTAACGATTTCTGAGCTTTTAATGACGATTTTTGAGTACTTTAGTGCTGATTTCAAATAAAATATAGTAATACTGGAACGCGCATTTTTAAGTCTTTTACGAAAAAGAAAAACGAGCCTGAGATAAATCTGTTTTGTCTAACACTTGTTTATCGAACGGTTGCTTTACGTTTGTTGAGCGGTTGCTATAAAAAAAATTGTACAACAAAGACAGACAGTTCTCAACTAGCTGTCTCTCTCGCCTCGAATTTTCAACGTCAGTGAACGTTCCAGTATTATTATATTTCAGTATGTATTTAAGTGTGCCACCATTGCTATTTTCACAATCTTACATGCTCAACATATAAAATGTCACATTTACTCCTAATAACACAATATAATAATAGTTTTTGACACTCATAATATGAAATTTGTTCTCAGTAATAATATAACAAGAGAGTGAGAATAAATTGACAATAATTTGACAGATCTTTCGAAAACTTTGCCAGGCAATAGCCACGAAAGCCCGTAGGGCTTGAGTGGCTATTGCCAAATGGCAACAAGTTTGAGAAAGATACTAGAGAATTATTTTCTAATTTATCGAACTCTCGAGTTATATTTAATTAGATTATTTTTTGATTTCATTATCAGGCACAGCACTAAATCTATTTTTTTTTCACTCATTTTTACTTGTGTTGATGATAACTATCTGACATCTGTCAACAAAAACAAAAAAGCTACAGAGAATATTACCGGGAATAATCACAAGAGCATTATTCTCAGTATAATAATGACAGGATTGGTTAAAACGCAGACACGTGACACACAATAAAGCATTTCATTAGTTTAAAGAAACGTCAAAAAATAATCTAATATAAAAATTTAGGCAAAAAAGTGTACAGGTAAACAAATATCAATTCAATTTATTTCAAGATTTAATTCTCCTATCTGTACCTAAAAAAAACACACAGATATTTTGAGTGATAGTGCTTATTATCTTCGTCATATTTTTCAGTTGGTTGATCAAATACACCAAGCATGAGTGCAATGACCAAATGAATAATTTGGGAGTCAATAACCTCTTTTAGATGCAGCATGCGATGCCTGAAGCTGGTCCCAGCAATGCGTGAATCAGGACCCACACAAGTAGGTAAAACACATAGATGACATTTCGACGAAATCGTTATTACTGGCTGTATTATTTGTTTTATTATTTTTGTTTTTGTTTTTTAATCGAATTAACAGTGGTGGGTGACTGACTTCGGATGAAAAAAACTTCCACGATATAATTGTAACTTTTTAAAAATTATAACCTATAAATTTATTATTACATTAGGAGTATTATGTTATACGGAAATCTGACGTGGGAACTAAACGCCTTTCTTATCTTTCTTGTGCATTTAAATATGAATTTGATACATGTTTGACATAAGACTAGATGTTTCATTTATTTGTTTATTCTTTTGACAATGTGCGTATAAACCATAAACGAAATATGACAAATTTATGTAAAAATCATGTAACACTTACGGAATAATTAGTAATAAAGTATTTTTTATCTTTTACATATTTTGCAGTAAAGCGATATAACGAATTGAACATATTTTGACGTCACGGGTATTCGCATTGATTCTATTGGCCAGAAATTTGAAACGTGCAAGTCGCGCGTCTGCTGTTGCACCCAACGCTTATTGTGGGCTAAAATAGAACTACGAAATGTCATTTCATTTATTTTGTTTGTTGGTATTTAAAATTATATTTGTTGGGCTTCTATTAATTGTTTCATAATTTCAAAAAAGTATGTTTTTGGTATATTTTTATTTGTTTCTCAAAAACTGTAAATTCAAATTGAAAATAAGCTTAGTATGTATAGATGATCATATTTACAAATATACGAATTATTTTCATTACTGTAGTTGTTCTTGGGAATGAGAGACACAGTATCAAAATTCTGAATTTTTGGCCAACTAGACTTCAACGAATATTTTTTTATAGTTTAATGTTTCATTTATCCTGTTGATCCACATATATAAATATTAGAATGTTCAAAGACCTTACTGTGATAAATGTTTGGTTTTCCGAAAAGAATAATTGTAAGAAATAATTTATTCAAATTTGAATTTGCAAAAAAAATTCATGGGAATGAATGAACCCAACGAAAATATGTACTTCATCTGACATTGCAATGTACAAGTCACTGTAAAAAATCCATAAAATTTTGACGGATGGAGGTTGTTGGACCATAAAGGACATGAAAATAAATAAAGAATACAGAATTTGCTGTTTTTTTTTTTTAAATAAAGGATTCATTCTTTCGACACGTATATTTGTCCTTAACCGATTTTATTTGGGACTGTTTGCTGACGGTTGGTATCCACTGTTCAACTGCAAAATTGAAACTTTTTATATGAAATAATTCAGGAACTTTGACAGTGCAAAATCAAAAGATAATTACTATCTGTCAATACTATAAAATCAAAGCCTTTTTATAAATAGACAAATTTTTATATTTATCCCAATCGTCATAATCTACATTATTTTGAAAAAACCAGACAGCTCTTATCATTTAAAAACCAACAAACAAACAAACCCACAAAAACTAAAAAAAAAAATAGATAAACACAAAGATACACCCAGTATCAAGCAACCTATGTTCTCCAACATAAAAACGAACGGACATCAGAGAGAGACAGACGAATCTATCCCGCTCACATGAACATACACACACACACGCATCGCACACACACACACATCTAGAAAAGCGCTACTCTAGCATACAATCATTCACATTGCGTTGGTCAAGGTACAGCGGCTTCGACTAAGATCGGACGCGCTCGGGTGCTTTCGTACTGCGCGGTGGAATACACTTTCACTGGGAAGAGTTTCACTGGTCGATAATGTACGAAAATACATCTAAATTTCACACAGAGTATTTATAAATACCGCGAAATTGTATTATTTATTCTGATTTTTAAATAAGATTGTTGAGCAGCGGACAAAATTGGAACTACTTGCTATAGTGCACTTTCAAATGTCACAAGCAGATGTTGGCTTTCTTTAAGATGAATTATGTAATATTATAAAGCTAGCTATTGGTGAAAAAACATTATTTTTGCTACAAAATTAAATAAATATAATAAAACAAGGTCGCAGTTACAATTATAGAAAAGCATTATTCAGCATAAATTTGATAGAAACAGCAGCAGTAAATTATCAAAAACGGTAGCAAAAATACCGTGAGAATGCAATATTTGCTTTATGCTTTATGCGCATAAACCATAAACGAAATGTGACAAATTTATATCAAAATCGTGTAACACTTACGGAATAATTAGTAGTAAAGATTTTTTTATTTTAAGTATTTTGCAGTAAAGCGATATAACGAATTGAACATATTTTGACGTCACGGGTACTTGCATTGATTCTATTGGCCAGAAATATGAAACGTGCAAGTCGCGCGTCTGTCGTTGCGCCCAACGCTTCTTGTGGGCTAAAATAAAACTACGAAATGTCATTTTATTTGTTTTGTTTGTTGGTATTAAAGATTATATTTGTTAGGCTTCTATTACTTGCTTTATAATTTCACTGTTTTATTGTGCTGTGTTGAAAAACTATTGAATATTGTGTGTTGAGGTTAGGTTACATCACTACTAGCGCCACTGTTCTCAAACTTTCGTATGATGTTTACCAGAATCTAAAGTAAAATACTCTAAAGTTGCCAAAGGAATTTTATCTTTATTTATATTAAGTTTAATTGTTGTAAATTAAATATATTTACATTAAAATAATAATATCTACTATCATGAAAAATCGTTGTTTTAGTGCCACTGAAGTAGTACCAGTGACGTCACACAAACTTTAATTTGAAATCGGCACTAAAGTGCTCAAAAATTGTCATTAAAAGCTCAGAAATCGTCACTAAAGTAATCCATTATACGACGATTTTGAGCAACGCAGTGTTGACAACCATAAAATAATTATTGTAAAAGTAGCATAATTTTGACAGATTTATAACGTATTGTAGTAAATTTATACCTAAAATGAAACAATAAGTGCAAAAAGAATTAAGTAATTAATTCCGATGAAGAAATTGAGGACAAAACACATAATTTTGAGTGTTATTTAAGATAACTATAGTGTTCGAGGTTGGCAACACTGAATGTAAGTTCCAATTGACAACTGACAGATGGAAATGTAATTACTTAACCTAAATAATATTTTTTTTACAGTTTAAATTTAATATGTACCTCGGCATTGAAGTTTATTTTTATCACTTACATGGGGCCCTACGGGCCTCGGCAACTAAATTCCATATTCGTGATAAACAAATTGAACTTCAGTGCCTTGATACATAAATAATTATTTTTCAGTTTTTCTTTACTTTGTGTGAAATATGTTTAAAGATAAAACAACATTTTCCTAATGGTTTTAAATGATTTTAGAATTTGTACACGTAATTATTTCAATAGTTTTTGCAATAAAACTATTACGAAGTAAATGTAAAAAAAGTTCAGACAAGTAAAAAATGAATAATTGCACAGTTGGTTTGGGTTTTCATGCAGCAAGAACCAGGACACAAACTGCATGTTGCGTTCGACATACATACAACTTTTTTACTTGTTTTTGATGTCGAATTCTTCGTACCTGTCTGCAGCGGTATTTCCTGTGCAGAAATTTTTATTTTGTTTTTTTTTTTATTACTGTAGTCGCCATTTTATTATTTTGAACTCGATAATATAGAGCATTGGGCTTAAAAGAAATTTTTGTCTGCATAAACTGAACAGCTAAGATGCAATATTTATTTTTCTGTCATTAATTTCACTGCTATGGGTACCAATTTTACTGTTTTAATTTTAAAATTATTTTATAAACAAATACATCAAATAAAAGTAGTACATAATATATTTCTCTGTAACTTCTATTTGAAGCATTTTTTTATAAAATAATTTGTATTTATTTTTAAATTGTACGACAATTATTTTTGTGATAAATAAATATTTTGTTATACAACTATGACTACCAACCGTCAATACAAAACCCCCAATAACATATTTAAAATTATTTTATAAACAAATACTTCAAATAAAAGTAGTAGATAATATATTTCTCTGTAACTTCTATTTGAAGCATTTTTTTATAAAATAATTTGTATTTATTTTTAAATTGTACGACAATTATTTTTGTGATAAATAAATATTCTGTTATACAACTATGACTACCAACCGTCAATAAAAAAACCCCAATAACATATTTAAAATCGGTGATATATAAATAAAATATGGGTTAGAAATGTGGCTACTAGTTGTCAACAAAAGGCCCAGTAATGTTTAAAATCTGTGATAAATAAATAAAATATTTTATCCAACACCTCTCAATAAATGCTCTATAACTATGGCGGTTTTAAACAAGTAACAGATTACCCACTAGTGGGTATAATTTTCAGGAAAGTCACTAGTGAGTATTTTTTTATTTATAACAATAATAATAACACACAACACCTTGGTAACTACTTCGATTGACATTTTAATTTAAAAATTTAAAGCATATGTCACTGTCAAATAATATTTCTGTAATAAATTTTTCATTTATTAAGAAGTGTTGAATAAAACGTTATACTTCACACGTGGGCAAAGTGGAATTACCCACTCGATAAAATTATCACTCAGCCTTCGGCTTCGTGAGCTAAAATTTCTCTCGTGGGTAATTCCTTACTTTGCCCACTTGTAAAGTAAATAACTATTGCGTATGAACGTGGATACCAGCCGTCATCAAACAACCCCCAACATTGGGTTTATAAAGTAAAATAACAAAACGCCCCCAATAACATGTTTAAAATCGGTATTTTGCTCTTCAATTCTAGTCACCAGCTAAAAAATATTTCAAATTAATTTGGTGGATAATATATTTCTTCATAATTATAAAATAATTGTAGAATATTGTACAGCGCTATAACCGAGTCTATTTTATTCATTTTAAAATTAGTAAAAGATGTACATCAATTATTTTCTGCATTAAATTTAGTCACCCCTTTGGGAAAATCTCCCGTGCGCCCCTGTTCCACCCATTGCCATTTCCATGACAACTTTTCGCTTATTATACCTATCTTTGGCATATCTCTATAATTATATTTCTTCAAAACTGCAAGTTTTTGTATAATAATTCGTTTCGCGTTTGTTTTAATTGTTCAACTTCGACAGTGAACTGTTATTGAGCTGTGTCGAACGATAGGCGTTTGTTTGTGGTAGTGAGCGCGCATGGCTTGCTCGAGGGGAACAGTGCGGTAAGGGGACAGGCTGATATCCAACGCCAGCGCGGCGGCCCGGTACTAGGGACGCTGTATTGCTACACGTGTGAATTCTGCGTACGGCCAATGACCGAACATTTGGTGATAATATTTTTTTGTATTCAATGCAATTTTATTTTATTGAGTTTTGATTTTTGATGCGAACTATTGTCATAATGTCGGGAATTTTTAATATTTCAGTATTTCTGTCTGGAGGTGAATATTTGTCTGCTTGTATTTGAATATATGTATAGGCTATAGCTCACTGTTTATTTATAATTAATATGTATTGCGTTTATGGTTTTTAATTATATGTTTGGCATTGAAATTTAAAATTTATTTATCTCTACTTATTTTTGAATCGTTTACTTACACACAGTGACAGGACTTTAAAATAACAAACTTTATATTTTCTTCAACTAAATGTTTTGTTGTTTTGATCAATTTGTACATTAAATATTTTATTATTATTATTTCCCACACCTTGGAAACTTAAACCTTACAAAAACGAAAATTATTTGACACTTTAACTTCGCCATTATATTATTACAATCTTCTACGAAATTTCCACAGAAAGTAATACAATACTGTAATAAATCTATTTTGCGAATTGTCAAATATTTTGTTTTTGTTTAATTTTCCATGGCCTTATTAATAAATAAAGAGCGGATTATATGCACGAAAAAAATTGAATTACCTATATGCGCATATATATGCACGGATTTTTTGGGAAATATGCACTATATATGCATAAATATTACAATATATGCAGCAAAATATGAAAAAAAAACCTTAAATTATTAGATAATAAGTATAATAGTTATTTACTTTACAAGTGGGCAAAGTATGGAATTACCCACGAGAGAAATTTTATCGAGTGGGTAATTCCCCTTTGTCCACGTGTGAAGTATAACGTTTTATCCAACTCTTCTTAATAAATGAAAAATGTGTTAAAGAAATATTATTTGACAGTGACATATGCTTTAAATTTTTAAATTAAAATGTCAATCGAAGTAGTTACCAAGGAGTTGTGTGTTATTATTATTGTTATAAATTAAAAAATACTCACTAGTGGCTTTCCTCAAAATTATACCCACTAGTGGATAATCTGTTATGCTTGTTTAAAATCGCCATAGTTATAGAGCATTTATTGAGAGGTGTTGGATAAATGAATTTTATTGCAAAATACCGTTTTAATCTCGATTTACAATTAACAAATATATTACTAATATACATATAAACTTAGTCTAAAAACTTGATCTTATAAGATTATGACATATTTACATAATTACAGTAACAAAATATTTAAAATTTTCTAAATAAAAAAAAACCGTGACACATAAATAAAAGATATGTCCAGCTGAGAATTCTCGGTCTTATATTCATTGTACCCACTTTTACCAGCAGTCGTGTATACAATGAATATCTACCGTTACCGTTACAGGGATTTCCCTAGAAATATTAGAGTTTACTAGTTTGTGTATTTGCTTATTGTATTGTTTATTGCTTTTTCCGTTGCATATTTATTGCGGCCTCCACCAATATTTGAAAATTATCAATGTGCATTACCAGAAATTTCAGAATGTTTATCACTAGACAAGGTCTTTAAAATATTGAAATATGCAATTATATGCAACTTTTGTAAAAATATGCATAAGAATGCTCAAATATGCAATATATGCAATTAGTAATTAGCATTAATTTATTCTAATCAATGTAATTCGTCCAGAAAATTGATTTTATTGTAAGATATGCAAAAATTAAAATATATGCACTTTAGTCTAGTCATCAACGTCAAAACACTGCATTATTACGTACAATGAAATGTTAATAAATGTATAGTTAATAACATTAAATAAATAAATAAATTTATCATCATGTCATTCACCTATTATGAGTGTGACAGTTTACTTAGATTTATGATATATTTTTACGTGTAAAGTGCAGTTACCGCAACCACAAAAATGTCGATCGAAAATCCTCAATAATGAACTAATTTTGGCAACGATTTATGTATTATTTACTAATGTAATAAAGTGCCAAGAAAGTAATAAAAACCATTTTGCAAATACAAAACAAGATAACACAAACCGTACTTAATTATTAGTCCATACTTTTTTTTTCTTTCGCTGAATTGTGACTCGGAAAATTATAAAGTATTATTATAATACAAATAGGTACTTGTACAAATAAATATGTTTGGAATTGTATAGACATCAAACACAGATAAAAATGTACGTAATCATGTTTTTCTTATATGTTGTAGTCGCACCTGTGAATTCAATGATGGGTTGATGATTGTGACATGATTGATACATGACGTCCATTCATAATAGTTATTTACTTTACAAGTGCGTAAAGTAAGGAATTACTCACGAGAGAAATTTTAGCACACGAAGCCGAAGGCTGAGTGTGATAATTTTATCGAGTGGGTAATTCCACTTTGCCCACGTGTGAAGTATAACGTTTTATCCAACACCTCTTGAAATGAAAAATTTATTAAAGAAATATATTTTTTTCACTACATGATAGGAAACCCCACCGTTCTTCTCCCGAAATAGTGAGGAAAATGTGTTGTTCCTCTCTAGAGAGGAAAATACAGAAGTGTTGCCAATATGAATGTTATTTACAAAAAATATATTATAAAAATTGTAAATAAATTCCTAATTTTATTGAAAATCCTTATTTTAGTGATATACATACTTTAAATTGTCTTACAATTATGTCTTATATTTTTATTTTTCTTATTAAATCACAATTTGACAACTTATTAAAGATATTTAAGATTAGTTCATTGGCAACACTGCTACACCGCTCGTTCGAAATGCCTCACTCGCTACGCTCATGAGGCAAACTTCGAACTCGAGGGGGAAAAAGAAGCGCTTTCCTCTCTAGTTTGACAAATAACTATTATTCAACACCTCTCAATAAATGCTGTATAATTATGGTGATTTTAAACAAGCAAAGTAACAGATTACCCACTAGTGGGTATAATTTTGAGGAAAGCTACTAGTGAGTATTTTTTTAGTTATAACAATAATAATAACACACAACACCTTGGTAACTACTTCGATTGACATTTTAATTTAAAAATTTAAAGCATATGTCACTGTCAAATAATACTCGATAAAATTATCACACTCAGCCTTCGGCTACGTGTGTTAAAATTTCTCTCGTGAGTATACTTTACTTTGCCCGCTTGTAAAGTAAATATCTATAATGTGTGCATAATTATAAGACAATAATCAAACAAAAATTCTGTACACCAGACAAACTTTCAGCCCCTATTTTATATCTTTAACTGATGAATTTTGATAAATGCTGATACACGTGTTTCAATATTTTTATTAAAGAGTCTAAGTACAAAATTTCAAGTCAAAAGATAATGTTTTTTGAACCATTCCATACAAATTTTAAACCCCTATTTTACACCCTAAAAGGTTGAATTTTCCAAAATCATTTCTTATTGTTTGCCTGGGCCATAAAAGGAACCTACTGTCCAAATTTCGTAGTTCTAACTTCGGTAGTTCTGGCTCTGCGTTGATGAAACAGTCACGCGAAAAATGCTATCCTTCTTGGGGAGGGGGTGGCTTAATTGACGGCTGGTTACCACACATGTTTTTAAATGTAACGATTATAAAATAAGAATAGGCAATTTTAAATCGAAAAAGTAATTAATTACGAGGTGATCAAGTAGGCACTTTATTACCCTAACTGCAACATTATTATTATCTACGAATACACGTGCACCATAATAATCACCAGCAAATATGAATCCATGCCTATGCCAACATAAGTACAACAACAAAAAATAAAACTCAACAAATTTATTTTCCATTAAACGCAACACGAGCGCAGAAACCCTAGTACCTCGCCTCCACGTGCACGTATCAACCTAGCAGACTGTTCACGGCCCGATTGGAAGTGCTCGGCCATGTCCGCCAGCGTTCGGAACCTTTCGTCGTAGCTGCAAAGTAAAGGAGGTAAACATATAGTTTGTATATGTCGTACGACGAACACGGGAAAAATTTAAGTGCATGATTATTGTGAAATTTTGACAGTTTTCAACTATTTGGTGTTGTTTATGGATTATTTTATATTTAGTAGTGATATTTCAAGTGACTCCGAGATGAAAATTTGTATTTTGGACCTTTAAATTTGATTCTATTCGATAAGGTGAGTTTTTAATTTGTTTAGTAAATATTATTTATTAGTTGTTAACTTGTGTTATGATTCATTTCAATTCAAGCTTTTAATTAAACTGATCTGTCTCTTAAATACACTTAAATTGATATTTCATATAGTTTGACAACTGTGCACTAATTATGAAATTAAACTTATGCAAAGTAATAAATTACACACTGTATTTAGCAATTTAAACATCTGTCAAATTAACAATTATTTATTGTTGCAACGGTCATTAAATAAGAAATAAAAGATTTTTACGTTTCATTCGACCTTCACATTGAGTTGACAGCACACACGCTGTTCTTCATTTGTTTTAAGTTGTAGTGTGCATAATGTTAATATATTTATTTATTTAAGTTTCAAAGAACATAAACAATAATAGTTCTATAATAAAATATTGAACATGCGCCCAAATATTGTCTTTACTTTGTGGCAAGTTAAAGCGACTAGTTTGAACAGGGTTGTCCAATTGGAATATTTAGACATCACATATTTAGTTTTTAGAAGAAAAGAATCACTTGGACCAGGAACTTTGTATTTTTCAGCTTTATTTTAATATGTTTGTTGACGAATATCAAAACAAATGAGTAATGCATCACTTAAATAAATTATAAACTATTTAACTGTACAATAATTGTTAAGGCATTGCATATTGTTTATTTATAATTATCGTAAATCAATTAGTTTACTAAAAAAAATTCCATGCTATCTTGAAAACTGACTTTATTTATTTGTTGCACCATCAATAATTGTTCCGTGATAAAGAAACTTGTACTGTATCTGCTACCCTAATATCATTTTTAGGGATCCTAAATTGACGACTGGTAACCATATTGCTTTTAGCAGAGTGCCACACCTAGAAATAGGTAAATGGCGTGATGATATATTTATTTATTTATTTGTAAATCAAGTTTTAAAAAAAAATTATTTAGATTGTTTCGAAAATTGAACAAATTATTTTATGTACGACCGTTGCTAAAAGTGACCTTTTTAACGGTTGCATAGCAAGTTAAAAGTGTTACTTTTTAACACTAGTGTTATAAGTCACATAGCGACGTGTTAAAAGTAATTACATTGTTACTTTTAACACGTTTCTAACGATTTGTATCAATAAATCAATAAATATAACCCTAGCTGTCAAAGTATCATTCTACATTTCTTATTATTTACTAATACATTAGGATAGTAGATCGTAGATAAAATTTTGTATGATGTACGTGTTGAAAGTGATTCATTTCGTTCGTTCTGAACCATTCATCCTTTTCTGGGCGTGGCACCCCAATACTTTACGTATGAAGTGTGAGTACCAGCTGTCAAATCATTTACGTGTTAAATTTTGATGTTGTCCAGTTGCGGGATTTGAACTGAGAATATCGCAAAACTATTTATTTATTATGCAAATATAATTAAAAAACAAAAAGTTGTTTATCTGTTTTCACCGATTAATGAAGCTCAATTAAGTATTTGACGTATTTGTCCTTGCGAAACAAAAACCCACCATAAAACAACCGAAAATCTGAAAATCAATACCAAAAACAAATCCTGCCCAATTGTACACCCCTGTGATACTATTAGCCACACCCCTCGCCCGCTCCCCTCGCGGCAATCCCCCCCATCGTCGCTGTCCTGAGCGTAGCTAGCATCCCACGGCGGTCCGCATTGTCGAGGTCGGTGTTCCGTACAAAAACGCGGCCGTTCTCCACGTGGAGGCACCGTACTAGGGACGTGGCGCGTGGCTTGAGCGCGTGTTGGAGATCGGAGTAGGCGCGCGAGAAACCCTGGTGCTGGGCCGCAGCGATGCAGCATGCTCGTGTCACTAATACCAACGCAAAGCAACTACACACATACACTCTTTGAAGAAAACAAATGACTGCTCAACAGCCAACTATGGTTTTATTGTTTTTGTATTGTTTATAAAAAGATTCTGCTTTATTAATTTGTTATGCGGTTCTTTATATTTGTAATTATTTATTAATTTTTGAAAATTACTAGTTTTATTACTTGGTCTTGCAAAATTTAAATCGTGTTGGGTCACTTGTTTTTAAATACAATGTCAATGGGTGCATAAACCATAAACGAAATATGACAAATTTATATCAAAATCGTGTAACACTTACGGAATAATTAGTAGTAAAGTATTTTTTTATTTTAAATATACTGCAGTAAAGCGATATAACGAATTGAACATATTTTGACGTCAGGGGTACTTGCATTGATTCTATTGGCCAGAAATATGAAACATGCAAGTTGCGCGTCTGCCGTTGCGCCCAACGTCTATTGTGGGCTAAAATAGAACTACGAAATGTCATTTCATTTATTTTGTTTGTTGGTATTTAAGATTATATTTGTTGGGCTACTGATACTTGTTTTATAATTTCACTGTTTTATTGTGCTGTGTTGAAAAACTATTGAATAAAATTATGTGTTGAGGTTAGGATACATTACTACTAGCGCCACTGTTCTCAAACTTTCGTATGATGTTTACTCGAGTATCAAGTAAAACACTATAAAGTTGCTAAAGAATTATATCATTATTTGTATTAAGTTTAATTGTTGTAAATTAATACTTATAATATGTAAATATTATTTTTACATTAAAAAATATAGAATATCTACTACCATGAATCGTTCTTTTAGTGCCACTGGAGGAGTACCAGTGACGTCACACAAACTTTGAAAAATCATATCTCGGGTAATATATGAAATTTTCACATCGGGTTTTCACTGATCATCATATATTCTAATAAAGTTTCATAAAAAATGGTTTATAGGCCCATTGCCTGTACCAATTTTGTAATTGAAGCAAAATTTATTGAGTAAATAGCTCTAACTTTATCCTTGTGGTTTCCCTTTCACTAACACATTTGGGGGTCATGATTTGACGGCTAGTAACCACAATCGAAAACTGTTTCTTTTTACCTATCCACTTTACAATAAAATGGTAGATACAAAAGTTGTTTAGAATTTAAAAATGCATATTATAAGGCCCATATGGTTAACTAAATATTAGTATTTCACTATATATCAATCAAGTTAAAATTAATATTTATTAGAAAAATTGTAACACGAAAATATTTGATATTTCGTTAAACGTATCAATTCATTTATTACAGTGTTTGATTATTTTTTGTAGAGTGGACCTTATTGCATTCATTTTTAAATTCTAAACAATTTTTGTATTTATACTTTTGCTGCAAAGTTATTAGAAACAGCAAAATAATTAATAGCATTGAAACCCAATATTGGTAGAGTTTAACGGCACAAGTTTGGAGGTGTGGACATATTGTAGAAATGCACGGTACCAAAAATTCATTTTGCTGATTAATTGCGTTTAATAAATATTTTAATATATTTTTGAGTGATTCCAATTAAAATTCCTGTCATTTTCAATGAATAAGCGATAAATAATTTTTTAATGTATGCTACACTTCAGTTAAAGCTATTGTTTATGCAGTAACAATTAACTAAGTACATAATTGCATAAGCATTAATATAATTGTACATGTTGGCCTACGATGTTACAAATAAATAACCCAGTTTAGATAAAACTAACAATTTATAAGAATATATAATGAGTTGTTATAAATGATTAAGTTGCAAAATGACATTCTTCTTGGGGAAGGTCAGTATTAATTGCGTCATGCGAACAAAACACACACAATCGCATTAGTAGGCACGTGGCGACACACACACTCTCTTGTGTCTGTAAGTGTAAACAGCGCGACCTACAACCGACGAACAAGTGAACATCGGACTATCTCGTTCTCCGCCGCCGCCGCCGACACGATAACCATTGTTATTTTTATTTATTTATACACGAATACATGATTAGCTTTTTCTAAACATACTGGATGTTTCGAAATGTTTTTCTGTTTGTTTGTCTTGTATGCACTGTAATCAAATTATATAATATTTTTTTGCCGATTGACTTTTGACATAACAGTCTTTTTCACTTTTACTGCCAGGCTTATTTTACTGCCTTTTGTTGCTATGGAAAACAACAAATTTGTCAGGTTTTTTTTTTCATCAATTTAACCGCAATTTTCTTCAACCAAAAATAAACGTGTATCGTTTATCTTATGAATTAAAGAATTTAAATTGAGTTAAAACATATTCAACACTATCTATTTTATGAAATAAATTGATTAGAAATTGTTTCAAAGCACAGAATTAAATAAATAAGAAATTTGTTTTTACATAGCATAAACGCAGAACATAATTTGATGGCGATAACTTTTAAATTCAAATCGAAAAATTTAAATGCCTCTATAACATTATACATTGCTAAAATACTTCTCTTAGTATACTCAAAAACATAATTTATGGTACCAGCCAAAGTGTTTCGGCACGCTTTGCTGCAAATGATACTTTGGTGCCTGGTTAAACAATTAACTATTGTTTGCAATTAAAATGAAATTTTTTTTTGGGTAAATAATTATTTCAGAAATAAATAAATTTAGATTTTTACGATCAAAATTCATAGGCGCGTTTGGTTCGTTAACCCGTGGTCCAGGGGTTCATACACGTGCCTCCAGACAAAGACAACAGCTCATAGAGCACGCATGCGTGGAACAGAGACAGACAACATTACACAATCGTTGCGTGCCATTGGTGGGGTTAGCTAGGCTAGTGGTGGGGGTAATACGTAGTGAGTGCGTAGACTGAGCTTCACGCATTGATACGCATAAGCGTTCCTATAAACACACATACACAACAAACTTTAAAATTTGGTTCTTTGTCGCTTGCACTTTTCGAGTTGAAGTTTAACTTTTATTATTGTTTTGTTAGGGTGAAACTTTTAATTTAAATATATTACATGTTATGAAGTGTCATGAACAGGGTAAAAAATAATATAAGTGGTGTTATTAGTATGAAACGTAAAGGTTTTAATGGTAATTGAGTTAAAATGTGTTTGAATGTGAATAACTAATAAGTTTGAACAATTTAAATTGTTCCAGGTGAAACACCCTCTAATTTTTCTACCGGCTGTGACCACCCAATGGTCGGCTACTACGGTTCAAAGGTGTCTGAAGACAGCCGAGTGGTCGTATGCAGCCCTGATCTGCCCATAAGTATAACAAAAATTCATCAAGCCTCTGCAGATATGACTGCTACTACTACAACACCTGGACAACCTGGAACCACAGGCAAACGCCGCGAACCTGTGACGACGACATCCACAGAAGAAAGTTATTCCCCTGTTAGCCACAACAAACGAAAGATGATTTCCGTCGAAGAAGCCTATTCATCTAGTTTAGTTGGTCAAAATAAACGAAAAGATCTTCCGAAGCTGATGTCCCTTGGAGATGGTTACCCTTCATCAGGCAACCAAACCAAACGAAGAATTATTTCCGTCGAAGAAGCGTACTCTTCACAACCTGGTGCACCTAACAGCCACCAAGACCTTTTGAAGATTGTGTCTATGGAGGAAGCTTATTCTCAAGATCTTTCTATTCAGAATGCATCACCTGGACAACCTGGACTACCAGCCAAACGCAAGGAACTCTCGACGACGATGTCCACGGAAGATCCCTATCAGTGCAATATCTGCTCAAAGACATTTGCGGTGCCTGCGAGGTTAACGCGGCACTACAGAACCCATACAGGCGAGAAGCCTTTCCAGTGTGAATATTGTGCGAAGAGTTTTAGTGTGAAAGAGAACTTGAGTGTCCATCGAAGAATCCACACCAAGGAGCGGCCCTACAAGTGTGAGGTGAGAGGTCTCTGGAGGTGGCAACTTAACAAAATGTTAATAAATCTTGTGTTTTCTGCAGGTGTGTGCCCGCGCATTTGAGCACAGTGGGAAGCTCCACCGACATATGCGTATCCATACAGGCGAGCGTCCTCACAAATGCCAGGTGTGCAGTAAGACCTTCATCCAATCCGGCCAGCTTGTCATCCACATGCGTACGCATACCGGCGAGAAGCCGTACGTGTGTGGTGCGTGCGGTAAAGGATTCACGTGCTCCAAGCAGCTGAAGGTGCATTCGCGCACTCATACCGGAGAGAAACCATATGCGTGTGATATTTGCGGGAAGAGCTTCGGATACAACCATGTCCTCAAGCTGCACCAGGTGAGCAGTGATTAGATTAATGAAATTGGGTCAATCTACTAGTCAGATAACGCCAGATAGCCTTGTAAATCGGCATCAATTTATTTTTTAACGTCAGATTTAGCCCTGAATTAATAGAAGCCGGTATTATAAAATAATATATTTGAGTTTCATAAACGTCATTTTATTATATGAAGATAGTTTGAATCCAACCCTTCGAACAAAATAATTGTCTATGTATTATGAATAAGTTATTTACTATTTTTACGTCAGTTTGTAAATAAAAATCGTAGTTTCAAAATTTGGGGAATTGTGTTGGATATTCTAATGTGACATTTGAAAAGTGAATTATTTTCAATTAAAAATTATACAAAAATAAAATTCCTACATTCGTTTGTACTTGTTTAACGAATTTAAATTTTGATATTTTTTTATATTTCTGCAGTCATTTCTAGTGCAGTATTATTTCATCAGTCGAATGAGCTATTGACGAACTCTTTTAGGTGCTGTAATAGTTTTGTTGCACGCAAAATGAACAAAAAGTAGTATATAAAGAACGAGTTTTATAAAACATATTTTTTGCACGCGTCAAAATTTAGTAAACGAGCCCTAACGAATTTTCTAAATGACAAGTGCGAAAAAAATCTTATTAAATTCGTACTTGATGCTGTTTTTACTGAAATTAACAAAGAAAACTTCTGTATTAAATCTAGTTGATTTAGGAAAATTTGTATGTGCAATATTGTAGTTGGTTACATTGGATTGACATTTATTCAATTATTTGGAAGATAATTAGGTTTGTTCCAAGTGGCCATTTCGGACATGTTTGTGACATGTTTGTGACAAAGTTCACTGCGCCTGCGAAAAATGTAAACAAGTTAAGTTTGAAACACAAGCTTCATTTTCTTTTTTGTAGCGAAAAATGTATGAATTTCTTTATGTATATGTATATTTAAGGTTAGCTGTCAAAACAAAAAATAAGTATGCACATGCGATTCACTCCATTCGCCGTTCCAGTTTATGTTTCTAACTTAACTTGTTTACATTTATCACAGGCGCAGTAAAATTTGTCACAAACATGTCACAAACATGTCCGAAATGACCACTTGGAACAAACCTACTGTCAATTATAATTTATGAACGTTTAAAAATTTAAGTAAATGTCATCTAGTACCAACATTCTAACACATAAAATTGCATATCGAAAGAGCCTTCATTTTGAATTTAATAATGAAAAAGAATATTTTATTTATATGAAAAATAAATTCACTGTTTCGCCGGATGACAACTAATTGTGTGCATTTTTGTTTTAATCAAATTGATCTGATTAAATTTTGTTGTAAATGTAACTAATCCGTCAAATCAAATCTGAATATAATAATAAATTTGGACTGAAACCGAACTGCTAGTCCGATGATGAATGAAACTGTTTAAAAAGTAGAATCATAAAGATACAAGATAATCAAACTATTTTCATGGTAGATGAACCATGAAAGTAGCAGAAGGTTCAAGTTAATAATCCTGTTTTTCACAATAAATCATTTTTAATAGTATATTAGGTACCGTGAACTGTAAGTGATAGTTTTTAGGTCGAGAATGTAGTTTGGGATGTCGAGACCCGTAGGGTCGAGATTTCCTAAACATTCGAGACCTAAAAAATCACTTACAGTTCGAGGTTAGTAAGTTATTTTTTGCAATACCTGCGTAAATATAAGAAAAGGAAAAATAGGTATCAAATTAACAGCTGTCAGATTGAGGTTAAAAATAAAATTTGAATGATATATATTTACTTACAGTCCACCATGAACGGTAAGTTTCACTTACCATCCACCGTGGACGGTAAGTAAATGATGTAACCATGAAAACCAATTGTGCAATAAAAGTTCCACTTACTGTGTTTAAATTTTGTTATTAATGGGTAACTTACAGTACAGGTATTGCAAAAATTATATTAAGTGTCAAGTTTTTTATGTTCTTCCAATCCAGCGCATTCTAAACATCCTCCTTTTCCTCCAGGTGGCGCACTACGGTGAGAAAGTATACAAATGCACAATCTGCAACGATACCTTCACCTCTAAGAAGAGCATGGAAGCACACATCAAGTCTCACTCCGAGAGCCCTGGATCCCCAGCAAACATGGCGGCAACCGTCAGCCCTGTTGTGACACCCAACTCCGTGGAGGCCAACGAGTCCATCCTTGGAATTAGCTCCCCGGGACCGATGTCCGTCAGCAGCGTCAGCTCTGGCTCCGGCAGCGATAAGGAGAACTCCAGCGTGGAGGAGGTCAGGATTGAGGAGAGATACTACGGGGATTATCTTCCACATGGTGAGTTGAGACTTTAGTGTTTTACCTCTTCTTCGCTTTTTATTATTATTATTATTATTGTCAGTCGCACATTACTGACATATGCAGAATTTTATATTTTACAAGATGTATTTGAAGTATTTGTTTAAAATTAACTGGACATTTTTGCTCGAAGAAAAACTTATATGTAAGGAAGGTATTGTTTCGGGTCAATATTTTCGGTGGTAATTTTAAACAGATAAGCACGTTTTGTGATTACTAGAATACGATTTCAATTATTCAGGATGACGTCTGTGTGTGATGATATTATTTTCGTATCAGTGTCAAATTTCAAATTTGTATTTTAAATGTTTATTACGAGCTGATTAGATTTTGGGAGCAATTAGTTAAGGTCAACCATACGGGTTGAAATAGCGCAACATGAACATGACTTTTTTGAAACAATATATTTTATCATTATAATAAATGAAACATATAATGTTTTATACCTACATTTGTAGATACAAGTCCAAAGTTTTGTAATAAATTATAAAAAGCTAATTTTGTTTACAAATTATACATGAACATAATTTTCAAAGTAGTAAAATATATGCCACACATTCCCATGAACGACTACAGTAATGCAAATAATTCATATATTTATAAATATGATCGTCTATAACATACTAAAATTATTTTTCATTTGAATTTACAGTTTTTGAGAAACAAATAAAAATATACCAAAAAGTGTGATTTTGGTATATTTTTATTTGTTTCTCAAAAACTGTAAATTCAAATTGAAAATAAACTTAGTATGTTATACATGACCATATTTATAAATATACGAATTGTTTTCATTACTGTAGTCGTTCATGGGAATGAGAAATACAGTATCAAAATTCTGAATTTTTGACCAACTAGACTTCAACGAATATTTTTTTATAGTTTAATGTTTTAGCTATTCTTTTCATCCACATATATAAATACTAGAATGTTCCAAGACCTTATTGTAATAATGTTTTGTTTTTCGATAAGAATAATTGTAAGAAATAATTTATTTAAATTTGAATTTGCGAAACAAAATTCATGGGAGTGAACGAACCCAACGAAAATATTAGTTTCATCTGACATTGCAATGTACAAGTCACTGTAAAAAATCCATGAAATTTTGACGGATGGAGGTTGTTGCACCATAAAGAACATGAAAATAAATGAATACAGAATATGCTGTTTTTAAAAAAAATAAAGGATTCGTTTTCGACGCATATGTATGACCTTAAACAGCATAAATATTTATGACAATCACGGAAAAACAGGCTTATTATAATATAACCTTTATATTTATTAATTAATACTGATAATTCAACATGTAACAGCAAATAATTCTGATTATTTTTTTCCTTCCAGGCCACTACAGCCACCAATCCGGCGTGGACCTCTTGGCAGCCGCCGCAGTGGCGTCATCTTTGGACCCAACTCTAAACCTCACATCTCCCGAAGACGTCCTGAGTCTCATTTCCTTCCGAAAACATTCTCAACACTCCCAAACCATGCAGAGTTCTCCCCACCCAGTCCAGTCCGTGCATTCGTCCAGCGCTAGACAAGTCCTAAATCACTTCCCAACTCCGGAGCGAACATCTCCACAATACAACACGAATTTCCCCCAAGATAACGAAATAAGGCGTGTAGACCAATCAAAAACTGCGAATAATCCCCACTTCGTTGCATTGACCCACAACGCGGACCTGCGCAAACGCGTCGAGGCTGTTTTGGCGTCTTCGTACTCACATAACCTCCAAAACTTGACAGATCTAAGTCGCAATCTTCCCAGTCTGCAAGTGCAACGCGTTTCTACCGAAATCAAGGATTTGGACCACGGAACAGATATCCGCAAGAGAGTCGAAGCTGCCTTGGCCTCAACAATCGATTCACAAACTCTTTTAGTGATCACGCCGCCCAATTCGACTTCTGTGTCGCCGGCGTCGTCGCCCGAGCCTAGTGACACGAGCTACCATCCACCAGAGGTCAATTCCCCCAGACTGGAAATCAGTTTGCCGCCCAGAAAGAGGTCGAAAATGATCTTGAAGTCAATGCAAATGGAACCTAATGTTAGATATAGTTCTGTTATCCAATACGCTAAGGCTGTTTAGTGAATAACGTATGCCTGAACTTTTGGAGGTTAGATTTTCGGTGTTTGAGTAGAGGATTCTCGAGGTTCTGAATGAAGATCAGTGGTTTTGCAGATGGAATAGTGTAAGAATTACGATTTTTCGATAAGATTTTGTGATTCTTGTGGTATGTACTCACTTTAATATATTTTATTCCTTTTAAATATTTGACAACAAATTTCATGCTAAGTAATATAACCTCAATATATTACAAGTGATACCAAGTGTTATTAGTTTTTTAGACAAAATAAATACAAATTAATTTCAAAAGCTATAAAAAATAGTTACAGCACAAAATAGGTACAACATTTTTTTTTTTTTCATATTTTGCGTTCATTAATTAAATCATTACGAAACTCAATTGTGTTTCGTAGAGCGTAAATTTCGATACGCAATTTCTTATTTTAGAAGGTTGGTACTGAATGACATTTATTTAAATGTTTCTTTTCAAATTTTCTAATCTCACAGCTGGCAAATTTTCGAAATTTAATTTCGAAAATCGTTACCATAAAAATAAATGGCGTGATGATTTATTTCAAATTATGTTCGTAAATCAAAATTGACATAAACATTTTTATATAATTTAATAAATGTCAATCCAGTGTAACCAACATTACACATACAAATTTCCCTAAATCAATTCGGTTTAAAATAACAGTTCTTTAAAACATTTTAGTTTATGAAAATGGAAAATATAAAATATAGTATAATGTACTCATTTTATAAGACTTTTCTTACTTGTCGCTTAGAAAACTCGTTCTTTAATATGCTATTTTATTCTTCTTCTTTCAAATAACCCGAATTCAATTATGTATTTTATAAAAAAAATACATGTGACGCCATTTTGAACTTGGGTGTTTGGAGTAAAACTAATCGTTGTGCTGGCATTTGTAATCTAATCTTGTGGTGTTTTAACTTTTACAAGCAATCATCGTAGGTAAAATTTCATCCTTCCACTTGGTTTCACATTATTCGTAATATTTGTTTATGTTTTGATCGATTTATTTCATACCACGAAATGACAAAACTTTTAAATTGTATAGGTTAAGTCAGTTTCACACAAAAGTAAAGTAAATTTCGATCATACTCCAATGATCCCAGCTTGCAGTTATGTGTGTTTGTGTGATTCTGGCTTTACAGGTGTAGTTCTCGTGTCGTACTCGTTGGATTTGCGTTGCGTTGAAAGTGTTAATTGTATTGAACACCGTTTTATTTCTGTGATATCAGACTGTCTGTACTTTAATCATAAACATATTTATATCTTATAATACTACTGCATTATTATAGCGTTATTAGTATATATTCATATTATATTTATACAGGATTTGCTCGATGATTTTTTATTATATTTTTAACAAAACACGAAAATGAAGCTATTAGATTTTCTTTATTATTTATTTATCTACACTATTTTAAAATAATTTTAAGCTTGTAAAAATAATCTAAATTATTCATTTCATGGATTATGGTCCATAATACGCTATGAAGTTCGAAGAAAAATACCTTACAAATTTTTTTATTGAGGTAATTTAACCGTTCCAGTTGGATTTTTAGAAAATGCGTCAAAAATATGATTTGGTGTTTTTTATCAGTTTTGTTGGTAGCGCTTCACAGATGAAAATTCATTGTTAACTGACAAAGCAACTAATTTCATTTAGATTTATAATTAAAAGTAATATTTTGGCACCAACAACTTACCATTTTGAGGTTAGATGTCATTTATCTGTCAGTTTTGAAAGCATTCTTACCACCAGAATAAAATTAGAAGCACCACAAATATATATAGAAAATGAAATGTAATTATAATTTTATGTACTATTCTCAATTTGATAACCAATATTATTAAAATATAATTGGTTACAAAAATAAGTACATTCATACAATTATATTTTGTTTTTATCAAGTGATGTGCACCTATCTTCATAGCGTATGGTTGACCAAAATTCTAACGCATCGAACTTCAGTTCGATTTGCACAGCTGTCAACAAATTAATGTGATTTGACACTAAAAATATATCACTTACCGAGATCTGCTGCTATCAATAAAAGGTAAATGAAGTAATGTTTGTTTTATATCTAAATGAAGTTTGCGCGAATCCTGTATATCTCAGATGTATTGAAAACCGTTCTTACCTCAGAACAGTGCCTCGGGTTTGAACCCATGCAATACGAGCACTCTGTGCAATCTGTTCGAATATTTGTGACAAATCTATTTTTGGACGTAGTCGTTGTATTCTTGTATGAACATCTTTCAATCAATGTTAGTAAAAATGCAAACATATCGTTTGTCATATTTTAATAATTTGTTAAACTTAAAGAATACAGCTGCAAAATAAAATAAGTCCAAGATTGTGACGTCACAATTCATAGTACTTTCCAAAAGATAGCGCAAGATAATTATAAAAACATAATAAATCATGAAAGTCATTAAACTATATCAATAATAAAAATAAGTAAAAATTTAAAATGTATCTCGTGACATATAGCGAAAACTAGGTGAATAAATCATGATTTTTACTCTTATATTATAAATTAGTAATGAACAATGCACATCTGGCTTACTTTTAAATCGTATTTGCGAATGTACTGTCATAAAGTCTGAATTAAGTTGTCATAAAATGTATGGCAATTTATTATAGCAATTATTATTATAATTATGTATTCCTTTAAAATGAATGTATGTATAACTATTAATGTAGAAATAAAATCTAATAAGCGATTTGAAAATATGCATTTTTATTATATTTGTTTCTGTGATACCTTTCTAAAAGAATAATAATTCGTACTGTGCCCTAAATATTTTATGTACATATACATTTATTATTATTATTTATAACAGTATTTAATTTGACACAAGTTAAAGAATCACACATACATTTTAAGCAATACAAAAGCGTACATTTTCAAACTGTTTCACATACTTCAAGTCAGTAAATAAATAAAAATATGTTGTGGGCAGCACAATACCTCCCGCCATAGATTTCTTATCGAACAATGCAGAAACACGAACCACCACTAACAAGAAACGCTCATCCCTTCAAAAAATTATGACACATGTCAAAAAATGACATTTTTCAACCGTTTGTTTTTTCAAAAAAACAGGTTAGCAGATTTAAACGAAAATATAAAAATATAATTTTTCTTTAACGTGTTGCAATTCGTAAATGGTGACAGTAAGAGGAAAATGTTTCAAACAATAATTGTAGATAATAATATGTGAAACATTATTCTAATAACAAAATTTTCATTAAACCATAATTTTCTGAGATATTTTAAAATAACTTGATAGGGCTTCAAGTAAACTACCACTTCCGGTTATTGGATTATCACCAATAACTAAACAGCTCTTCCAAAGGGGATACAATTGATATATACAAAATATCAAAATTTTCAGTTTAGTAGTTTTTGAGAAACCGTAACTCCAGACATCCACACAGACTGACAGACAGACACACACACACACAGACATCGCGAAACTATTAAAATCGTATTCTAGGGACCCTAAAAGGTGCTCATTCACTGAAAACTCACTGCACAATTTTTAGCGTGGCGGGAGGTAAAAATACAAGACGAGTTACATTTTTTCATATAATTAAGAAATTTGTATTGTTATTAATAAACTGCACTCAATTTTTAATAAATATATAAATTTAAATACCAATAAACAATGTCTGTACAATAATTCCAAAACACCATAAAAGTTTTATTTTTAGTAACAAGTAACGAAAAATATTCGAACTTAGATGAATCGAGTTCAAGGTAATACAATGCAAAATAATATTTATAAACACATGAATCCATTTAAAATTCCATATTTAATCATTAATTTGTTTACAAACATTGACATATAACATCGAGAACAATAACTCTTATAATTATTGTTAAAATATAAAATTGCAAACTAGACTCACATGCTACACACTGGAAGAGTCGATTCAAACTGAATGCTGGACAAGTGACAAGTGCAATTATCTGCAGGAGTGCAACAACTAGTACAATGCAGAAAATAATGGTAAAGTGCAAAGATCTTTAAAATAATTTCAAAATATAGAGAATGTTTTTATTAGTTTCAGTAACTATAGTCAACTAATGAAGTAATAAACAGTTAATTGTTGTAATATGGAATAATATCGTAACAATATACAGATGTAAATAATAATCAAATTGGTTTTGTGTTCAGTGCTGCCATCTGTGTATAAATAGTTAAAGATATACTAGGAATAGTTTCTATCGGCTGTATGACTGGTAGACTAACGATCAGAGAAAAAGATATGCTAACGATCTAAATGCTTCAAATAAAAGAAGCAGAGAAATACAATATTCCGGATAATAATTGAAACTAGTTTAAGTTAAATAATACAGAAAATTCGACCGAGAAAACAATTCTCTTTTATACTTAAAGGTAAAGCTCGTGGTACCTGTCAACATAATTTGACAACCTGGTAATTTGTGTAATTTATTTTTTTAAAAAAACTTTAATCCTTCTTCAGTGTGATTTATAAAGTACGGAAAAGATTAAAACTGTAGCAAGAGAGCCGAAAGTAATGCTTTTTCCTTAATAAACTTTTGACAAAAACTCGATTACCAAAAAATTACAGTAAATTAATAGTTATTTATGTATAAAGGCACTGAAATTCAATTTTTTACGCGAATATGGATTTTAGTTAGAAAATAAACCATGTGAGTGATAAAAAGGAACTTCAGTGCCAAGGTACATATTAAGTTTTATTTGAAATCTAAAATTCGAAGAAACTGTAACAAAATTACAATATAGGTTAAGTTTATACATCTGTCAGTTGTCAATTGAAACTGACACTCAGTGTTACCAACCTCAAACAGTGAAGTTATCGTAAATAACACTCAAAATTATGTGTTTTGTCCTCAATTTCGTCATCGGAATTAATTAGTAAATTCTTCTTGCAAATTTTGTTTCATGTTACATCCAAATTTACTATAGTACGTCAATATATCTGTAAAAATGATCCTAATTGTACAATAATTATTTAACGGTTGCCAACACTGGGTTGCTCAAATCGTCGTATAATGGGTTACTGTAGTGGCGATTTCTGAGCTTTTAAGACGATATTTGAGCACTTAAGTGCCGATTTGAAATAAAATACTTTATTTTGGGCCCCTCTAGTTACACTTTCAATCTTTTCCGTACGTTATGAATCAACCTGTAACTGCAGACGTTTTAAAATCAATAGAAATTATGTAAATTTACATGAGATTGACAGCGATTAATTATATTAACCTGCAAATAAATAATTGTAAAGTATTAACAACAAATAATATGTAAACTAAATATTTTATTAAATATTTGTTAATCATTTTGGTACATTCTATAAAAGTATTACCTATTGAGGTTTCAAATAAATAAATATTATTTTAATACGTTAGAAAAACCAGTACATACTATATCGAGCAAACGAACAAGTTAAAACGTACAATAATTAAAATTGAGAGTGCAGCAAATTATGTATTGGAGTATAATACAAATCGTATTTGGTTTAGTTGTGCGCGGAATTCTTTAGTGGAAGCGTGTGTTTAGGTATTGTGCTCATCAAATTTGCAGATGAAATGGTTAGTTTCATTATTACATATATTTTTAGTTCTAAGTGAAATTAGAAGTAACAACGAAGCATCTTACCAATGTAATAAGAGATTTTGACAATGAACTTTACTCGCTTTAATTTATTACAACTAAAATGTAGTTTCTTTCATTTGTCTTGGATGCTGTAGTAAACTGTAGGTGTTTGAAAATAATTTCCTGTTTTGTAAAATAAATAGTTTAGCTGCTTAATAAATGTTATCATTGTAACAAAATTAATCTTTATTTCAGTTGCTGTCGAAGGAGTCGGAGAAGTTACAATATGGGGATTCTACTTCGGTAAGTTCAAATGCTATTTATATTTTTAACTAGGTTTATATATTCGATGGAAAAACACTGCGATTAAACTTGTCGACAAAAAACAAATACTATTATATATTATTTGATCCTATTATATTTCATATGAAAATATTAATGTAGTACTTAGCATGAACTCAGCCATACAAAATGGAGTACAGCAAACAAGACTGTTGTTTTTCCCAGTCAAATTCATAATGAATCTACTACTTGCAATGTTTTTTCGCACGCGTCAAAATTTAGAAAACGTTTTGGTAAGAGCAAAAGCGTCACAATTTACAAAACGTTCTGGTAAGAGAAAAAAAGTCTTATAAAATGAGTTCTTTATACTATTTAGTCAATTATTTGAAAGTTCATATCAATTTTAACTTATGAAATGTCATCAAGTACCAACTTTTCAAAATAAATATGGCATGTCGATATGAAGGCTCTATCAATACTCAACTGGATTTCGCAATGACTTCATTATGAACGCAAAATACAAAAAATAGTTTTATTAAATTAATAGTTATTTATGTATCAAATCATTGAAGTTAAATTTTTTATCATGAATATGGAATTTAATTGGCGAGGCCCGTAATAAACCATGTGAGTGATAAAAAGGAACTTCAGTGCCGAGGTACATATTATGTTTTATTTGAAATCTAAAATTCGAAAAAACTGTAAAAAAATTACAATATAGGTTAAGTTTATACATCGGTCAGTTGTCAATTGAAACTGACAGTCAATGTTGCCAACCTCGAGGAGTGAAGTTATCGTAAATAACACTCAAAATTATGTGTTTTGTCCTCAATTTCGTCATCGGAATTAATTAGTTAATTCTTCTTGCAAATTTTGTTTCATGTTACGTCCAAATTTACTACAGTACGTTAATATATCTGCCAAAATTATCCTAATTGTACAATAATTATTTAACGGTTGCCGACACTGGGTTGCTCAAAATCGTTGTATAATGGGTTAATTTAGTGACGATTTCTGAGCTTTTAATGACGATTTTGGAACACTTTTGTGCCGATTTAAAATAAAATGAGTTTACTTATTACGTGTCTGTGCTTTAATGTGAATGAAATGTTGGGGCTGAATGTCGTTTTATCAATCTATTCCATTAACTGTCATTTCAAATCTTTTAGTTTTTTTACATGTTAAATAGGACTTAAAATAAAGCCGGGACATCTTTTGACAAGTTCATTCAAATAACATTATTAAGAACAGTAAAGATACACTTTTAATAACTATTTTACAACTTATAAGACACTACAATAAATATGTATTCTATGTTAATGTATAACATGCTCACTTTTCCTTCATTAATTCTCTTTATCTTTATAAAACTTACAATTAGTATTGATGGTTTGTTTGTTTCCTTTATTAGTCATAAGACCAATAACAGATTCCACATTTTGGATGTGTTGTACTGGTGCTGACAAATTCTATAAAATATAATATTAAGATTTATATACATATGCTGTTGCTGTTATTCATAAAACAGTGTTACTAACCTCACTATTTTCCTGTTCCTTATTTGAAGTTTCAGAAGTCGCTGTACAAATAAACGAAAAAATTATTTGAATACATTTATTATAATGTTTATAAGGGATATAAAATTGAAATGTGGAATAGAGGGATTTCAATGATCATTTCTTGATATTGCTGTAAAATTCATTTTACAGTAAAAGTGTAAATACAATAGTTGTTCAGAATTTAAAAATGCATAAAATAAGGCTCATTTGTTTACCTAATTGTTATTATTTCGCGATATATCAGTTAAATTAAAATCAATATTTATTAGAAAAATTGTAACGCGGCCATGGACAATTAGCCAAAACGAAAATTATTTGACATTTCAAAAGCAGGTTAAAATTTATTTATTTATTTAATAGAAGGAAATGGAAAGATACGAACTCGAATTCGCCATTATATTATTACAATCTTTTACGAAATTTTCAACTTTTTGATATTCCGCAAATATTCTAGAGGCTGCAAATAATATAAGATTAGATTTGCTGCTAGGCAAGTCAGAAATATTTTACGATTATTTCACTCATTACAAATTTGACCAATCAGAATGTCAATTATTCAATTCAAGCTATTTTTATTTACAAATTTTTGACATTTATTTGACAAAAAAAATATAATCAATTTGCTATAGTTACATTATAACAACATAATTTTATGGTGCTTTTTGTTTGTGTGTGTACCGATTTATTTATGTGAAAATGTGTCAAAATCAACGTTTTAGTACAATATCTTCGGCAAATATTAAAATTTATGCTATGAATTCATGAAATAATCTTGACATGTACCCCTCGTGCTAAAGAATTGAATCGATTAAATTTGATGTCTAGCTTATTTATAAAATTTTGCTTTTAAAAAAGTGTTATCGTACATAATAATTTAAGATAAAATCTCTCGACCTGCGGTCTCGGTATTTTTTCAAATTATTATGTACTCAAACACTTTTTAAGCAAATTTTTTTGCATAAGCTAGACATGTCAAATTTAATCGATTAAATTCTTAGCACTCGTGATATAACTATTGAAAAAATATCGTATGCTGAAGCAAATCAGAATTTTTTCTCTGCGAAATTTCATGAATGATGTACTTACTTAGTGTATTATGGTTGTACCTAACTTATTAAGTTCGTAACTAATGTGTTATAAGGAAATAACGTGTTATGTTGTAGATAATTATCAGTAAATGTTTATTATGAAAGGGTTATAACACTCGATGATATGATAAACTATTTTTTATATACTTACAGCTGTCAACCGTGTCACTCTTCTGTTTATTTTGAATTTTGTTAATTAATTCTTCAAATTGAACTTTATGGCCCGTATTTAATCCAATTATCTGAAACAATTGTAGTTATTTGTTTATCAAGTAATCTGCACATTATGTGAATATTTTCGAATTAAAATAAAGTAGTTGAGATAAAATAATCCAGTTAAGGGCTTTCAACTCAAGTTGTAAACACTTACAGTTGCAATTTCGTTGAAGTCAACTCCTTTGCCAATTTTTAGTAATATTTTTCCATTTATAGTTTCTTGCTTGATATTTCTGTGATACTTTTCACGCTGATCAGCTGTTAGTTCGCTGAAATTCTCAGACATTAGTTTCCAAACGTCATCTGTTGTAAGTTCCATTGGATCTTTATTGGTGCAATCTTTTTCCTAAAATGAAGACAATTAAAGTTGTTAAATTGATTACATTTTTTTATAATCTAACCTATAATTTTTTTTGCAATACCTGTACTGTAAGTTACCCATTAATAACAAAATTTAAACACAGTAAGTGGAACTTTTATTACACAATTGGTTTTCATGGTTACATCATTTACTTACCGTTCATGGTGGATGGTAAGTAAATATATATCATTCAAATTATATTTTCAACCTCAATCTGACAGCTGTTAATTTTGATACCTATTTTTCCTTTTCTTATATTTACGCAGGTATTGCAAAAAATATCTTACTAACCTCGAACTGTAAGTGATATTTTAGGCCTCGAATGTTTAGGAAATCTCGACCCTACGGGTCTCGACATCCCAAACTACATTCTCGACCTAAAAACTATCACTTACAGTTCACGGTACGTAATATACTATTACATGATTATATCGCAAATTTGACGTTCTTTTCAAATTTGTAAACGGCTGTTAAGCAAATTTCTTACGCAAAAATATATAACACCGAGATCTGCGTAAGCAGAGTGCTACACCCATAATGGGTAAAAGGTTTGATGATATATTTTTATTTATTTAAACCGTACATGATATCATAAATGTACATTCCCGTATCAATTAGCCTTTATCTTGTTGTATAAATCACAAACGACATATTTACTGGGTCCATTTAAAGTTAAATGTAACACCCTGTATACAATTTCAGGTACATACGTTAATGGTATATGTTATTTGATATGCACATTACGAATCAAAAATTTTTTTTTAAATCGCAAAATTATTTTTCATGTTTCCCAGTTCAAAATTTTTCGTTGCACCTGCCACTGGGTGGATGATTATGTTAATAATTATCGTTTCATTAAAAATAATTAAATTTTGTTTGTTTATTTTACTAGTATTATGTAATTTAAATTGTTGATTACCTACTTCATTGTTTGTGTTTAATAGTAAGCAAATCCAGTGCAGTACTACAAAAAATGTTTTAGGTAAACAACCCTTAATTTTTCGAATTAAAAAAAAATATTTTAGATTTGTAATCAGCATATCAAACAACATATACCATTAACGTATGTACTCGAAGTTATGAAACACCCTGTATAATCTCAAAAGTGAGTACTATTCATCGTTGTGATTTAACATTAGAGTTTAGAGAAACGTATCCTTATTTAGGAATTTGATTTAATTAGAATTTTATTTTAGTTTAATTTATAAAATATTTTACCTGTTCTGATTGTCTGCATCGTTGCGTCTCTTGTTCTCTCAATTTAGCAAAAGTCATTACATTGTCCGTCATATTTTAGATAAAATTTGTTATCGCTTAAAAATACAGAAATAATTAATTAATTAATAATTACTTTAGTAATAATAATAGGCTTTTCAACCACTTTAAAATTAAGCATATTTGAAACAAATTTTCAATAATACGTTTGCAAACAGTGTCAGAAAATATAACACTTTATTTAAAAAGTAAATATGACGCCTGAAATTAATTATTTTTCGTGTGACGTCAAACCGACTAGTGACAGATAAAGATTTCGCACGTATAATATCCATCTTGGCGTTGAGTGTTGTATTCTGTTAGTTGTTTTATTGTTTTCATTTGTTGAAATCTTTAAATTCTCGTTAAAATTACAATTATGGTTATAAATTATTGCTTTGTGCCAAGTTGTGAAAACAATAGCAACAAAAATTCAAAATTATTATATATTTTAGCGCTGTTCTGTCATCAGTTACTATGACGTCACACGGTTTTATATAGAATCTTTTGTAATTAATTACAGACTTAATAATATTACAATGTAGATGAAAACACGAAAAATATTCATGTATTAACGTCTATTTTTGAAAAATAAAATAAAAAAAATTACTTCATATAATTATGGATGAATTAGAATTTATAATTATATTTTAAGTATTAATAATATATTTAATAAACAACACATTTTTTTGTTTGTAGTTATCTGTGTAACATATTTTATTATTAATTATAAAAAGTACAATATTTGCAATAAATATAAATACTTACCTTTATAAATTGTAAAGGAAGGAGTATGACACCACACTAAACACTGAATTTTTCGATAAATGATTTTAGATTATTATTTATCAGTTAACTGATTAGATAAGTAGATAACTACAAAAAAATGTAAACAAAAGTCGCTTTTTTCTAACCGCGAGAATTCAAAATGTATGTTTGCGTCAGAGACAAAATTATCTATTATACGTACGAAAATCTATTATTTATCAGCAAACGCATTATACTGTCTTGGAAGCGAGGAACGAAGTGACGAGCTTGCTTCGCCAATACACTGACATGGAAGCGAGGAACGAAATGAAGAGCTTGCTTCGCTATTGTGCTGATATGGAAGCGAGGAACGAAGTGACGAGCTTGCTTTGTCAATACACTGTATAGCACAGCGGGCTGAGACTGGACTAAAGGGGTTGACAATCAAACACAACACTTTAAAATGATAAAAATTTAATGAAATGATAAAACGGTGAATTAGATAGAATAGAAAACAAATTACAAATATTACAGCGACGACAAAGAATGAATATGTTAACTTAGTTGCAGTTACCAAAACATATTTAACAAACAAATTTACTTAAATTTCTACATTTTTGTAGAGCACTGCAGACGTAAACGGACGCCTGCTCTGTTCAAAAACCAGGAACTAACTCTCTTTTTGTGCTAACTAAACATATGCATCTACCCCATAAGCGGGTACGCGGGGCAGGGAAGGAAACGTTTCCCAAAGAACTAGCACAAAAATTACCTAAAAACTAAAACCTTATCTAGGGTTCGACGAGGCCTCTCCATAAACCTGTCAACCCCGGATGGCATCTCAAGCCGATATTTCAGAATATTTGCCGCGATAAACTCAAATGACTATTTATGATAACTAAAATTCTAACACACATGTGTAGCAATAAATTAAACTCAAGAAAGCAAGAACTCCTGTCAAGGCGATTTTTGATGGGTTCAAGTCCCAACGCAGTTTAAAACTTGATATTTTAAAATCGTTTTGACAGTAAAAACAATAAATCGTATTCTGAATGTTCGCCTTGTTACAATTGACATAGAAGCGAGGAGTGCAGTGACGAGCTTGCTTCGCCAATTCACTGACATGTAAGTGAGTTGTACATGCAGTGACATCTATTTAAATTGAAAGGTGATACTACACAAAAACGCGTTCAATAAAGCGAAATCCCATGAAATAAAAACAGCCTACACTACAATAATAATTTATTTCCATCGCGGCCCTGGAGAGCACGGCCGCCTAGCATGCAGTAATCTCCCCCGCAAATATAAAGGTGTTGACAATCGCCATCAGCCTGTGAAATATGAAATGTGTGCACACAGCTCGAGAGACAATTTTAAGCTTTGGACCGTGACGTTGCAGATTCAGCTGCGCACTGCTTTTTAGATTTGTATTTTTAAAATGATAAATCTGTCCCGTGTTCGTGTGTTGTTTTAATAAGTGGTTATATGATTATATCCGACTCCTGACTGTCTACCATATAATTATTTGGGTGTATTGTGACGGGTGAAATATTTAGAATTTGAAAGATCAAGTTTGGTAGTAATACAGCACATAACCTCCCGCCCAATACTACCCTTAAACGGTACAAAATAGTATTTGATGATATAGAAACATACCTTCTAATTGGTTTATTTTCCATTTGTATTTGAGAAATTTAATTTTATTTCGTATATTTATTTAATTTTTTGACATATATTTCACTAAAAAAACAGCTACACAATTACAATATGTGTCACATTTCGTAAAAAATTTTTATGTGTTTCCATGGTGTACAAGGAGTGCAAGACTTTATATTCGATTTTTATTATAAAATAACTGCATCGACTGCGCAAGTCACGAATTTGATTTTACTGGGAAATATTTTGTTAATTTGTATATATGCTATTCCATTTGTAGCAATTCACACATTGAAATATACGAAAAATCGTCGTAAATACAATGCCGTTAACTTGTAACAATTTAAAAAAATATTATAATGATACTATGGCTCATAGCTAATTAAAGTATGAGGAATTCAAATTTTGAATCCGATTTAAAATATCATTCATGGTTGTAAAGATACAGGTTACGAAAGTTGGACAATTATTGAATTTTTTCGATATAATTTCTATCAACTTTGACTGTTTATAAAACATATATTTCAAAAGTTATCATAACAAAAATGTACATCCTAGAGGAATAAAGTGTGCTGAATAGGCTCGTTAAATCAGATTTTCATTATCTCTTTTAGTTTTCAAGATATCGCCCATCATATATTTTATGGCCACTTTTGCGCTCAACTCCACGTTCAATAAATTGCAAATATTTTCAAAACTAAGACTCAGATATGGCTAAAACTAAATTTTTTGTAAGTTTAGGGTCGGAAATAGGGGGATAGGGTATATAAATCAAAATTCTAAGAGATGAAATTTTTTGGCAAAATTTCAATACTAACCCTTTGAGTTTTTGCTGATTTTTAGCGATTTTCAGATTTTTTGCTCTAAAACTTTTTTTCGCAGAGCCATTTTAATGAAAGTTTGCATATTTATGTAACTTTTTCCGTAGAATCGAATGGCGTAGTCCCCAGTTTTGTGTCTTTGTTATTTTTTGAGATACAGGCCTATTTATACTCATTTTTGACCAATTTTTGAAATGTCATATCTCGGGAACTAAATGAGCTGCAGAACTCTACTTTCAAATTTGGAGGTTTCATGATAAGTAGATACCATGTGTGGAATTTCAAATGTTTTTGAAGAAAAAAAATTTTTGACCTAAAAATGACCCATCTATTTTGTCATAACCTATCATCAATTAATTATGGGTCAATAAATTGTATCAAAAATACCTAAATTTATGAAAAATATGAATGGGGTATTCATTGATGTGCTTGAAAACACAATATTACTAACAGATTTTGCATAACAAGCTTGTAAACCTAAAATAAGTTTTAATTTTTATCATTTCTGACAGATTTTCATAATACTGTTTGCCAAAATTATAACAGTACCGTTGTATTAATAATATTATGGGTACTTATTAACTAAGAAACACTAATTCCAATGCAGAAGACCCCATTTTAATATCTCATTTAGTTTTTGAGTTACAGGATTGTAAACATGAATAATTTAAATAAACTTCCTCAACAATGGAAAGGTTGCGCTTTTATTTCCAACATATCCAGAAACAACATGACTTTGAATTGAGAGCACTCGAGGATTTTCTGCCTTTTTAAACGAAAAAATCTGATGTGGGCAGCACATAACCTACCGCCCAATACTACTCTTATGCGATACAAAATAGTACTTGATTATACAGAAACATATCTTTTTATTTATTTATTTTCTAATTATATTTCAGAAATTTAATTTTATTCGTGTATTTATTTAATTTTTTGACATATATTTGCCTAAGAAAACAGCTTCACAATCACAATGACATGTGTCACATTTCGTAAAAAATTGGAAATTTTTAAATGTTTCCATGGTGTACTAGGAATGCAAGATTTGTGAAAACAATGTATCAGTATTCATTTTCATCTTGTAATAAATGAGAAAGAATTAATAATATTCTCTCCCAAGATAAACGGCGATGACCTTAGGGTTTTTATTTTTGTTAGTAAATTTTAGAAATACGATGTATCCTCGGCTACATCTGTTTGCACTTGTTTATTTATACCGCTGACGCCAAAACGTCTACTACTTTTTCCTATTTTCTCGAAATTTTCAAGGATAAATTCTGTCTCAATTCTGTCTGATCAATGTGTATCTGATGAAATCTACGTTAAAAATAATACTTGCGTTACAATTATTTTTGACTTCTATACTTTTTATTTATATTTTCTAAAATTATAACTTCGAAAATGTAATAGAGAAGCTATTACTGCAATTGTTTATTGTATGATTTGACTTTAACATTCATTTAATTTTTAACAGTAATTGCTATATTTCAGTGCCCAATACATGTCGATAACCAACTTCACTCCAGTGTGAGTAATTTAGTATCATTGTATTTTGAAAGCATTAATTTTAGCTCACAAAAATCGCTTTGAAATTGCTTTATTTTAACAATTAAAGAAGTAAATTACTATTACAGACATAGAATATTTCTTCCATTTTATCTTAAATCATTGAAAATTAAAAACCACGGCGCCATTCTGATAACAACAATTAAGATAGAAGCAGGAAAATCACAAGTTTATCTGAACCACCGTCTGCTTACTTTAACCAAAATACGTCAATGAATCGAACCCAGATATGGACATGGGTTATTTAATGCGGATAGTTCGCAAAAATACTCATTCCAAGGTAATAATTTATGACTTTGTGACTAGAGGTTTTGAGGTTTGAGGTTAGAAAATAATTTCATTGATATAAATGTTATCGGATACGGAAAAAATGTTTCTGGTTTTATCTATACCACTCTGTCGTAAAGACAGGCTTGTATTAATGAATTAATCTATTATTAAATAGTTATCTCAGTTATTTTCAATAAAAATAATCACGATTTGGGACCCTAGAATACGATTTCATTATTTTCACAATACCTGTGTGTGTTCATTCATTTCTAATAACTCAAAATCCGAAGATTTCCTTTTCAAATTTTATATTTTGGATTTCAGTGTTCAAGTTACTGGATTAAATTTGGATATTTAATTCTGCATCTAAGTCTATCACATTTTATTTTGCCCGTTTTGTAACCGAAATAATCAGATTTAAAATTGTGTAATAGTTATTTATGTATCAAGGCACTGAAGTTCAATTTTTTATCACGAATATGGAATTTAGTTGGCGAGGCCCGTAATAAACCATGTGAATGATAAAAAGGAACTTCAGTGCCGAGGTACATATTAAGTATTTGAAATCTAAAATTCGAAAAAACTGTAAAAGAATTACAATATAGGTTAAGTTTATACATCTGTTAGTTTTCAATTGAAACTGACAGTCAGTGTTGCAAACCTCGAGAAGTGAATAACACTCAAAATTATTTGTTTTATTCTCAATTTCGTCATCGGAATTAATTAGTTAATTCTTCTTGCAAATTTTGTTTCATGTTACATCCAAATTTACTATAGTACGTCAATATATTGGCCAAAATTATCCTAGTTGTACAATAATTATTTAACGGTTACCAACACTGGGTTGCTCAAAATCGTCGTATAATGGGTGTTTCGGCGCCAATGATGTCGACAATGTGTCTGAGCAGAACAATACCTTAGTTTAAGCCTAGTCTTGAACAGTCGTTCGTAGTCGTTCATAAACGATCTTGTGTATTCTGTGACTTTGTTTGTAGTGAAGAATGTGAGATTGTACATATACTTTTTTTGTGTTGTAAATAAATTATGTATAAACCAGATACATAGTGCATTTTGAGAAAACCGCAGCACCTAACAATTCCAGTCACCCTTCCTGAGTACGGCAGCCCATTTGCCTACTAGTGTTGCAACAATGGGTTTCTTTAATAAATACATATACATCGGTCAGTTGTCAATTGAAACTGACAGTCAGTGTTGCCAACCTCCAGAAGTGAAGCATCGTAAATAACACTCAAAATTATGTATTTTGTCCTCAATTTCGTCATCGGAATTATTTAGTTAATTCTTGTTGCAAATTTTGTTTCATATTACATCCAAATTTACTATAGTATCTGCCAAAATTATCCTAATTGTACAATAATTATTTAACGGTTGCCAACACTGGGATGCTCAAAATCGTCGCAATGGGTTAATTTAGTGACGATTTCTGAGCTTTTAATGACAATTTTCAAGCACTTTAGTGCCGATTTCAAATAAAATAGTGTTTTTTATTTATGGCTTACATTATATTGGAGTTAAATTATTAATATAAATTTTCAATACATCAAATATTTTGTACTACTTTTTATTTCAATGAACTGGTTTTCTGTGTTCGTAATTTAAAATTTATTTAATCACCATTACATTACATGAATAACAAACCACTAAACGAATGAAACCCATTCAACTATATTAAATAAATCTATTTCCGTGTAAATTTATCGTCTCAGTGACTACATCGCAATAGTTTCTGTTATTTTATCCTTCAATTCCGTAGGTTTGTGTTCTCTATTGAAGTTGTAGGCAGGTAGGTTTAACAATAAGCAATGGCCACGTAATGTAATGCAGGTCTAGGCTGCATTCGCCGTTGTATGATTGTATTACACGAAGCATTGGGCTATTTTAGATAACGCTGTGTGTTTGTCTGCGGTGAGTTTGTTTTAAAGGATCACTGATTTTTAATTACAAGGTAACTAATTGTTGTTGGTTTTGTTGGTCCTTGGAAATTTGTAGTATTTATACAACACAAGAATAGTTTCTGTTTTCTGTTATAGGAACATTAAAGGTTAGGTTATTATAAATAACGATAAAAAATCTTGTGAATTCTCTACAACTTGTTTATGCATTTTAATGCGAATTTGAATGTTTAATAATTTTCATTGCCATATTAAAATTTTTCAACAAATAATAATTTTTATCCAACAGCTCTCAATAAATGCTCTATAACTATGGGGATTTTAAACAAGCAAATAAACAGATTATCCACTAGTGGGTATAATTTTGAGGAAAGTCACTAGTGAGTATTTTTTTATTTATAACAATAATAATAACACACAATACCTTGGTAACCAATTCGATTGACATTTTAATTTCAAAAATTTAAAGCATATGTCACTGTCAAATAATATTTCTTTAATAAGTTTTTCATTTATTAAGAAGTGTTGGATAAAACGTTATACTTCACACGTGGGCAAAGTGGAATTACCCACTCGATAAAATTATCACTCAGCCTTCGGCTTCATGAGCTAAAATTTCTCTCGTGGGTAATTCTTTACTTTGCCCACTTGTAAAGTAAATAACTATTATTTGATTGGTATATCATGAAATAAAATACTAATATTTAGGTAACTAAATTGACCTTATGTATACATTTTTAAATTCTGAACAACTTTTGTATTTACATTTTTGTTGTAAAGTGAATTGGTAAAAATTTACAGCAATATTTCAAAAAAAGCATTGAAAACCTTACATTTCACATTTCAATTCTACACGTATAAAACTAAAGTTCATATTATCAATTTTTTTTTCTGTATTTTGTTCCATTTAAAATAAATTCAAGTTGTTTGTTGCACTATAATATAGATCCAAATCACTTTGCATTCTCTATCGTCAAATTTCAAACTGTCATAAATATGGCACGCCACTGGCAGATACGTCACTAAAGGGGCCCACGTTTTCTGCACTTGGCTCCGCCAAAAGCGACGCCTCTGCGGACTCCATACAACTGCAGCTAATTATGACGAGTTCTAGAAAATATAGGTTATTGCCCGAATACAATTTAATACGTTCAAAACTCAAAATAATATCATACCTATACATAGGTATTTTTATTTGAAATTAAAATAGCTTCAAAGGAATACAGGAATAAAACACTTGTGTGAAATTTATTATTACATTAATCAAATGTACAAATATTCCATAAATTTGACACTGTTACACTTTTGAATATTTTATGAGTAATTTAAATTTCCCGCCTTGTTATTTGGTAATTTACAACAAACTGTCAATTCGTTATTGTTATCATCGTGATGGGATGCCACGAAAAATTGTTTTTGCAAATAATGCTTGATAGAAATAGTTTAATTTACAATAAATAATTAAATAATTATCATGACTCTTTTATCATTATATTTTTTCAAAATTCAATGGGGTCTTTCACCACTTTATTTTATTTTATGAAACATTATCTAAATTGAAGACTATATACACTTTTAAAAAGACTTAATTGTTATTAATTAAGTCACAATTATTATTTTTTAAATGTTGTGACGTCATAGTAGAGGTGTTACTGGATCTAAAACAGTACAAATTGTAAATAATTGTAGTCATATATTTTTTTACTTATTTTATTATTATTATTACAATAAAATAGAACATTTATGTAACAAAACTTATTTAAATTATTTTAGATCCAGCAACACCTCTACTATGACGTCACAACATTTAAAAAAAATCATTGTGGCTTAATGAATAACAATTAAGACTTTTTAAAAGTGTAGAAAGTCTTCAATATAGATACAGTTTCATAAAAAAAATTTTAAAAAAATGGTGAAAGACCCCCACGCTTGTTTATGTTTTGACTAAAAATAAGAATATAAATATAATAAAACTGCAATAAAAATAGATTAGAAATCATTTCATATATTTCATTGTAAATTTCAACATTTATTTAATTGTATTTCCATGTAGTTCTTGTTATTTTATCAAACAATACTTATAATTTTACAAAATGAATTGTATTGTTTGTAATCTAATTTTAGATACATTATACTTGCACAAAATATCATTGAAATCTCTTTTCCCTATCCCGCTATTTTACTTTAATGTTTTCAAGATATTTTCAATAGTTATATCACGAGTGCTAAGAATTTAATCGATTAAATTTGACATGTCTAGCTTATGCAAAAAAATTTGTTTAAAAAGTATTTGAGTACATAATAATTTGAAAAAATACCGAGACCGCAGGTCGAGGGATTTTATCTGAAATTATTATGTACGATAACACTTTTTTAAAAGCAAAATTTTGTAAATAAGCTAGACATCAAATTTAATCGATTCAATTCTTTAGCACGAGGAGTATATGTCAAGATTATTTCATGAATTCATAGCATAAACTTTAATATTTGCCGAAGAAATTGTACTAAAACGTTGATTTTGACATATTTTCACATAAATAAATCGGTACACACATAAACAAAATGCACCATAAAATTATGTTGTTATAGTGTAACTATAGCAAATTGATTGTTTTTCTTCTTGTCAAATAAATATCAATAATTTGTAAATAAAAATAGCTTGAATTGAATAATTCAGCATATTTTAAAGCATAGAATACCAGTAAAGGTAAAAAACATGTAAGTATCTTGCTTCTTCAACTAATTATCCGACTAAATATGCCTTCAAAATGTTCAAAATTTGCATATAAAAGCTAGCTTCAATTTAATCGCGAATAAACAGCATGGTGCTGTTTAATCACTTATCTAAAATGCACAACAATGGAAAATGAGATATTCTGATTGGTCAAATTTGTAATGAGTGAAATAATCAGAAATAAAAATACCGATAGTAATAAAGTATAAATAGTATACATATATACAAACAGCTGTCATTCGTAGGGCTACACTAATTTGAACTTCAAAAATGTTGACCACGTCGTTTATCTTCAATCCACAAGTCCCTACTATTTCTAACTCAGGCTATATCATTTCTACGACAGCTTGCCAACGTTATAAATCATCATCATACCCTCGTCCTCTTTCACTACGATAAGAAAAGATTCAGGGTTCAAAGTTCAACACTCCGCAGTGTCGGAAAATTTTCCTCGCAGCTTTCCTTATTTCATAGAACAGTCTGCATGATACAGATACCAACCTTGAGACATGCGCCGTCTATGGTTGCTAGTGCCATCATAAATAAAGAACGAACCTCTCCCAAGCTCCCAACGCTGTAACTAAATGAGTTCGATCTGTGCTCAGTGAACCAGTCTGAGTCGCTGGTCTGGGCACCGTCACCAACGAGCAAATCGACGCGTGAAACCTACGGAGAAAGTTCTTGAGCACTCGTGAGCTCCTTCACGCGGTAGACAAGCCATGAGTTGATGATATTGTTAGTGGAGTAGCGTGTTCAAGGATATTGTAGATTGACACACAACTATTTTGTCTTCTCATCTAAAAAAATTTGATGTTGTCCAGCACATAACCTCCCGCCCAATACTACTCTTAAACGGTACAAAATAGTACTTGACGGCTGGTAACCGCACTTCATACGAAAAAATATATCACTTACCGAGATCTGCGTAAGCAGAGTGCCACACCCGTAATGGGTAAAAGGCGTGATGATATATTTATTTTATTTATTATTTATAGTATTTGATGATACAGAAACATACCTTCTTATTTGCTTATTTTCTATTTATATTTGAGAAATTAAATTTTATTTCGTATATTTATTTAATTTTTCCATATATTTCACTAAGAAAACAGCTTCACAATCAAATTGACATGTGTCACATTTAGTAAAAAATTGAAAATTTTTAAGTGTTTTCATTGTGTACTAGGAATGCAAGATTTATAAAATCTATTTCTTTATATTTTATTATCTCTAAATCTAATGAATATTAATAAAAGTAGTGTAATCAAAACACATGTAAAATTAAATATTCTACAACTTTCAAAAAAACATAAATTGTTGAAAAAGGAAATTTAACCGTGTTTTTCACGAAAAACTGTTAAAGGCTTCAAGTAAACTGCTACTTCCGGTTGACCAATTTTATCCAAAATCTAATCAGCTCTTCATTTAAATATAAGAAGCAAAAATTCACAAAATTGTATTTTTTGGTATTATAGTATTTAAGTTATGCAAGACGAAAAAATTGCCACAGACTGCACACACACATACATACATACATACATGCATACATACATACATACATACATACATACATACATACATACATACATACATACACACAGACATCATCGCGAAAATAGTAAAATCGTATTGTAGAGACCCTAAAACGTGCTTATTCATTGAAAACTCACTACCCAATTTTTTGACCACAAACAATACCTCCCTTACCTAGAGGCAGGCGGGAGGTAAAAACCTTTTTCTACGACCACTACTGAAAGTATGTCATTACAGAACAAACTACAATCAATGTAAGTGCGTTGTTCCGAATAGTGTTACGTAATGTTCATTCAAGTGTTACGTAATGTTCATTACGTAACACTTGAAAATGAAATTTAAGTTGGCATTACTGACTGTCACATTACCAATATAATTAAAATTTGATGCAACAAATCTTAGATTTAAATGTTATGGATTCAAAGGCTAACTGATAAAATTTTATAACTAAATTCATATTTTGCTGAGTTTATTTTAAATTATGACACCAATTAATATTTCAATAATATATGTAGAGGGGACTATGTTTCGTCATGTATCCCTACGCTCGATAATTGTCGTTTATTTTTATAAACACAAACAAAGCTTGTTTGACATTTAGGTTATGTGTGTGATTATTACATGTAAACTGACCATATTTTATAGTCTCCCATCTGCATCTATAGTTTAAAATCTGTGTTTTATTGTGAGGTAAATAATTACTACTAAATATTATTATCCTTTACTTATATTTATTAATGTTTTAAGTAAGAAATGTCAAGCGACAGTGATATTTCAATTAGAACACCACTGGAGATACAAGCTAAAGCTAAAAGTGCAACGAATAATCTTTTGGTGACAAAATCTCGAGAACGATACGAATTTGTGTATCAAAAATTCATGGATTAGAGAAAACAAAAAAGCATAATAAATTTCTAACTATTTGAATATTGTTTTTAATTTAGAAATAGTATTGAGTGGTCGTAGAAAAAGTATAGTACAAAACTCGAGATGTAAAGCAATTACGCCCTCGTGAAATTACAAACTCGCCGCTACGCGGCTCGTGTGTCAATTTTTTCACTCGTGCGTAAATTGCTTCTTACTTCTCTCGTTATGTAATATACTATTAAACGGTATAAAACAGATTTTATTTGAAATCGACACTGAAGTGTTCAAAACTCGTCATTAAAAGCTCAGAAATCGTCACTAAAGTAACCCATTATACGACGATTTTGAGCATCCCAGTGTTGGTAACCGTTAAATAATTATTGTACAATTAGGATAATTTTGGCAGGTACTATAGTAAATTTGGACGTAACATGAAACAAAATGTGCAAAAAGAATTAACTAATTAATTCCGATGACGAAATTGAGGACAAAACACATATTTTTGAGTGTTATTTACGAAAACTTCACTTCTCGAGGTTGGCAACACTGACTGTCAGCTTCAATTGGCCACTGACAGATGTATAAACTTAACCTATATTGTAATTTTTGTACAGTTTTTTCGAATTTTAGATTTCAAATAAAACTTAATATGTAGCTCGGCAATGAAGTTCCTTTTTATCACTCACATGGTTTATTTTTCTCGGCCCTGCGGGCCTCGGCAACTAAATTCCACATTAGTGATAAAAAATTAAACTTCAGTGCCTTGATACATAAATAACTATTGAGTTATCACGGACAAAAAGGACTGAAAGATGAACTTAGTTTGTCATTTTGAAATATCTCTGGGAAATATGAAACATAAAACTAATTACGCTCGAATATATCGTTGTCAACAATGACACTTTATATTTTTAGTTCTCGGAGTTACACGTACGTTTACGTTTCCTGTTAATAAGTAGCTTAGTTTACTTTGGCGTAAATAGCAGTTTTCCTATACGTGTAATTATTATGTAACTGAATTTAAAAATATAACAAAATAATATAAATTTGACGACTCTTCTCACGTAAAAATATATCACGTATAGTGTTTTATTTTCGAAGTTGACCATTGGGATTTCGAGAACTATTAGAGCTACTATTTCAGTTAAATTAGATTAATGTTTGGCACACTAGTAGGCCAATTTACTGATGTTTAGGTCACTGATACGGACAAAAAACCTTATTTTCGTTGATTTTTACCTCCCGCCTACCTCTAGGTAAGGGAGGTATTGTTTTTGGTCAGAAAATTGGGTAGTGAGTTTTCAATGAATAAGCACGTTTTAGGGTCCCTACAATACGATTTTACTATTTTCGCGATGATGTCTGTATGTATGTATGTATGTATGTATGTGTGTGTGTGTGTAGTCTGCAATTTTTTCGTCTCGCATAACTCAAATACTATAATACCAAAAAATACAATTTTGTGAATTATTGCTTCTTATATTTAAATGAAGAGCTGATTAGATTTTGGATAAAATTGGTCAACCGGAAGTAGCAGTTTGCTTGAAGCCCTTAACAGTTTTTCGTGAAAAACACGGTTAAATTTCATTTTTCAACAATTTATGTTATTTTGAGAGTTGAAGAATATTTAATTTTACATGTGTTTTGATTACACTTATTTTATTAATTTTCATTAGATTTAGAGATAATAAAATATAAAGAAATTAGATTTCACAAATCTTGCATTCCTAGTACACCATGAAAAATTTTCAATTTTTTATGAAATGTGACACATGTCATTGTGATTGTGAAGTTGTTTTCTTAGTGAAATATTTGTCAAAAAATTAAATAAATATACGAAAGAAAATTAAAATTCTCAAATATAAATAGAAAATAAACAAATAAGAAGGTATGTTTCTGTATTATCAAATACTATTTTGTACCGTTTAAGAGTAGTATTGGGCGGGAGGTTATGTGCTGGCCACATCATATTTTTTTCTTTTTTAAACTGTTGATTATTGAGGAAAATGTTTTAAATAAAAAAGTACATATTTTGCTGTAAAGCTAGTCGCGTAGAAAAATTTTTCTGGCTTATATTCCAGATATGACATAAACTTGAAAGTTTTAAATTGGAACTATTAATATATGGTGTTAGAGTAAATTTTATTATAATGTAATAGATGTAAAATAATATTTACTTGAAATATTTCTTTCTATTTTGTACTGTTTAAAAGTTATTTATTATTTTAATGCTGTATAATTCTTTACACTTTTAAAAATACTAATTTTTGTTTGTCTAACAATGAGGTTGTGAATTATTTTTACAGAAATAAGTATAAAAAAATAAATTTTATAAATAAAAGAAAGTACTTATTGTAGTAGCCATGAATTTGTTGACAATCTATCATAAAATTCCCTATATATAAAAACAGTCGATAAAAGTAATTATTCATCGAAATTGCAGTTATAAATTACGACCAAAACATTTCTTGTAATTTGATTTGCGATGCAATAAATTTACAGGACACTTTCCATAAGATTAAAGTTCCCTGTTAAATAATAAAATCCACCAAAAGTGTATATTTTTATTTGTTTCTCAAAAACTGTAAGTTCAAATGGAAAATAAATTTAGTATGTTATAGATGACCATATTTATAAATATACGAATTATTTGCATTACTGTAATCGTTCAAGGCAATAAGAGACACAGTATCAAAGTTCAGAATTTTTGACCAACTAGACTTCAACTAATATTTTTTATAGTTTAATGTTATAGCTATCCTTTTCATCCACATATATAAATACTTGAATGTTCGAAGATATCACAGTAATAATTGTTTTGTTTTTCGTTAAGAATAATTGTAAGAAATAATTTATTCTAATTTGAATTTGCGAAACAAAATTCATGGGAGTGAACGAACCCAGCCTGTGACATTGCAATGTACAAGTCACTGGAAAAAATTTATAAAATTTTGACGGATAGAGGTTGTTGGACCATAAAGAACATGAAAATAAATGAAGAATACAGAATATGTTGTTTTTTTTAAATCAAGGTTTCTTTCGTTGATGCGTATGTTTTGACCTTAACCAAAAGTGGTAGTTTACTTTAAGACAGTAAAAAAATCTGATGTGGCCAGCACATAACCTCCCGCCCAATACTACTCTTAAACGATACAAAATAGTATTTGATGATACAGAAACATACCTTCTTATTTGTATATTTTCTATTTATATTTGAGAATTTTAATTTTCTTTCGTATATTTATTTAATTTTCTGACATATATTTCACTAAGAAAATAGCTTCACAATCAAAATGACATGTCACATTTCATAAAAAATTGAAAATTTTAAAATGTTTTCATGGTGTACTAGGAATGCTAGATTTGTGAAATCTAATTTCTTTATATTTTATTATCTCTAAATCTAATGAAAATTAATAAAATTAGTGTAATAAAAAAACATGCAAAATTAAATATTCTTCAACTTTCAAAATAACATAAATTGTTGAAAAAGGAAATTTAACCGTGTTTTTCACGAAAAACTGTTAAGGGCTTCAAGTAAACTGCTACTTCCGGTTGACCAATTTTATCCAAAATCTAATCAGCTCTTCATTTAAATATAAGAAGCAATAATTCACAAAATTATATTTTTTGGTATTATAGTATTTGAGTTATGCGAGACGAAAAAATTGCCACAGACTACACACACACACACACACACACACACACACACACACACACACACACATACATACATACATACATACATACATACATACATACATACATACATACATACATACATACATACATACATACATACATACATACATACATACATACATACATACAGACATCATCGCGAAAATAGTAAAATCGTATTGTAGGGACCCTAAAACGTGCTTATTCATTGTAAACTCACTACCCAATTTTCTGACCAAAAACAATACCTCCCTTACCTAGAGGTAGGCGGGAGGTAAAAAGTTACAAAACAATAAATATGTTACAAAAAAAATTTTTACTTATATTAAATACAATCATTTAAAAATTCTTCATATTTATAATACGTTTTACTAAGAAGGTATTTTTTAAGGGCTAACTTAAATTTCATAAATTTGTCTCTAGTTTGTACCGAACAAAAGTTATCCACATTTTCATTTCTCCTCATGCAGTCATGCAAGGAAACAAATAAACCCATCCTGTCTGTTTTATCAAACGTAAAATACACATAAGTACTTTCCACGGTTCACGCATATTCCCAATATCACTATCACACCAAAAGACGTCCACAAATCACACATCGTCGTCACCAAACCCAACAAGTTCATTTTGCTTCGCCGAGACGCAGGATATCACTCGCCGGTCGCCAGCTCGCTGCTCGCTCGAAGTTGCGTGCACCGCAGCGAAGTTTTAGATTTTAGTCGTTCGTCCGCTTTCGAACATTGAACACGCGTTTGTTGTATGCGTAGAGCGTCGATATCAGTGGATAGTTCGCGATCTTTAGTGCAAGACTTGATTTCGTTTATTTTTCGTGAGCGTGAGCTGTAGGTATTTTGTGGAGTTTCGTTGGAAAGCAACTAAAGGTAGCAAGATTTTTTTATTATTGGTTTTATTTGTAGTGTAATTGTTACCAAAATAATATTTTAGGATTAATTAAAAAAGTGTAACGATTATGAGTTAAAGCGGTTGTGGATCAGTGTTTTTTTATAATTTTAAATGTACTGGAAATATTATTTGTACTTTTGGTTTGATTCTGTGTAAACTTGTCGGTTTTTGACAAAATAATTTTGCTAAAAATAAAATGTATACTTTTTTATATTTATACAGGATGGTCCATCGATCTGTATTTTTATTTTATGCGATTATTATAAATATTACCGAAATTTGTTTCATATAAAGTTTATTTTACATTAAAATGCCCATGTATCTGCAGTATAAGTTTTTCTACCGGGTGTCCCATTTTTTCGCAATGATATGCAACTTTATATTTTTAAATGGACCACTCCGCAAAATTTCAAAGACTATTTGTTTCTCTTTAAAATAGCTCTTATTCATTATAGTCCTAAAATGATCAGTACAGAAACTATTCACGTTTTTATTAATGAAGAATCACACACAGAAAATATGCCATGAAATTAAAAGCAATAATAGTTATTTACTTTACAAGTGGACAAAGTAAGGAATTACCCACGAGAGAAATTTAAGCACACGAAGCCGAAGGCAGAGTGTGATAATTTTATCGAGAGGGTAATTTCACTTTGCCCACGTGTGAAGTATAACGTTTTATCCAACACCTCTTAATAAATGAAAAATTTATTAAACAAATATTATTTGACAGTGACATATGCTTTAAATTTTTTAATTTAAAATGTCAATCGAAGTAGATACCAAGGTGTTGTGTGTTATTATTATTGATATAAATAAAAAAATACCCACTAGTGGCTTTCCTCAAAATTATACCCACTAGTGAGTAATCTGTTACTTTGCTTGTTTAAAATCGCCATAGTTATAGAGCATTTATTGAGAGGTGTTGGATAAATAAATTTATTATACTACTAAACAAAATATAACAAAAAAGTTAAACTTTGTGAAAAAAATAAATAATAATTATGAAAGATCTAATAGCAACTAATCTGATTGTTTAAACATTAACACACAATTTTATGGCATATTTTCTGTGTAATTATTGCATCATAAAAACGTGAATAGTTTCTGTACTGATCATTTTAGGTCTATAACGAATAAGAACTTATTTAAAGAGAAACATAAGATCTTTACAATTTTGTAAAAATATATAGGGTCTTTCGTTTAAAAATACTAAGTTGCATACCATTGCGCGAAAATGGAGCACCCGGTAGAAAAACTTACACTGCTGATACATAGGCATTTTAATGTAAAATAAACTTTGTCTGAAATAATTTTCGGTAGTATTTATAACAATCGCATAAAATAAATAATACAGATCGATGGACCAGCCTGTATATTTAAGTGTGGCACTCTGCTTAATACAGATCTCAATGATTGTTCTGCATGTGCACTGCACTAAAATAAACCTAATTATTTTAAAGTGGTTATTATTTTTACCGGCTGTGGGATTCGAACTAAGGACACAGTTCCAATACTTCACCTCCGAGTTACACTGATAAAAATGTTTTCTTGGAACAAACAGGTTCCTCTTAAATGAAGAGAAAAATTGATTTGAATAGTGGCAATCCGATTTCGTTTTCATTGAAAATTTTTGTAGGTGTAGGTTTAATAAATATTCTTGTATGAAAATTAATCTAACTTTGAAGAAACAGACTTATTGTGGAGGCGAAGTAGTTTGAATAGGAGTAGTTTTAATTCAAAATGATATCGTTAAAATAAAAACGGTTTTTTTAATATTAAAACGACTTGTTTTTCATTATTTTTAAAAGCAAAATTTAATTTATATTCATTTTCTTTCAAAGCAGAATAAAAGATAAATAAAATTGATAGCAAAATTAATATTTTATTGAATTGAACCTAATCATTTTGTAAGAAATTTTTTTTTAACGAATGCATACAAAAAAAAAACTAAAAATTTTCTTGAAACCAGAAGTTATTTTTATGAGTATAACAACTATTAAATCAAAGCCAACTGTTTGAATATAAACCATTTTTGTAAGTGAATATACGTCACAAGCTATTAGTGAATAACTTTGTAAATAAATAATTTTTATAACTTAAAAATGAAATATCGTCAATGAGTTTGTATTCGACAAGTTATTAATTATAAAAAAAATCTAATGTGGCCAGCACATAAACACCTGAAAATTTTAATTTCTAAAATGATACAAAATGAAAAATGTTTCAAAAAAAAAATATAAGCAGTCACTGAATATAACAAAATTGATAAAAATCATTTATTTATTGATATACACCCACTAATCTGATAAAGCTAATACATAACATCCTGCCTTATCAAATTTTAAATTTAACCAAATGAAGAAAATAATTATTTTGCACATTATTTACTAACATATTCTCAATAGTATATTGTGTTATTAAGAGTAAATGTGATACTAAAATCTATTCAGCTCTTAACATGGACATATAAAATTTAAAATATAATATAAAATTTGACATATAGCATTTCGAGATATCGTGGACGAAATTAAACATGCTTATCTGTTAAAAATTCACTATCAAAAATCTGTCACTGTCAATTTCTGGCGATGGAAACAATTCAGCGTTCATTCCTGTGAAGTATTCAAATATTTGTCTTGCACTGTGCCCCCCATAATATATTCTAATAATATTTACACGGTTCTCGACATTTAATATATTCATGATGACAGTGACAGATTAAAATATTTAAAACAAATTACAAGCATTATACGTCAGTAGCAATAAAAAGAGTAGGCGGAAAATTAGGAATTTTTATTATTAATTTCATTAAATTGCGGTATCAAAATAAAGTAATCTGCATTAAATAAGATGTAGGTATATTGACAGTATTGTGATATAAAATTTGGATGCATAATTTTTTGCCGGACACTTTTTATTTACAAAAAACTAATTTTACATGCGAACTGCCTATGCCAACATTTACACACACGGTATGTGGTAGATAAAAATTACTGAAACATAAAGTACTTAACGATAGAAAAATAATATTATTTCAGAAATAATTTCATTAATTATTGTCAACAATTATAATTTCAATTCAATTATTCATTATGTTATTTGGCAAATTTATCTACTTATGAATAAACATGTATATTAACTCATTTAATGTAAACGGTGCGTATATGAACTACGATTATTTTCACACGTTTTCAACAAGTAAATATTTTGTAGGAATAATCGAAGAAAAACTGGAATGTAAATTAAGAAAAAGTAAAGTTGTTATTGATATGAATTCAATAGCGAAGGAAATGTATAAATGTTATTCAACTAATAGTTATTTATGTACTAACACACTGAAGCTTTATTTTTTATCACGAATATGTAATTTATTTGCCGAGGCCCGTAGGGCCAAAGAATATGAGTGATAAAAACAGGAACTGCAGTGCTTATGGTATATATTAAATTTTATAGAAACAACTTTAAACAAATTATTTTATCCAACACCTCTCAGTAAATGCTCTTATCTATGGCGATTTTAAACAAGGAAAGTAGTGGGTATAATTTTGAGAAAAGTCACTAGTGAGTAATTTTTTATTTATAATAATAAAAACACACAGTACCTTGGTAACTACTTCGATGGACATTTTAATTTAAAAATATTAAAACATAGGTCACTGTCAAATAATATTTCTTAAATAATTTTTTTAGTATGTATAATTTTGAGAAAATCCACTAGGGAGTATTTTTTTATTTATAACAATAATTGAAGGCATATGTCACTGTTAAATAATATTTCTTTTATAAATTTTGAATTTATTAAGAGAAGTTGGATAAAACGTTATACTTCACACGTGGGCAAAGTGGAATTACCCACTCGATAAAATTATCACACGTGTGTGCTAAAATTTCTCTCGTGGATAATTCCTTACTTTGCCCACTTGTAAAGTAAATAACTATTATACATTAAGTTTACATATCTTTCAGTTGTCAGTTAAGTCAAACATTGGAACTTGCACTCAATGCTGCCAACCTCGGATATTGAAATTATCATAAAGAACACTCAAAATTACGTGTTTTGACTCCATCTTCTTAATCGGAATTAATTAGTTTTTCTTGCACATATTGTTTCATTTTACGTATAAATTTACTATCGTACATCGTACACTTTCCAAAATGATTTTATTTGTACAATAATTATTGTACGGTTGCCAACACTGCATTGCTCAAAATCGTAGTATATAATAGATTACTTTAATGTTGTTTTCATAGTTTTTATTTGAAATCGGCACTAAAGTACTCAGAAATCGTCATTAAAAGCTCAGAAATCGTCACTAAAGTAACCCATTATACGACGATTTTGAGCAACCCAGTGTTGGCAACCGTTAAATAATTATTGTACAATATGGATAATTTTGGCAGATATATTAACGTACTATAGTAAATTTGGACGTAACATGAAACAATATTTACGAGAAGAATTAACTAATTAATTCCGATGACGAAATTGAGGACAAAACACATAATTTTGAGTGTTATTTACGATAACTTCACTTCTCGAGGTTGGCAACACTGACTGTCAGTTTCAATTGACAACTGACAGATGTATAAACTTAACCTATATTGTAATTTTTTACAGTTTTTTCGAATTTTAGATTTCAAATAAAACTTAATATGTACCTCGGCACTGAAGTTCCTTTTTATCACTCACATGGTTTATTTTCCTCGGCCCTAAATTCCATATTCGTGATAAAAAATCGAACTTCAGTGCCTTGATACATACATAACTATTTTTATTCAATGAGCAAATATTGTCATGTAATATACTTGAGAAAGTATATCAATTCTTAATGGTGTAATCTATGAATTTAAAATGACAGATGAGTGGTTAAAGACTTGACAGCTGAGTGGGTAAAGACTTGACAGTTGCACCTATTGGTCGATTAAAAGTAAAGCGTATCATTATTTATCAAGAAATGAACGAATTATTCAAATAGTCGTAGAAAAACATAGTTAGACAATAACTGCAGATCATAATAAAATTCGTTTAATTCAGTTTATTGGCAAATGTACAAATTCATACACAGCAATATTTACATTTTACTAGCAAAATTCCAAAAATATTATTCCTATATTTTATCTTATTTGTTGCAGGCAACAGCAACAGCCCAAACTCTACATTTCACGTGACGTAGGTCGTGTTGTCTTGTTGACTGAGAGAAGATGATGGCCACGGAGAAGTTGCGAATTCGTCAGGAGAGTTCTGACAGCCTGGAATCGTCACAAAACATCGAAGACTACTCCGATGAGGACGTCAAGGATGTCAGTCTCGATGACTTCAAATTTATCAAAACAATAGGTAAGTGAAACAAGATTTTATATATTTAACTGCGTTCAAATCCAAACCATAAACGAAATATGACAAATTTATAAATTTACAAATCTCCTGTAGTTATAAAATTTGCTGTTTCTGTAATGCATTTTGATATCAAAGAAACCGAGTTTTTCTACCAGTCGTGAAACAATTCTTTTCTTTATTTACTGTGAGTTCGGAAAGCTTTTTAGGCATAAACAATATTATAATGTGCGCATAAACCATAAACGAAATATGACAAATTTATATCAAAATCGTGTAACACTTACGGAATAATTAGTAGTAAAGTATTTTTTTTCTTTTAAATATTTTGCAGTAAAGCGATATAACGAATTGAACATATTTTGACGTCACGGGTACTCGCATTGATTCTATTGGACAGAAATATGAAACGTGCAAGTCGCGCGTCTGCCGTGGCGCCCAACGCCTATTGTGGGCTAAAATAGAACTACGAAATGTCATTTCATTTGTTTTGTTTGTTGGTATTTAAGATTATATTAGTTGGGCTTCTATTACTTGTTTAATAATTTCACTGTTTTATTGTGCTGTGTTGAAAAACTATTGAATAAAATTATTAGTTGAGGTTAGGTTACATCACTACTAGCGCCACTGTTCTCATATACTTTCGTATGATATTTACTTGTATAAAAAGTAAAATACTCTAAAGTTGCCAAAGGAACTAAATCTTTATTTATATTAAGTTTAATTGTTGTAAATTAAGACTTATAATATGTAAATAATATTTTTTCATTAAAAAATATATAATATCTATTATCAAGAAAAATCGTTGTTTTAGTGCCACTGGAGTAATACCAGTGACGTCACAAAAACTTTGAAAAATCATATCTCGGGTAATATATGAAATTTTCACATCGGGTTTTCACTGATCGTCATATATTCTAATAAAGTTTCATAAAAAAAATTATTTACAATACTTACTGTTTGAAATTCACAGCACACGACAACTATGACGTAACATTTAAAAAAAATCATTGCTTCTTAATGAATAACAATTAAAACTTTTTAAAACTGCAGATTATTTAGATAAAGTTTCATAAAAAAGTAATAAAAATAGTGAAGTTTTCTATGTCTATGTTCAAATAAAATCGTGCAGAAATAGTTTGAGAAGTAAGGACTTTTTATGGTTATAGGTTGGCACTACTGGTTTGAGTGTCGCATTGAGAATTAGCAAAAAATATCACACATTTTTGAGGTGAATACAAACTGAAAAAAAGAAATATATTACATACATACATACATACATAACGTCACGCTATGTCCCACTTAGTGGGGTAGCACGAACCCAGAAAAACAGTCAACCAACAATCAATCTCCTCCAAACATTCCTATCCTGACACACCACTTTCGCCTCGTCCACATTCATAGTGCGATTCATACATGCTCGTTTATTCTTCACACTCGGAATCATTCGTTCACGCAACAAACCATCAATCATACCCAACCAGTTATTTCTCGGACGCCCGCGCAATCGGTCACCTTCAATCTCACCCACATATATTAGTTTCACCAACCTTTCATTCGACATTCGCTCAACATGTCCAAACCACCTCAACTGACTCACTCCCACTTTCTTAACAACATTCTTCTCAATCTCACACTCATCATACACCAATGTATTCCGTATATGATCACGTCTCGTATACCCACATACTCCTCTCAAATATCTCATTTCCACAGCAGCTATACGTCGTTCATGCTTCTTCATCCACACCCAACATTCAGAACCATACATCAATGTAGGCACTAACACACCATTATAAACACTCAATCGAGCATCTCTAGATACATTCACGTTTCGAGCAAATGTACCCAGAGCACCCAATACCTTGCACCCTGCAGACACTCGCCTTTCAATCTCCCGGTCAATACGTCCATCCCTCGAGAACATACTACCCAAATATACAAATTCATTCACTTGTTCCAGTCTCACACCATTCACTGAAACATTGCAATCAGTCACCAAATATATTTAAAACTAATATTTTAGTTACTATTATTAAACACCATAGAAAAAATGTATGTTTACGGTTTTTTAGGTTATGCCAACTTATAAATTGTGTCAACGAAATTTGAAATTCAAATGTTACCAACATAAAATTATTATTATTTAATACTAGAATAAATAAATCAAATTTATTTTATAAATTTATGGTGAAATCAAAACAATAATCTTGTATATCATACGTACAGAAATTCTTTATTGTCAGAATATACTCATAATCTTAAATTTTCAGAATCTGAACGCAATATAATTAAAAATAACTATTTAAGTTTTATGTAATATTTTTGCAGTTATTTGAATAATAAAAGTGCAGTAATGTGTTTTTATAACTTTAAAGTAATAAGTTTCGGTAAATGATTTGTAAAATAGTAAAACTAATTTAAATATTTATAATTTCTTCTTCACTTACATTAAAGATAAATTACTGCGTTCAAAAGAGCGTATAATAACAAGCACTTTGAGCTGTACCGAGTAGAAAAATAAATTTCTAATGCAAGAAATATTTTTACTGTTATTGAATTAGCATAAAATCAATTTTGTGTCTAAAATTAAATTGCTGCGTATAAATAGCAAAGGAGAATTCTTATTTATCGTACATGCAATATTGTAATATTTGAATTATTAATAAAATAAATTTGGAAAGAATATTTCAAGGTTAAACTCACGTACGAATTTTTAATACTGAATAATTTATACTTACTAGGCATATAATTAATCTGATGTGGCCAGCACATAAACACCTGCTTAAACAAAAACAAAAAATATTTGACATTTCGGAAAACAGATTTAGATTATATTATATTTATATTTTACTGTCGTATTATTTTCTGTAGTTTTCTGGAATATTGTAATGACAGTGAATTTTAAAGTTCTTTTATTTTTCTGTTAAATAAATAAATAAATATTAACCCCCTTTTGAAATATCAAACATATTTTGTTATTAGAATAATGTTTCAAATATTATTTTCTACAATTATTGTTTGAAACATTTTACTCTAATTGTCACCATTTACGAATTACAACACGTTAAAGAAAAATTATATTTTGATATTTTCGTTTAAATCTGCTAACCTGTTTTTTGAAAAAACAAAACAACGGTTGAAAAATGTCATTTTTTGACATGTGTCATAATTTTTTGAAGGGATGAGTGTTTCACAACACTTAACCTTACCTTTACTGTCTCTTCTTCTTATTACTATTTTTAACTTCTGCTTTTAAACTCAAAATTATACAAAAATAACATTCTTAAAATTTGTATTTAATTATTTAGCGTCATTTAGCTTCAGTAGAGTTGCCAACCTTAAAATATAAATTGTACTGCGTTATTATAAAACTCAATTGAGCTGTTACAAAACTCATTTGGGTATTGTAACAGCTTTGTTATAGAGACAAATTATAAAAAATAGCATTTAAATCCATATATTCAACATTTAATTTCTACGCCATACAACTAGTATAATAATCATTTTTCTATAACACTGTTTTGGAAACTACGCATTCTACAACTAAAAATTGTTATGGAATAACTAACATTCCATACGCCGCGTATGGAATATTTTCGACGAATCAGAGCCGCGATATATGAAGTATCTTGATTCAGTTACTATGGTTATGTCTGTTTGTTTTAATTTAATTTTTTGAGTTTGACGTTTTCAACAGTTTTATATTTATACTTTTTGTATTATTTCCAAAATCTTGTTATAGAATAGTATATTCTACAACAAGTAATGGAATGGCACATATTCCACGCGAGCAAAAAGTTTGTAGCCCGAGCCAAAGGCGAGGACTACGGTTTGCGAGTGTGGGATAGGCCATTCCGTTACATGTTGTAGACTATACTTTCTATAAAAAGGTTTTGGAAATTATACAAAAATACAAATATAAAACTGTTGAAAACGTCAAACTCAAATAAATCAAATTAAAACAAACAGACGTAAGACGTAACCATAGTAACTGAATCAAGATACTTCATATGTCGCGCTAATAAGCGGTTCTGATTCGTCGAAAATATTCCATACGCCGCGTATGGAATGTTAGTGATTCCATAACAATTCTTAGTAGTGGAATGCCCAGTTTCCAAAACAGTGTTATAGAAAGTATATTCTACAACATGAGAATATACTATTAAATGGTACATAATAGAGAAAAAAAATTCATATAAAAGATGTAGCTAATATTATTATACATCTTTTTAAATATAACAAAGTTTTACATAAATCAGTAATTTATTGAGATATGTATAAAAAATTGGGAGGTAAAGTAATCTGCGAGGATATATTTATTTATTTATGTACTTTTCCAATATTTTGACTGTTAAATAAGATATTAATTCGTTCGACCGCCAAGCCATGTAAATAAACGTGCGAATGTCGTAACACACGACTTTAAATCTATATTTCCAGCAGGTGCCAACAAAATCTACAACATCACGGTTGAATATTTTTAAGTTATCGAAATTTTCATCAGCGTATTTTCTTAGAAAACTCTGGCGACTGGCGCAAAAACAAAAGGTTGTAAACTGAAGGAGATCTCTGTTTGAAAGATAAGAGTTTTAATTTCTGAAGGCAAATCTAAATTTGATAGAAGGCCGTAAACTATTTATTGTAAAATGTTCAGATTTTGTATTCGATTACTTGGAGACGTAAAAATTAATTTGGCTACTTAGAAATCTGCTCATTGTATGTTTGTTGTTGCTAGGGATATGAGGCACATTGCAAGCATCGTGCGAAATGAATTTGTTTTATGAGTATTTCAATACAGGTTAGTTCATTTCAGTACAGGTGCCATTGCTAGGATACTTATTTAGAATTGTCAAATTTTAGAATGGTGAAAGCGAAACAAATTTATTATTAAAATATAAATTAATTGGGAAATAATATCGTGGTCGTAAAAAAAGTATAGTGTACAACTCGCATGGAATGTCCATTTCATATTTGTAGGAAATGAGTACCATTCCATGCTTGTTGTACAATATATTAATTTTCTACGACCACTTAGAAATCTGCTCATTGTATGTTTGTTGTTGCTTCGGAAATTAAGGATATTACAAGCATCGTGAGAAATGAATTTGTTTTGTGAGTATTTCAATACAGGTCACTTCATTTTAGTACAGGTGCTACTGCTAGGATGATTTTATTTTTTAAACAGTTTTCGAGTCAAATTGGTGTCAGGTGACAAGGTTGAGTTGTCAAACTCAAATTTATACGAAGAAAATAAAATGCTCGAGTGTAATTCGGCGAGATAAGTTAACATTATTTATGAAAAGGTTTATTTCAAACTGCAATGGGTGAAAATACAATTATTATAATATCATATTTTTGACATATAATACAAATGACATTAATGTAGTTAGTATTTTGATCTGGTTGCTAGGAGAAAAGTAAATATTGTTTTATGCTTTCAAAAAGTTACCTTCCTATTTATACATTGTCAAAACGATAATAGTATATTGTGTTATTAGGAGTAAATGTGATACTTTGTGTGCTGAGCATGTAAGTTTGAACGACGAGCGAAGCGAGTCGGACAATTACATGCGAAGCATACAAAGTCACATTTACTCCGAATAACACATGCTATTTTTTCTTCAAACATGGAAAATGAACATTAAAACATTAAAAAATGCTCAAAACTTCAACAAATATTCTACCGTATCCAGTATTTCTAGTTGCCACAGAATATGTTATTTTGTTATTTTTGTTTATTTGTTTTATTCTTAACTGTCAAATTATTGAATTACCACCTTACTATTTTGCATATTTTACTTTGTCCGCCGCCGGAGTAAATGTGTTGCCAAGGAAACACTTTTACGCCGGCGGCGACAATATTGAACTTCTGCTTGTTGAATACAAATACACAACAACGTACTTTTATGACGTTTGAAGAAAAAATTGGTTTTTCTTTATGGCTTACTTTATATTGAAGTTAAATTATCATAAAAAAAGTAATTGTTATTTGTAATTATTAAATGTAATTTAATTACATTTTTTTCCATGTAATTGAGCTAATTAATTAATTACATTTTGATTGTAAAGTACTGTAATTTGACGATTGTAATTTAATTAACATTGATACTGTAATTATAAATAAGTAATTAATTACAATTTTTCAGTAATTTGCCCATATCTGGTAAATACACAATATACTATTTCTATTCCAAACTTGATTGTTTACATCTTTCATTTGAATCATTTCTTGTAGCTATTTCTGTATTAAAAATAAATTGAATTTCTTATTTTGTGTGTCCATTATACTTTCACCAAAATCTAATCAATTCTATGCATTGTAGAAATATTGAACACCTGCACATTTTTAATATTATTGTTATTTGGTATTATGTGATAAATATCTCCATGGTAACAGATGTTGAAATCATTAGCAGACTATTTTCACTCTTTTAGTTCTTCATCCAATCCAATAACGTCTTTATATCAAACCAAGATATTTATTTATATTATTTTTTGGTAATATTAGTGCCGCTCTCTTTGGCACAAATTAAAATAAAACTCATAATTTATTATTATTTACTTACGAAAATAATCAAAATGTTTTAAAAATATACAGAATTACCTCTTTATAACATGTTACGCATTTTAAATTTCCTAATAATAACATCAAAAAGAACTAGTGTAATTATTATAAGTTACGCAGCTAAATCTACATTCATTAAAATAAATTAAAGAAAGCAAAAATAATTTTCTAACTAGTTACATGTTCTAGTTATTCAATGAATGGCACTGCAAAAACAACCTATCTAGGTATGGGTACATGTGCGAAGAAATACGGAAATATGTTCTTAATTAATAATTTTACAAATTAAATTATACAGAAACACTTGCTTCTCAGCAGAAAATTATGCGCAATTTTAATAGTTTTATCATTTTAGTCAAACGTGTATGGTTTATATTAACTGTTCCAATTATACCAAACATAGAATGTATTAGTTTTAGTCTTATCTAAATTATAAGGATTTGTAAAATCTGATGTGGCTAGCATATAACCTCCCGCCCAATACTACTCGTAAAAAATACAAAATAGTATTTGATGATAAAGAAATTTGTTTATTTCTATTTATATTTGAGAAATTTAATTTCCTTTCGTATATTTATTTAATTTTTTGCTATATATTTCACTAAGAAAACAGCTTCACAATCAAAATGACATGTGTCACATTTCGTAAAAAATTGAAAATTTTTAAGTGTTTCCACGGTGTACAAGGAGTGCAAGACTTTATATTCGATTTTTATTATAAAATAACTGCATCGACTGCGCAAGTCACTCATTTGATTTTGGTGGGAAATATTTTGTTAATTTGAATATATGCCATTCCATTTGTAGCAATTCACACATTGAAATATACGAAAAATCGTCGTAAATACAATGCCCTTAACTTGTAACAATTTAAAAATATATTATAATGATACAATGGCTCATAGCTAATTAAAGTACGAGGAATTCAAATTTTGAATACGATTTAAAATATCATTCATGGTTGTAAAGATACAGGTTACGAAAGTTGGACAATTATTGAATTTTTTCGATATAATTTCTATCAACTTTGACTGTTTATAAAACAATATATTTCAAGGGTTATCATAACAAAAATTTACATCCTAGGGGACTAAAGTATGCTGAATACGTTAGATAAATCAGATTTCAATTATCTTTTTTAGTTTTCAAGATATCGCCCATCATATATTTTATGGCCACTTTTGCGCTCAACTCCACGTTCAATAAATTGCAAATATTTTCAAAACTAAGACTCAGATATGGCTAAAACTAAATTTTTTGTAAGTTTTGGGTCGGAAATAGGTAGATAGGGTATATAAATCAAAATTCTGAGAGATGAAAATTTTTGGCAAAATTTCAATACTAACCCCTTGAAATTTTCGGATTTTTGGCCATTTTCAGACTTTTTGCTCTAAAACTTTTTTCCGCTGAGCGATTTTAATGAAAATTTGCATACTTATGTAACTTTTTCCGTAAAATCGAATGGCGTAGTCCACAGTTTTGTATCTTTGTTATTTTTTGAGATACATGCCTATTTATACTCATTTTTGACCAATTTTTGAAATGTCATATCTCGGGAACTAAATGAGCTGCAGAACTCTACTTTCAAATTTGGAGGTTTCATGACGAGTAGATACCATGTGTAGAATTTCAAATGTTTTTGATGAAAAAAAATTTTTGACCTAAAATGACCCATCTATTTTGTCATAAGCTATCATCAATTAATTATGGGTCAATATATCGTATCAAAAATACCTAAATTAATGAAAAAGATGAATGGGGTATTCATTGGTGTGCTTGAAAACACAATACTACTAACAGATTTTGCATTACAAGCTTGTAAACCTAAAATAAGTTTTAATTTTTATCATTTCTGACAGATTTTCATAATACTGTTTGCCAAAATTATAACAGTACTGTTGTTTAAATAATGTTATGGATACTTATTTACTAAGAAACGCTGATTCCAATGCTGAAGACCCTATTTTAATATCTCGTTTAGTTTTAGAGTTACAGGCTTGTAAACATGACTAATTTAAATAAACTTCCTCAATAATGGAAAGGTTTCTTTTTTTGGTATTATAGTATTTGAGTTTTGCGAGACGAAAAAATTGCCACAGACTACACACACACACACACACACACATACATACATACATACATACATACATACATACATACATACATACATACATACAGTACAGACATCATGGCGAAAATAGTAAAATCGTATTGTAGCCCTAAAACGTGCTTATTCATTGAAAACTCATTGCCCAATTTTTTTACCAAAAACATTATCTCCCTTACCTAGAGGTAGGCGGGAGGTAAAAGGGTATTATAAATAAAAACAGGTTAATCGATATCATTATGTACGTCTGAACTTATGAATGTTTGTTTTGTCATTTAAGTTTTTATATCTAAACAAATTAATTGTCATTAAGTATTTAACTTTTAATGAACCTGTTACATTATCAGCAAAAATGTACATTCTTATTTATAAGTAGTTTACAGGTGACATTGACCTATTTCTATTTCTTATCAGTGGTTAGGTTAGGTTTATTAAAATTTTAAACAAGTGCTTTCAAAACTTTATATTTCAATGTCGTAATACCATTAAATCGTTTTTCTACACCTGTGAAAATATATGCACATTATTTAAATTTTTTCGATTAATTATAGTAGTTATATATTATATGGTTTCATAATTTACTCATCTCGGACAATCAAAGACTCTAAAATTAAATATTCCTGTTTATTTTAACACTGTGATGTGGTTAAGTTTATGCATCTGTCAGTTGTCAATTGGAACTGATACTCAGAGTTGCCAACCTCGAACATTGAAGTTATAGTAAATAACACAAAATTATGTATTTGTCCTCAATTTCTTCATCGGAATTAATTAGTTAATTCTTTTTGCATATATTGTTAAATTTTACGTATAAATTTACTACAATACGTGATATGCCTGTCAAAATTATGCTACTTTTACAATAATTATTTTACGGTTGTCAACACTGCGTTGCTCAATATCGTCGTATAATGGATTACTTCAGTGACGATTTCTGAGTTTTTAATGACTTTAGTGCCGATTTCAAATAAAAGTTTATTTTCAAGAAAATTTAGTTATTCATTGTACAGTCTTATAAACATTTATATAACAGGAAATGTTTAGATAACATCAATCAAACGATAAAGTCATGCTAGCGATTATTTCTTGACGTTTTTTAAAACCAAACAAATGCTTCATTGTATGTCACGTGTCTGCATTTTAACCAATCCTGTCATTATTATACTGAGAATAATGCTCTTGTGATTTTCCCGCGAATAATATCAGTAGCTCTTTTGTCTTGGTTGACAAATGTCAGATGTCAAATAGTTATCAACACAAGTAAAAAATGAGCAAAAAAGATTTTGCGGCGTGCCTGATAATGAAATAAAAAATTATCTAATTAAATATAACTCGAGAGTTCGATAAATTAGAAAATAATTCTCCAGTATCTTTCTCAAACTTGTTGCCATTTGGCAATAGCTACTCAAGCCCTACTGGATTTCGTGGCTATTGCCTGGCAACAAGTTTTCGAAAGATCTGTCAATTTATTTTCAATTTATTCTCACTCTCTTGTTCTATTATTACAGATAATTTAACTCCTATATAAAGTAAGCCATAAAGAAAAAACAATTTTATTGTTTTGACAGCGGATAAATAGGAAGGTAACTTTTTGAAAGTGATAAATAGTTATTTGTCAAACTAGAGAAGAAAGCGCTTCTTTTTCCCCCTTGAGTTCGAAGTTTGCCTCATGAGCGCAGCGAGTGAGGCATTTCGAACGAGAGTGGAAGAAAAGCTTTCCTCTCGTGTTAGACACAACATTTTTTTCACGACATATTTCTAAAAACGATTTGCTCGGACCTAAAATACACTTTAAGAACACAACTGACAGATTGGCACGTTAAAAGTTAGGTTATCAGACACAAGGCGGTGTAGCAGTGTTGCCAATGAACCAATCTTAAATAAGTTGTCAAATTGTGATTTAATAAGAAAAAGAAAAATATAAGACATAATTGTAAGTCAATTTAAAGTATGTATATCACTAAAATAAGGATTTTCAATCAAATTAGGAATTTATTTATAATTTTTATTATATATTTTTTTGTAAATAACATTCATATTGGTAACACTTCAATATTTTCCTCTCTAGAGAGAAACAACACATTTTCCTCACTATTTCGGGAGAAGAACGGTGGGGTTTCCTACCATGTCGTGAAAAAACGTTATTTTCCTTTCTCCTAGCAACCAATCAAACATTTGACAATAAGTTTCCCAAAGATCCGTCAAATTATTTTCAATTTACTCTCACTCTCTTGTTATATTATTACTGATATTTTTTCCACTTCCGGACCTGACAGAATTCGCTGTCATTTGATCTTATTAAAACCCCAATCTGAAAATACGTTCATGTCAGCATCAGCTGACGCTGCATCCAGATACAGACTGCAGTTTCATCACTTCTCACTTCACTTTCCTTTGTTTCGGTTCATGGCAGAGTCCGTAAGGTCGTTGTCACTGGCGTCTTGACTTGACTGACCAGGCGAAGCCAGATGTTGCTGCGCGCTATGGCGTAAGTTCGCGCACTACAAATACAAATATATCCCTTGGCAACTCACTACCCGGCTATATTTAACACCGCGAAAGTGTCGACTGTCTTACGAAGTCTAATGGACCACTGCGGGATTAATGAGGATTTAATTGAGCAATGCTGGGGGTCAGTGCAGTCTGCACACGACTTGGAATGGTTCCGAAAATTCGGAAATTTGAAACCATCTGATTCTGAATTGTATGACTTAGTGATGCCCAACGTTTTCATATTCTGGGGTCAAAGTTACTATTGATTAATTTTAGCGGGCCGGATAAATAAAGAAGTGAATTATAACTAATAAAATAAAATATATAATTTTAATGAATTTTATTTATAACTAAGTTACTAGAAATAAAAATAAAAAGGGATAAAATCAAGACTCTTTTTGTTTGAACTATAGGAAATACAATGTTAATCTTTTAATTAATGGGAAACAAAACATACAGATAATCATATTGTTTGAGTTTGACAGATGGAATTTGGCAGATTTTGAATGATTATTTCACTCATTACAAATTTGACCAAACAGAATGTCTCATTTTCCATTGTTGTGTATTTTAGATAAGTGATTAAACAGCAGCATGCTGTTTATTCGCGATTAAATTGAAGCTAGCTTTTATATGCAAATTTTGGACATTTTGAAGGCATATTTAGCTGAATTATTAGTTGCAGAAGCAAGATACTTACATGTTTTTTACGTTTACTGGTATTCTATGTCTTTAAACATGCTGAATTATTCAATTCAAGCTATTTTTATTTACAAATTTTTGACATTTATTTGACAAATAAAAAGAAAAACAATCAATTTTCTATAGTTACACTATAACAACATAATTTTATGGTGCTTTTTGTGAGTGAGTGTACCGGTTTATTTATGTGAAAATGTGTCAAAATCAACGTTTTAGTTCAATTTCTTCGGCAAATATTGAAGTTTATGCTATGAATTCATGAAATAATCTTGACATATACCCCTCGTGCTAAAGAATTGAATCGATTAAATTTGATGTCTAGCTTATTTACAAAATTTTGCTTTTAAAAAAGTGTTATCGTACATAATAATTTAAGATAAAATCCTTCGACCTGCGGTTTCGGGATTTTTCAAATTATTATGTACTCAAACACTTTTTAGCAAAATTTTTTGCATAAGCTAGACATGTAAAATTTAATCGATTATTTTTTGACTTTTCTTAAAACCAATGAAATGCTTTATTGTATGTCACGTGTCAATCCTGTCATTATTATACTGAGAATAATGCTCTTGTGATTATTCCCGGCAATTTTCTCTGTAGCTTTTTTGTTTTTGTTGACAGATGTCAAATGTCAGATAGTTATCATCGACACAAGTAAAAAAGAGCAAAAAAGAGCAAAAAAGATAGATTTAGTGCTGTGCCTGATGATGAAATAAAAAAATAATCTAATTAAATATAACTCGAGAGTTCGATAAATTAGAAAATAATTCTCCAGTATCTTTCTCATACTTGTCGCCATTTGTCAATAGCCACTCAAGCCCTACGGGCTTTCGTGGCTATTGCCTGGCGTGTAATTATTATTAAAACAGTCAAATACCTACATCTTTATATGTATAAAAAAATCGTGTGGTTTTCGTTAAAATTTAGGAAACTTTTTAGTGGTATCCGTGTTATCTGTTATGTCTTAAAACATTTGGTTAAAAGTGTCCGCAGGTTTTTAGATCAGTGCACTCCGTATTGTTTACTCTAATTTCCTAGTTACAACACACACCTTCCTAAGTTATTTTAAAGTCTTTCAACACTTACAACTTACTTTTTAATAAAAACCCACACACAACGTCTACAACACGTAACGTATCCATCTGACACCATTTTACCTCAGCCAAACCATTTAAATTTTACAAGGCACAGTTGTTGTCCGACTGTCAACTGTCTGTTGTCTGATGCTGAAGGAGAAAGTAGACAGTGACTTGTTTTTAATATTTATGGCCCAGGGCAAAATTTATTTTTATTTTGCATACCGGTAATATCTTCACGATTTATGCATTTTTGTTTTGATTGGCCTTATACGTTTAATGTTTTAATATTAAATAATACCACAGATGAACACTAGTGAAATCTAATTTCTTTATATTTTATTATCTCTAAACCTAATGAAAATTAATCAAATTAGTGTAATCAAAACACATGTAAAATTAAATATTCTTCAACTTTCAAAATAACATAAATTGTTGAAAAAGAAATTTAACCGTGTTTTTCACGAAAAACTGTTAAGGGCTTCAAGCAAACTGCTACTTCCGGTTGACCAATTTTATCCAAAATCTAGTCAGCTCTTCATTTAAATATAAGAAGCAATAATTCACAAAATAGTATTTTTTGGTATTATAGTATTTGAGTTATGCGAGACGAAAAAAATTGTCACAGACTACATACACACATAAATACATACATACAGACATCATCGCGAAAATATTAAAATCGTATTGTAGGGACCCTAAAACGTGCTTATTCATTGAAAACTAACTACCCAATTTTTTGACCAAAAACAATACCTCCCTTACCTAGAGGTAGGCAGGGGGTAATAATACGATTTCTGTTTTTGGGTCTATCTCTTCAGTCGTTCATAAGTGATTGCACAAACTAATTTTTACTTTATATAAGAAAAAATAAAAAGGTTTTTTTTTCAATTATTTACTTACACTAAAATCTAATCAATTCTCGCATTATAACTAAGAATATTGTTTCACTAGCTCCATAAATAATTTTTCTGTGAGTAAATCAAAATATTAATAATACAAACCACAAAACCTAACCTCACTTTTACCAATTAATCACGCCGCCCAAAACTAAACAAGGAGATCAATCATACAAGACTCGCTCTTAACAAAACTTTCACCAACGAAACCAATCCGTTACCAAAATCATCTGCGATCCACACATGAGGCGTGGCAAGATCTATTCGATCTCTTCAGCTGCTGCAGCACCTCAAGTGGAACCGGTCACCAGCCGATGTCGTGTCTGCAGCTCTCGTTTCTCCTTTCGAATCGAACGGAGGAACGTGGAGTCTGATGACTGTAGCAATGTGGTTGTTATTAGAAACCAGAACCAGATGCTGTCTGTCACTGCGTAAGCGGGCCAGACACCACTGACCTACTAATGGTATTAGTGTTTGTCGCTGGCTGAGGTTGTGAAGTTGGGTTTTGTTTTTAGGTTAGGTTAAAAGGGTTTATTTAACAAATTGTATTTACTTTTTGTATACAACAGTATATTTCTCGAGAAAAAGTCGATGACGAAATTTTCGCTAATGATGTGCAATAGCTAAAAACGAGGAAAGATAATAACTAAACCATAATTTTAAGTTTTGTGACATATACGTCGAAGAACGAATCCTTTTTTTTAAACTGCAAATTCTGTATTTCTGTAATTCTGTTAAGCTGTTTTCTTAGTGAAATATATGTCAAAAAATTAAATAAATATACGAAATAAAAATAAATTTCTCAAATATAAATAGAAAATAAACAAATAAGAAGGTATGTTTCTGTATCATCAAATACTATTTTGTACCGTTTAAGAGTAGTATTGGGCGGGAGGTTATGTGCTGCCACATCAGATTTTTTCGTTTAAAATGGCAGAAAATCCTAGAGTGCTCTCAATTCAAAGTCATGTTGTTTCTGGATATGTTGCAAATAAAAGCGCAACCTTTCCATTATTGAGGAAGTTTATTTAAATTAGTCATGTTTACAAGCCTGTAACTCTAAAACTAAACGAGATATTAAAATGGGGTCTTCAGCATTGCAATCAGCGTTTCTTAGTTAATAAGTACCCAAAATATTATTAATACAACAGTACTGTTATAATTTTGGCAAACAGTAATCTGAAAATCTGTCAGAAATGATAAAAACTAAACTTATTTTAGGTTTACAAGCTTGTAATGCAAAATCTGTTAGTAATATTGTGTTTCCAAGCACACCAATGAATACCCCATTCATCTTTTTCATTAATTTAGGTATTTTTGATACGATTTATTGACCCATAATTAATTGATGATAGGTTATGACAAAATAGATGGGTCATTTTTAGGTCAAAAATTTTTTTCTTCAAAAACATTTGAAATTCCACACATGGTATCTACTCGTCATGAAACCTCCAAAATTTGAAAGTAGAGTTCTGCAGCTCATTTAGTTCCCGAGATATGACATTTCAAAAATAGGTCAAAAATGAGTATAAATAGGCCTGTATCTCAAAAAATAACAAAGATACAAAACTGGGGACTACGCCAATCGATTCTACGGAAAAATTCACATAAATATGCAAACTTTTATTAAAATCGCTCTACGGAAAAAAGTTTTAGAGCAAAAAGTCTGAAAATGGCCAAAAATCCGAAAAAAGTCAAGGGGTTAGTATTGAAATTTTGCCAAAAATTTTCATCTCTCAGAATTTTGATTTATATACCCTATCCCCCTATTTCCGACCCGAAACTTACAAAAAATTTAGTTTTAGCCATATCTGAGTCTTAGTTTTGAAAATATTTGCAATTTATTGAACGTGGAGTTGAGCGCAAAAGTGGCCATACAATATATGATGGGCGATATCTTGAAAACTAAAAGAGATAATTGAAATCTGATTTAACGAGCCTATTCAGCACACTTTACTCCTCTAGCATGTAAAGTTTTGTTATGATAGTCCCCTCAGTGATTTTGTAAATAACATTTATATATTTTATGATTCGTAGTACTTATTTAAACTTTGTATCTGCCACAATTGAAGATTTATTAAAATAAACTATAAAATACAAAGGTTAACTATATTTAAGTATCTAGATCTAGAGGTGACTCATTCTATCATTGATTTCACATCTTTTATTTAACTTTTAAATATAGTGGTGATCATTTATTTAAGATATAATTGTGCAATAAAATGCGCGCAGAACAGTTTCTTGGATCATGTATTTGTAGTTAACTATTATTTATACAGTTAAATTAAATAAACTATAGTATCAAAAATGAATTCTGTTCTTATCTCGATAGTGAATCATCATAATTATAGTAGACAGTACAATTGTTGGCACTATTGGATCTAAAAGTAATCAAGATTGCGAAATTCTTCTTAAAATTACGTAAGAATATTTTGTAGAAAAATGATAATAAAAAACTCAAAATATAATATACTTACATTAGATTATGTTTTGACGTTTTTTAAAACCAATGAAATGCTTCATTGTGTGTCATGTGTATGCGTTTTAATCTATCCTGTCATTATTATACTGAGAATAAAGCTCTAGTGATTATTTCCTGGAATAATCTTTGTAGCTTTTTTGTTTTTGTTAACAAATGATGTCAGATAGTTATCATCAACACAAGTAATAACTGCGCAAAAATGATAGATTTAGTGACGTGCCTGATGATGAAATAAAAAATAATCTAATCAAATTTAACTCGCGAGTTCGATAAATTAGAAAATAATTCTCCAGTATCTTTCTCAAACTTGTTGCCAGGAAATAGCCACAAAAACCAGTAGGGCTTTCGTGGCTATTGCCTGGCAACAAATTGTCGAAAGATCTGTCAAATTATTGTTATATTATTACTGATAATTTAACTCCAATATAAAGTAAGCCACAAAGAAAATAGTTATTTATATATCAAGGCACTGAAGTTTAACTTTTTATTATGAATATGGAATTTATTTGCCGAGGCCCGTAATAAACCATGCGAGTGATAAAAAGGAACTTCAGTGCCGAGGTACATATTAAGTTTTATTTGAAATCTAAAATTCGAAAAAACTGTAAAAATATTACAATATAGGTTAAGTTTATACATCTGTCAGTTGTCAATTGAAACTGACAGTCAAGTGTTGCCAACCTCGAGAAGTGAAGTTATCGTAAATAACACTCAAAATTATGTGTTTTGTCCTCAATTTCGTCATCGGAACTAATTACTTAATTCTTCTTGCACATTTTGTTTCATGTTACGTATAAATTTACTATAGTACGTCAATATATCTGTCAAAATTATCCTACTTGTACAATAATTATTTAACGGTTGCCAACACTGGGTTGCTCAAAATCGTCGTATAATGGGTTACTTTAGTGACGATTTCTGAGCTTTTAATGACGATTTCTGAGTACTTTAGTGCCGATTTCAAATAAACAATTTTATCGTTTTGATAGCGGATAAATAGGAAGGTAACTTTTTGAAAGTGATAAAACGTTATTTACCTTTCTCCTAGCAACCAGATCAAAATTCTAACTACATTAATATCTCTTGCATTATATGTCAATAACATGATATATAATAATTGTAGTTTCACCTATTGCACTTTTAAATAAACCTTTTCATAAATAATGTCGTTAAATTATCTCGCCGAATTACACTCGAGCATTTTATTTTCATCGGATAAACAGTTTGACAACTCAACCTTGTCACCTGACAGCAATTTTACTCGAAAACTGTTTCAAAAATAACATCACTCCACCTACGGTGTCGTGATTTTATTAAAACAGTTTTCTTGTCAAATTGCTAGGTAACAAGGTTTCGTACAAACATAAATTTATCCGGCAAAATAAAAAGCTCTTGTGTAATTACAGTTGAAAATACATATAAGTAAGCAAATTCTTACATACCGGATGTATTTGTGTACAAGTAAATATGTTCCAAATGCATTCACTTTAGCATTTCTGCAGCCTTTACTTCTTTCTTACTTCTGTAATGGTCTCTTACTTGACCTTCTGAAATACATTTCACCGTTTACCGACAATTTATTCTCGTTTGCATTGCACTCAAATATGCAAACAAAGCTGCAATGGAATATTCAAATAAAGATATGGATAATGTATTAAATTGTTTATTTTTGCAAGTAATGTTCATTGTTTGAAATCTGCGTGGAAACTTTTGATAAAGTTTTAATGTTTGTTGATATGGAATAGTGTTCAAAGTCGCGACGAATCGGATCAAAGAACACTTTCGCACGGTGCAGTCAGCTGTTAGGTGATATATGACCCTCTTTTAACTTTGGTGTTTCTGTCTCCTGTCTGGTGACTGGAAATATGATAATATGCAGATAAAGACTTTTGGTTTTTGTTGTGTTTCAATTTAGAGGCCCACTTTTGGAATTTTGAGAAATATAGGAACTAGGATTTCAGATAAATTAGACAAAAAATGCTACACTAGTAGGCCAATTTAATGATGCTTTTATTGTTATAATTTTTTTTAATCTAATACATAGTTATTTACTTTACAAGTGGGCAAAGTAAGGAATTACCCACGAGAGAAATTTTAGCACACGAAGCCGAAGGCTGAATGTGATAATTTTATTGAGTGGGTAATTCTACTTTGCCCACGTGTGAAGTATAACGTTTTATCCAACATCTGTTAATAAATGCAAATTTTATTAAAGAAATATTATTTCACAGTGGCATATACTTTAAATTTTCTAAATTAAAATGTCAATCGAAGTGCTTACCAAGGTGTTGTGTGTTATTATTATTGTTATAAATAAAAAAATACTTACTAGTGACTTTCCACAAAATTATACCCACTAGTGGGTAATCTGTTAGGTACTTTGCTTGTTTAAAATCGCCATAGTTATAGATCATTTATTGAGAGGTATTGGATAAAAATATTTTTTATACTGTTGTATATTTTATACATTAAGTGTATGATTTTTTCCCGCGGAGTAAATTGAAGCAAGAACCGTAGGCGAGGGCTACAATACGACAAGGGAAAAAATACACTTGTCGCCTGTGGTGTATATACTATTTTCTACACTATCCCAATATTTATGATGGTTTTTATGTATTTCAAAATTGTGTGAACTGTACTATAATTATGATAGTTACCTTTAATTTGTTTAATTTTGTTAATTTTTCACATTAGTGGAGCATTTTCCTTCACGACGGGAAAGAAAGTGCATAAATCTCTCGTAAATATGTAATTGACTGTTTCTGTCATGATTTTGGTATCATAGAAACCGAGTTTCTCTCCCGGTAGTGAAAATAGTTATTTATGTATCAAGGCTCTGAAGTTCAATTTTTTATCACGAATATGGAATTTAGTTGCCGAGGCCCGTAAATAATCCATGTGAGTGATAAAAAGGAACTTCAGTGCCGAGGTACATATTAAGTTTTATTTGAAATCTAAAATTCTAAAAAACTGTAAAAAAAATACAATATAGGTTCAGTTTATACATCTGTCAGTTGTGAATTGAAACTGACACTCAGTGTTGCCAACCTCGAGAAGTGAATAACACTCAAAATTATGTGTTTTGTCCTCAATTTCGTCATCGGAATTAATTAGTTATTTCTTCTTGCAAATTTTGTTTCAAGTTACCTCCAAATTTACTATAGTACGTTCATATATCTGCCAAAATTATCCTAATTGTACAATAATTATTTAACGGTTGCCAACACTGGGTTGCTCAAAATCCTCGTATAATGGGTTACTTTAGTGACGATTTCTGAGTTTTTAATGCCGATTTTTGAGCACTTTAGTGCCGATTTCAAGTAAAAAATTGAACTTCAGTGCCTTGATACATAAATAACTATTTTTTATATTTATTGGGGTTTTTCATTATATCGTAGATAAAATATTGTACGATACAGATACCTAAAGTGTCTTTAGTCACTCAGGGGTCTTAAAACTAAGACTAGCTTTACGTACTTGTATCGTAAATAACTATAAAGAAATTTGGTCGTGTTGTCAAAGCTTATGTCCCACCTTAATAAGGTTGTACTCATACTACACTAGCAATCCTGATTTCTCCGTTTCCTGGTCAAACCAATAAATATTATTTTACATTGGTAAAATTCTAAACTAACCTTATTTTTGAACCAGCTATAAGTTTCTAGCATAAAATACTTGCGCTTATATGTATATGTATCTCATGCTATTATCAGCGTGAGTGTGTCACTCTCTTATTCAAGTTCAAATGTCATACGACTGGTTTGAAGTTTGAATTTCAATGTGAGGAAAACGAGAATTTAAGAATTATGATCACAGACTGAGGTGACCTTTCCAACATGGTGTTTTCCATAAAAATATTATTTCACCAAATGTTATTTCCAGAGTGACATACATAAACAAATAACAAAATAAAATAGCACCGAATTTACTCTACAATTTGATTGTAAATATTTTTGTCATTTTGTTTTTCTGTGGCTGTTTAGAATATTGGATTTTAAATTCTTAAATGGGAACCTCTATTTTTTATAGCAGATTTGGATAGAACATCTTTTGGTGGGTTTTTAAAATGAAATCTCGTGATTCGTAATTATTAAAATTCATACTTGTGTTTTTATCACAACGGGAGAGAAAGTGCACAAATCTCCAGTAGTTATAAAATTGGCTGTTTCTATAATGCATTTTGATATCAAAGAAACCGAGTTTCATTACTGGTCGTGAAACAATTCTTTTCTATATTTACTATGAGTTCGGAAAGCTTTTTAGGTTTAAATAATATTATAGTGGGCGCATAAACCATAAACGAAATATTCCAAATTTATATTAAAATCGTGTAACACTTACGGAATAATTAGTAGTAAAGTTTTTTTTTTCTTTTAATTATTTTGCAGTAAAGCGATATAACGATTTGAACATATTTTGACGTCACGGGTACTCGCATTGATTCTATTGGCCAGAAATATAAAATATGCAAGTCGCGCGTCTGCCGTTGCGCCCAACGCCTATTGTGGGATAAAATAGGACTATGAAATATCATTTCATTTATTTTGTTTGTTGGTATTTAAGATTATATTTGTTGAGCTACTAATACTTGTTTTATAATTTAACTGTTTTATTGTGCTGTGTTGAAAAACTATTGAATAAAATTGTGTGTTGAGGTTAGGTTACATCACTACTAGCGCCACTGTTCTCAAACTTTCGTATGATGTTTACCAGAATATAAAGTAAAATACTCTAAAGTTGCCAAAGGAATTTTATCTTTATTTATATTAAGTTTAATTGTTGTAAATTAAGACTTATAATATGTAAATATTATTTTTACATTAAAAAATATATAATGTCTACTATCATGACAAATCGTTGTTTTAGTGCCACTGGAGTAATACCAGTGACGTCACACAAATTTTGTAAAATCACATCTCAGGTAATATATGAAATATTCACATCGGGTTTTACTGATCGTCATATATTCTAATAAAGTTTCATAAAAAATTAAAAAATAGATTTATGGGCCCATTTTAAACAGTTGGTAGCACTGTGCACGCATGCGCAATTGTAGCAGTACGATAAATAATTTGTCACACCATGTAAGCTTGCCAAGATAAATTTTTATAATAGTTTAGTGTTGTGTATTGCATTATTAAAATATAAACAAAATGGATAGGTAGATAAATATTATTTCCTCTTATCTTGTCTAGGTATATGTTAGAAATTAAGTATTGGTAATCAAAAACAAAAGTATGTTCGTAACATTTCATAACTTTTATACGTAAATATTGAAAAAATCTAGTGTTTTTCTCTAGCATGTGGTTCTCGGTGTACCAGCAAAATATTTTTATCTACCTGCACTATAAATATCTAACCTTTCGTAATAAATTTAATTATCAAAATCCAAAAATATCTCTAAAAGTAACGAAAATATCCCACAGAATATGTGAGTGTGTTTTATAAGTAGGTACTCTTCGCCATTTAGTTTAAAAATATCAACCACTCACTTTACTAGACCGAATTTCTTGTACAAATATTTACTTAAAACGTGAATCAATGCATGATGACAGATTTATAGAATGTCTGTTAGTTTGCGAATTAAAACTGTTTTCACGTGACTAACCTTTCTCTATTACTGGAAGATTTCTATCTTTGCTTCCGTATCACGTAATAGGGTTAAAATGACTATGATTTTATTTTCAGATTTCTTAATAAGTACATTTAAGAAAATACAGAATAAGTAGTGTTAACTTGTTTTAGATGGAATAGATACGAAGTTGCAGAGCACACCGTTGGATCGGGCTCGTCAAGCTGCATAAGTGTGCCAAATTTCATTGAAATATCTCTATGGGGTCACATTTTATGGGGTAAAGTTAAAAACGCTATTTTTTGGGGCCTTAAAAAATTTTGTCGAAAAAAATTGAAAGTCTCAGAATTGCTTGAAAATTTGGTTTTTGGGTAATTGGGGCATGGGGATTTCAGAACTGGTGGCCGTTTTCAGATATCTCATCTAGTTCTCAAGATATCGAGTAGCACTTTTTAAAATTTCACCTACTTTGACCAGGTCCAGAGCTTTTGCTCTAACTATTTTTACAGTCGATGAAACTCAACTAAATTTAGAAGAAAACATGGTCAATTTATTTTCCAATAGTTTTTGAGAAACCGTAACTCCAGAGATTTCCACAGACTGACAGACAGTCACACACACACACAGACATCATCGCGAAACTATTAAAATCGTATGCTAGGGAGCCTAAAACGTGATCATCCACTGAAAACTCACTACCGAATTTACAGCATGTGGCGGGAGGTAAAAAGTTTTCTATTTAAGAAAATATGACTTCATTTCCCTCCGTCACATCCCCCAAATAATTTTATTTTACCACCCGTACAATTATGTTTTTTCGTTAATATAATCCGCTCTCTACTTATTTATACATCTTTAGGTTTTGTTATTTATTGGAAATGCGCGCAGAAATTACCCAAAATGGGTAAAAGGAGTTTAAACAGATCCAATGAATTCCTTTAGTACATTTGATCCTTTCAAAAACAAAAATATAATAAATAATCTATTTATTTACTACACGTCATACACCACACAAATATCCACAAAAATATTTACATACCTACATGTAAAACAAAATAAATTCATCAACGTTTATATCGTTATAAATATTTATATTTTCGCCAATGAAATTCGCGATGATGTATTACATTCAGTGTACGTATGTAGGTACATACAAGACATTGGCTATGAATGTATGAACTCTAGGCTCGTTGAGTCGTTGGACACATGTTAATAATTCAGGCAGAGGCCGCGCAGACATTAGCAAGTGTCCTCCCACTGCTGGCCAACACACTACACGCTGACTATTTTCGGACAGAAGACAGCCACAGCGCGGGTTGAGCATGAGCGAAATGCAGTCACACTTGTATGTGGGGTGCTGTAGATAACTAGCACAAATAGATCATGTTTGATATACGCGTGCAAGGTGTCGCTGCTAATAATCTCAAAGAATTATAGTACATTTGCTGTAACGAGACAAATTTCAACTAACTCGCAAATTGGATTATTTCTATTAGTCGCTATGGACAATTTTCATCTGTATGCCTGTATATAGAATTTAACTGAATTTTTCAGTCTAATAGTTTGTTTAATAAGTATGAGTAACTGAACAACATGTTTTACTGTATTTTTCTTGTCATTTTTACTGATTTTATTTCGGTGTGTATGTGGTTCTTTCGCCACTAATATGTTTATTTGTCAGTTGGTAATTACATCTCTCGTACTTCAAAAATATATCAAACAGAGTTCCACGCACAAAATAGATAAAAGAAGTGGTGGCATATTAATTTAGTTTTGTGGTTTTAAAGTTTTATATAAAACATCAAGAAATAATTCTGGTTTGATCATAATGAAACAAATGTACAAAAAAAAAAAAAAATAAACGAAAATTTTATTATTAAACATACATATATACATAACATCACGCTATATCCCACTTAGTGGGGTAGCACGAACCCAGAAACACAGTCAACCAACAATCAATCTCCTCCAAACATTCCTCCACTTTCGCTTCGTCCACTTTCATACATACTCGTTTATTCTTCATACTCGGAATCATTCGTTCACGCAACAAATCATCAATCATACCCAACCAGTTATTCCTCGGACGTCCACACAATCGTTCACCCACATATATTAGTTTCACCAACCTTTCGAAATGTCCAAACCACCTCAACTGACTCACTCCCACTTTCTTAACAAACAACATTCTTCTCAATCTCACACTCATCATACACCAATGTATTCCATATACGATCACGTCTCGTATACCCACACACTCCTCTCAAATATCTCATTTCTACAGCAGTTATACGTCGTTCATGCTTCTTCATCCACACCCAACATTCAGAACCATACATCAATGTAGACACTAACACACCATTATAAACATTCAATCGAGCATCTCTAGATACATTTCCCGATACACACTGTACAAAATTCGACAGCGATTGTCAATTATTTGTTAGCTTGGTAAGTCGATTGCTTGGAGGACAGAAGACAAAGGAGAGAGCATAAGTATATGGTAAAGGCAAGGGGAATGTAACCTGGTGAGGGCAGACGCAAGCAAGCCAAAGTTCTAATAGGAGTAGGGATTTGAACGGTACATATTACATATCATAAACATACATTAAAAAAAATTGTTGTGGGCAAAACAATACCATCATAGATTTCTTATCAAATAATGCAGGAACACGGACCTCCAAAATTAAGAAACGCTTATCACTTCAAAGAATTTCAATTGACACATGTTAAAAAATCTGATTTGTGCCAACACATAACCTCCCGCCCAATACAACTCTTAAACGGTACAAAATAGTATTTGATGATACAGAAACATACCTTCTTATTTGTTTATTTTCTATTTATATTTGAGAAATTTAATTTTATTTCGTATATTTATTTAATTTTTTGACATATATTTCAATAAGAAAACAGCTTCACAATCAAAATGACATGTGACACATTTCGAAAAAATTTAAATTATTACGTGTTTCCATGGTGTACAAGGAATGCAAGATTTATGAAATCTAATTTCTTTATATTTTATTATCTCTAAATCTAATTAAAATTAATAAAATCAGTGTAAAAATAATTTGTTATTGTAGTTATGCAAATATGTCATAATCTTATAATATCAAGTTTCTAGGCTTAGTTTATATGTATATTAGTAGTATATTTGTTAATTGTGAATCAGAATTATGCAATATAATTCATAATGCATTCATTTATATTTTTATCTAATATATTTAGATTTAAGATCTGCGCAAGTAGACTGCCACACCTACAATGGGTAAAAGGCGTATTGATATATTTATTTTATTTATTAATTAAGATTTTTTTGCATATTTTGCTGCATATATTATCATATTTGTGCATATATATTGCATATTTCCCAAAAAATCAGTGCATATATATGCACATATAATTAATTTTTTTTGTGCACATAATCATCTCTCTACTTATAAGATTACAAATATTTTAATAAACAAGGTCTTTTTACAAAATGAAAATTCTGTTTGACAGAAAGTGTCTCAGTTTCTATTAAACGTGTAAACGTTTAGTTCGATATTACAAGGACATAAAAATATATGCTTACAAATCAATTATGAAATATTTCCTTACAAAAACTGTTATTGTTTCTTTACAAACCAATATCAAAAACATTCACACGCAGAGTTCCTCTTCCGCGTCCGCCTTAACCCATATTGCTTGCGTAGTGTGATGGTTAAATATTGCACCATCAGCAACACAAAAATAAAGAAGTTCGCGCGCTTCTAAGATCAAACATATGGCAACTTTGCGCAATGCACACAAATCATTGCACACTCCGCGGCTTTTGACTCGGATCTAATAATATCTTTATTAATAATAACTGATACTCATTCGTGCATTTTATTATTGCGGAAATAACAGAATGGAGGGTTATGATTTTGACGTCACAGAGAAGAAAGAGAAAGATGAGGTAAAAGTTAAGATGGAAGTTCATAATACAAACCATGTTTTGATGTTTGAGGTTATGTTTTTATTTTTGAAGTTGATTATTTAGGAAACTTAATAAATTAAACACTGACCATATATTCTTTATAATAATAACGGGAGTCACTATTGCATAAACCATACACACACTTTATTTTTGATATTTAGCATCATTTTAAGAACTGTCATTTTGACAGCGTTTTGTTTGTATTTCGTCCACGTTAATTTCATCGTAGTTCCATGAAAATATCAATAGATGGCAGCATGAAAATTTGCTGCTGTAAACTGTAAAAAAATTACAATATAGGTTAAGTTTATACATCTGTCAGTTGTCAATTGAAACTGACAGTCAGTGTTGCCAACCTCGAACAGAGAAGTTATCGTAAATAACACTCAAAATTATGTGTTTTGTGCTCAATTTCGTCATCGGAATTAATTAGTTAATTCTTCTTGCAAATTTTGTTTCATGTTACGTCCAAATTTACTATAGTACGTTAATATATCTGCTAAAATTATCCTAATTGTATGATAATTATTTAACGGTTGCCAACACTTGGTTGCTCAAAATCGTCGTATAATGGGTTACTTTAGTGACGATTTCTGAGCTTTTAATGACGATTTTTGAGCACTATTATTACAGTATCACATTTGCCTGTTTATCGTACTGATTTCAGTCCAGTAAATGAGATTAGTTTTTACGGCATTGTATCGTTGTTAAAGAATATTTTAATAGGATCCAATCTAAAAATCGTTTTCGGTATTTATTTTTGAAACTTGTGAAAAATGACAACAAAATCTAATGACAATATCATCTTCAAATTTAATATTTTGAATTTGAATGTTCAAAGTTACAAGTTGATTAGATTTTGATAGCAATCCATCAAACGAAAGTGATAGTTTACTTGAAGACGTATCAGTTTTTTCAAAGTTATCTTAGCAAATAATTGGTTTAAGTAAAATGTTGCATATTATAAAAAGTTTAGAATAATAATTGCTGTGTGTATTTCACTTCAAATATAATCAAAATTTTTAGAAAAATTAGTTTAGTTTCGAATTCAGTAAACAATTAAAATATCTCCTTTTCAATGTTTGCACAGCATGACATATTGTTTATAGCAAAACAATAGAACAATTTGTAACTTATCCTCTGTAACTTAAGCATTTGTTTGTACGCAGCCATCTGCAACAGACGCCGACAGTCTTTTATTTCAGCGTGACGTGACAACGTTAAACATAAGCACGAAAACTAAACAACTGACGAACGAAACTCAGGGCCACTTATGATTATATGCCACATTGCTATGTTTTCTGTTTTAAAATGTTTAATAAAAGGAATTTACAAATACTGCGTACGAAATCGAAAATAATAGGTTTTATTTTATGTTCATTTCACATGCGACTGTAGAATTAGTTGTAATGTGCCGTTAAATATACCTATTATAAATTAGTTAGGCTTCATTATGAAGAAACATGATAACTTCTAATTTATTAAAGGTTGAAACATAAATCAGTATACCACTTTTATGCAGAGAAATTAGAAAATTTACCTCTCGCCTCATTCTGTAAGGGAGGTATAGGAACCATGCTAAAAATTCGGTAGTGAGTTTTCAATGGATGAGCACGTTTTCGGGTCCCTAGAATACGATTTTGATGGTTTAGCGATGATGACTGTGTGTGTTTCTGTCTGTCTGTCTCTCTGTCTGTTTGTCTGTGTGTGTGTGAATCTCTGGAGTTACGGTTTCTCAAAAACTACTAAACTGAAAATTTGGATGTTTTGTATATATCAATTGTATCGATTTGGTGATAATACAATAACCAGAAGAGGTAGTTTACTTGAAGCCCTATCAAGTTATTTTGAAATATCTCAGTAAATTTTGTTTTAATGACAATTTTTGTTATTAAAATAATGTTTCATATATTATTATCTGCAATTGTTGTTTGAAACATTTTCCTCTTACTGTCACCATTTACGAATTACAACACGTTAAAGAAAAATTATATTTTGATATTTTCGTTTAAATCTGCTAACCTGTGTTTTTTGAAAAAACAAAACAACGGTTGAAAATGTCATTTTTTGACATGTGACATAATGAGCGTTTCTCATCTATGGTGGGAGATATTGTGGTGAATTTTTTTCGTCCACAATAATCCAAAATCTAGTGAAAATGAAAATATTTAAAATTTTTGTTATTAAAATAATGTTTCATATATTATTATCTACAATTGTTCTTTGAAACATTTTTCTCTTACTGTCGCCATTTGCTAATTACAACATTTTAAAGAATAGTATATTGTGTCATTAGGAGTAAATGTGATACTTTGTGTGCTGAGCATGTAAGTTTGAACGACGAGCGAAGCGAGTCGGACAATTACATGCGAAGCATACAAAGTCACATTTATTCCGAATAACACATGCTATTTTTTCTTCAAACATAGAAAATAAAATTATAAATATTATAAAATGCTCAAAACTTCAACAAATATTCTGCTGTATCCAGTATGTCTAGTTGCCACAGAATATGTTATTTTGTTATTTTTGTTTATTTGTTTTATTCTTAACTGTCAAATTATTGAATTACAACCTTACTATGTTTCATAATATTATACTTTGTCCGCCGCCGGCGTAAATGTGTTGCCAAGGATACACTTTTACGCCGGCGGCGACAATATTGAATTTCTGCTTGTTGAATACAAATACATAACAACGTACTTTTATGACGTTTGAAGAAAAAAATTATTTTTTGTCATTTTCATATAGGTCTGTTAACCTGTGCGTTAAAAAAAAACAAAATATTTGAAAAATGTAACTAAATGTGTTGAAGGGATGAGCGTTTTTTGTTAGTGGTGGTCCGTGTTCCTGCATTATTTGATAAGAAATCTATGGCGGGAGGTACTGTGGTGCCCAAAACAGATTTTTAATTTTATCCCCAACATTTGCCCTCCTCCAACAAGTCTATGATACAAAATAAAGAAAAATGTTTCAAATAAATATTGTAGCTAATATTATTCTACATCTTTTCAACTATAACAAAATTTACTCTAAATCAATTATTTCCTGAGATATACTTAAAAATCTTACAGACCTCAATTGATAACTTGCTACCAAAAAGTAATCAGCGTACCTTGAACATCCAAATCCAAAATTTGCTTTTTAGGATCCCCAAAACGTGCGTATTTGTTGAAAACATTGACCTATCACATGTACGGGAGGTTGTAACATTTGGAATGAAATTAATCATATGAATGAATATTAATCCAGACATCATTAATTTATTAGATGTCAACGACCATAATTCAAAGTTATTTTGAACTCAACTGATTATAATAAAATTATTTGTAAATCTCCGTGGGCGTCAAGTTAATATTCGGGTTCTTGGAAAGGAAAACAGCAACGGCGATCCAGCGATGAAGCGATTTGGTATTCAGATGTCATGACGTAGACACTTGTAAGCATTCGTTTCTGAAGTGTGAATCACTCGTACGTGGTCTATGAATCTGTGATCTGAAAAATCTAGAAATGTAGACACGCAGATTAGGTTACGTTGTTATGTATTTTGTAATGACTTATTTGGTCTTTCTACTTATGTATACAATCTACATATATATGAGTAGATAACTGCAGTGTAATATGATATTTTCGAACAAACAAATTTAATTGTTACGTTATCAAGAATAGTATAAAGTATCAAGAGGACAGTTTAAGAACAGTTTACCAATGGAAGACAATGTTTTGTTTGTCTAACATCGGTGATTCCTTAATGTGATGTTTATATAAATTTTTGTACGATTGGAACATGCGATATTCATTTGAAAATACGCAGATATAATATAAATGTGTTCATTATTAGTAGTACATATTGAAATTATAGTTATTTACTTTACAAGTGGACAAAGTAAGGAATTACCCACGAGAGAAATTTTAGCTCACGAAGCCGAAGGCTGAGTGAGATAATTTTATCGAGTGGGTAATTCCACTTTGCCCACGTGTGAAGTATAACGTTTTATCCAACATCTCTTAATACCAAAAAATGTATTAAAGAAATATTATTTGACAGTAACATATGCTTTAAATTTTTTAAATTAAAATGTCAATCGAAGTAGTTACCAAGGTGTTGTGTGTTATAATTATTGTTATAAATTAAAAAAATACTCACTAGTGGCTTACCTCAAAATTATACCCACTAGTGGGTAATCTGTTACTTTGCTTGTTTAAAATCGCCATAGTTATAGAGCATTTATTGAGAGGTGTTGGATAATAGTATATTATGATACAAGTGTAAAAGTAAGCTTTTAAAGCACGTACGACGAGTTTAAGAGCACGACACGAAGCGGAGTGCTTTTAACGTCGTTAGTGCTTTGAAAGCACTTATAAACGTGTGTCATACGCTATTTTTTATTATACCTGCATCATACTCTGAAAAAAACTGAAAAGCAACATTTTTATTTTGATAATTTTACGCGTGTGACGTTTGACGTATATCGTTTACATGGAGTTTGGTTAGTATTTATTGTTTACGTTTACAGTTTTGACAGATATTAACAGTAATTATTTGTGTTGTTGCTTAGCAACCTTTAAAGGACGGCGTGTTTTAATCTTGCGTTTATGAACGCTGTAGCGTGTTTTAAACACGGATTATGATGCAGGTATAATAAAAAATATGTTATCTGGCGTTTCTGTATTTGTTATTATTTATCACAGATGTAAACAAATTATGTACATTTAAATGACAAGTATAGTGATTTAGTGTCGTGGTGTTATTAAAGCTATTCTCAGAGCTAGACAAGTATTACAATCAAAATACTTAAGTATAAGTATCAGTATTAACGATGGTGAATACTTGTCATCAAGTACTTTCTCAAGTTTAGCTTCAATGTACTTATATGAGGTATAAATTTTTTCAATTGTAATTAGACAAGACCTTTCTATTTTGCTGGATAAATTTCTGTTTGTACGAAACCTTGTTACCTAGCAATTTGACAAGAAAACTGTTTTAATAAAATCACGACACCGTAAGTGGAGTGATTTTATTTTTTAAACAATTAGACAAAGAAGTAAACCCAAAAAAGCCATTTGTTCGTTGAACGGTAAGTAAGTCACTTACCGTTCTGTTTTGTTTATTCTTTTTTGGTGTGGCTGTTTGCTTATGCAGATCTCAGTAAATAAATTTATTAAAAAAAAATCAACGTTTCTGACAACTTGCGGCAAAAGTATAAACTAAACAACTAGATGAATAAGGAGTTCTACATTCATTGCTTACATTGAAATACGTAGTATTTCGATAGAATTGTTTTCAAATTTTCTACTTTGGGATACTTAATATACCCTATTGAGATAAATGAAAATCGCTGTATGAAATTGCCATAATAATAGTAAAAGATTACGTTTATTACAATTAATAAGGCGAGGTTAATTCGTTATCTACAAATAAAATGAAAAATTAGAAAGTAATTTATGGCGATGTCGATAAACTGATGAATGATGATGTAGTAAACACATGTTCTAAACTTGCCTCCTCCACTGAGCCCTCCCTCGTCTTACACTGACATCCGCTCATCCTACATACTCTGTGACGTCACAATATGTTGTATAGTACGTTCAATATCAAAACAAATATTTTACAGGCACGTACATCAAATATTATTATTGTAACCTAAATAATGCATTTTTGTAGTTACAACCTTGGAAACAACAATTGACGTACACTATTGACAACCATGAAGTTTTAATTCGCATACCGTACGGTAAAACGAACAAAACGCACTAGATTTTCTCAAGTATTCTACAACAAAAATCATCGTAAAAATTACAAAACTAAGTTTATAAAATATTACACCAATTTTGAGTAACAACTCTTTGAGTATTGCCAATAATGTAAAGAAATATATGTGTACAAATTGTTTTTCCGGCGATCACTACGAAAAGTACATAAATTAACACGCTAAACTATTACTGAAAATTGGTCATTGCATATCACTAGCAATGCTGTGTGATATGAAAACTCGTTAGCCAATCAGATACGTCCGCAACTGTGTGATATGATTTTATCACACGCTGCGATAACTGAGCGAACTAACCTAAAAATTTGTATTTACAAGTTTGACAGTTGAAAATAATTTGCTGAATACACGGATTAAGAAGGTTTGAATTGATTTATCAGATTTGAACATAATTTTTGGCTAATATAGCAATGATGTTAATATTTTTTAATGTTTTAATATTTTTATGTAGTTTTATTATTTTTTTTTTACTTAATTGTGGTGGCCGGAAAGTATCGTGTACAACACGTGCTGAAAGAGTATTGCACACTCGTGTGAAATAGTCAACTTTCAGCACTGGTTTTATAATATACAAATTTTCTACGACCATAAATCTGCCCATTGTATGTATGTTATTGCTTGGGATATGAGGTACATAGCAAGCATCGTGCGAAATTAATTTGTTTTTTTATGTATTTCAATACAGGTCGTTTCATTTCAGTACAGGTGTCATTGCTAGGATACTTATTTAGTATTGTCAAATATTGGAATGGTGAAAGCGGGATAAATTTATTATATAAATATAAATTAATTTAGGAAACAATATCGTGGTCGTAGAAAAAGTATAGTTTACAACACGCATGGAATGTCCATTTCATACTCGTAGGAAATGAGTACCATTCCATGTGTGTTGTACAATATACTAATTTACAACTGTTATACTATCAAATTTCTTAGCAACCGGCGATTTCTCGGGTAGTTTATATAACTGCTTTTAGAAATTAGTAAGTTTACGAGTATTCAGATTTAATTATAATTTAAATTTAAAAATAATTTTGTTAGTTATAAAATAGTATTGTCTACCCTAACTTGTGATATAAATAACTGTTCCTAAAACATTTTGAATTTGGAAATTTTTAATATGCAGTTGAACAGAGTATACCACCTTAATTCTAAAGTCACACGTGTTTGGTATAAGCATTAAATGTCATAATAAAATGGAATATTGCACCACATGATATATATTTCTGCTTCCTTCTTGCATTTTGAACAACTAAAAATTATTTAAGTTTGCATTTATAAATACGTATTGCTCATTGATGTAAATATGTATTGTTATAGTCTGTTTTTATTGCTGTTGAATTGGCTTTGGGAGTGTTGTAATTCTTGCGTGTTCCCAGCAGTTCAGAAATAAATAAAGTGACAAGTTTTCCAAATTATGTTCTTATGTTTATTTCAGGGACTTTTCTTAAGTTACAGTAACTCGTATTTCATTTACATATGACAGTAGAAAAATTTGATCAGATACAATTTTTATTTATTTATATCATCGTTCAAATTTTTATTTGTCTCTAAGTAAAAAATCTTCCTGACTTAAATGACATGAATATGGTTGCGCAGAAAGCCAACATAAAACAAATAAAACTAGATATGATTCCAACCTAAAATTTAATTTGACAAATAAACAAGGAGGAAGATTACATCATAGCATTAGAATAAATTCAACAGTTGACATTTGTAATTTCATTGTTTCTCTCAATCCTAAGCGATAATAAATCCATCTATCGAATATCACATATACCAAAATCTAAGTTCGTGAAAACTTAACAAAATGCGTTGCTATTTTGTCTACAGCCTGGGCCATCTGTGAGTACGATGTTGTGTTAAAAACGGCCATATCACTCAGCTCGCTGCGTACGCAAATACCCTACACTGACAGACAATCAATGTCAGAATGTAATTAGTGACACTAAAATTAATTTTTCCCAGAAAAATTCTGTTTATTTACATTTCTGTTTCTTTAATTACTTGAGTGACAATAACAGCGTAATGTTTCTGAAGAAATCACCAGCTAATATGTGTAATTAAGTGATATATTGTCTTGTTTATTTTCAAGTAAATATTTACTTATAGTATTGAGTGTCTCGCCGAATGTAGTATGTCTAGAGATATAATGGATTGACGGAGGAAATACGAATAATAATTCTCAGTATAATAATGACAGGATTGGTTAAAACGCAGACACGTGACATGCAATAGAACATTTCATTGGTTTAAAGAAACGTCAAAAAATAATCAGTAATAATATAACAAGAGAGTGAGAATAAATTGAAAATAATTTGACAGATCTTTCGAAAACTTGTTGCCAGGCAATAGCCACGAAAGCCCGTAGGGCTTGAGTGGCTATTGCCAAATGACGACAAGTTTGAGAAAGATACTGGAGAATTATTTTCTAATTTATCGAACTCTCGAGTTATATTTAATTATATTATTTTTTGATTTCATCATCAGGCCCGTCACTAAATCTAACTTTTTTGCTCATTTTTATTTGTGTTGCTGATAACAATCTGACATCTGACATCTGTCAACAAAAACAAAAAAGCTACAGAGAATATTGCCGGGAATAATCACAAAAGCATTATTCTCAGTGTAATAATGACAGGATTGGTTAAAACGTAGACACGTGACATACAACAAAGCATTTCATTGGTTTAAAGAAACGTCAAAAAATAATCAGTATAATGATGACAGGATTGGTTAAAACTCAGACACGTGACATACAATAAAGCATTTCATTGGTTTAAAGAAACGTCAAAAAAATAGAGAAAAACTATCACAAAAGTGATAATATAATGTTATTCATAATAATTAAATAATACAATGTGCAGATGTGGAGAAGACACAAACATTAATTCACCCACAAACTCTCCAGCTGCACCAACATACAACGTCACTTATCTGTATATTTATAACCCGTGCACTTACTAAAATAGGTCTACAAACACTTGTTTCACATTTGGCCACTGGAAACAAAAGGAAAAGGTTGAATTTTGTGCCAAAACTTACGCAAGAGAACGCTCATTTGGTCGTGTGCCAACGAACACATTGAACGCTGAACTCTACACCAACAAAACGTGATTTTTGCTCGGCAAAATTATGAGCGAATAATAATAATTTTACAATAAGAAATTTAGTTGATTTTAGAACTGAAACACGTGGTGTAAATCACTAGTATTATAATAACAATAACTGTTTTTAGATGTTGCGTATGTAATATAAATTGACAACCCAAAAAATCAAAACATAGTTAAATTAAAACAGTTTTCTTGTCAAATTGTTAGGTAACAAAATTTAGTGACAAACAGAAATTTAGCCGGGATAAAATTACAGTTGATAATCTCTGTAACTTTAGTTTTTCTTGACAGATGTCAGATAGTTAGGTTATGTTCAGCAACGCACTTAATTTTGTTTTAAATTTGTGGATCAAAAATAATCTAATTCGATAAATTATAAAATATTTCTCTAGATTCTTTCTCAAACTTGCTGCCATTTGGCTACGGTCTTTCGTGACTATTGCCTGTCGACCTGTCAAATTATTTTCACTCTCGTTATATTACTATTGAAAATATACCGTGTGTTCCACGTAAATGTTGGCATAGGCAGTTAACATGTAAAATCAGTTTTTGTAAATAAAAAGTGTCCGGCAAAAAAGTATGCATCCAAATTTTATATCACAATACTTCCAATATCCCTACATCTTATTTAATACGAATTAATTTATTTTGATACCGTAATTTAATGAAATTAATAATAATAATTCTTTTTATTGCTACTGACGTATAGTGTGCAATTTGTTTGAAATATTTTAATCTGTCACTGTCATCATGAATACATTAAATGTCGAGAACCGTGTAAATATTATTAGAATGTATTATGTGGGGCGCAGTGCAAGACAAATATCTGAATACTTCACAGGAATGAACGCCGAATGGTTTCCATCGCCTGAAATTGACAGTGACAGATTAAAATATTTAAAACAAATTGCAAGCACTATACGTCAGTAACAATAAAAAGAGTAGGCGGAAAATTAGGAAATATTATTATTAATTTCATTAAATTGCGGTATCAAAATAAATTAATCTGTAATAAATAAGATGTAGGGATATTGGCAGTATTGTGATATAAAATTTGGATGCATAATTTTTTGCCGGACACTTTTTATTTACAAAAAACTGATTTTACATGTTAACTACCTATGCTAACATTTACGTGGGACACACGGTATGTAATAGATAAATATAAGTAATTTAAATATTGTCTGGTGACTATATGGTTGTGTTTTTGTATGTTGCAGGTACTGGAACCTTCGGTCGTGTGTGTTTATGCCGAAATAAAAACACAGATGCGTACGGTGCTATGAAGATCCTTGCCATGGCGGACATCATCCGCTTGAAACAGGTGGAGCACGTCAAGAATGAGAAAAGCATTCTGCAAGAACTCAGACATCCCTTCATCATTAACCTGTAAGTATTTACTTACTTACATCCCTTAAGTAACTAGATTTATATTAAGTGCGAATGTCAATTTTGTCATGTGATACCAAAAGTTAAATTATCATGAAACAATACCTATATTTACATAATTTCATCTAAGGGACTATTGTACTCATTATTATTATTATTATTTTATTCAAATTATTTTCTATATTGGTGTTCGTATAAGGCTGTAAACGCACTGTAAACATGTCGTTAAGATAATCTATAAGCGCACTGTTTGCGAAGATTTTTATTTTCTGTAGTAATATGAGTGGTTTACAAATTGACAGATACCTGATCCTTTTCTCTGTATATAACTTCAAAATGGTACGCAACTTAGAGGAAATGTTACGTTGTTGTTGTCGAAATATTACTTTTATGAATTTTTTATCCTTTCTCTGGGTGATACGACTAAAAAGAAAATATTAAGCAACAAATGGGTATTAACTATATAACGAGAAAAAGTTTTCAATAATAATATAACAAGAGAGTGAGAATAAATTGAAAATAATTTGACAGATCTTTCGAAATATTGTTGCCAGGCAATAGCCATGAAAGCCCTACGGGCTTTCATGGCTATTGCCAAATGGCGACAAGTTTGAGAAAGATACTGGAGAATTATTTTCTAATTTATCGAACTCTCGAGTTGTATTTAATAAGATTATTTTTTGACTTCATCATCAGGCACGTCACTAAATTTATCTTTTTTGATCAGTTTTACTTGTGTTGTTGATACCTATCTGACATCTGACATCTGTCAACAAAAACAAAAAAGCTACAGAGAAAATTGCCGGGAATAATCACAAGAGCATTATTCTCAGTATAATAATGACAGGATTGGTTAAAACGCAGACACGTGACATACAATAAAGTATTTCATTGGTTTAGAGAAACGTCAAAAAATAATCAATCTAATGAAACTACATGAATTTTTGGGAAATATTTTCTTGATATATACAGCCGTTTAATGCCAAAATAAGAGAGATATTCATATAACAATATATGGAAGAATTCATTCGTAGAAATGTTCGTGCCGTTTTCATGGTATAACCATAGTTGCGGCCATTTCCACATGTCTCTGGCATCGCAAACTAAAACAATTTATTTGAAGTCTTTGTAATAAAATCTCTGTAAATTTTATTACAGTAACCCTGAATTATCCCATATTTATTTATAGTTGAACTTGATTCTTCTCTAATATTAAATTGACCTTAGTTGTGTTCGGTATTGGCACCGGCAGTTCAATCTAAAAGAGATTATAATTAATGTTGTTGGCTAAATTTAATTGCAGATTGTTGTACGTCCGGCAAATTTCAACGCCATGTGTTCTAAAGAATAACTATTTTGTTGTACGCAATTATATTATTTTATTTACATCTCGATTTATACATTGAAAATTTGTAGAGATTGCTTCTAAATATTATTCTATCTAAAGTATACAAATTCAATAAATTTTTCAGCGTTTTATTATAATAAGCACTATACTTATTTACGCATTTATATTATTTGCACTATTTTGTTTTAGACTGAGTTCTGTTCTTATATTTAGAAATATTTGCGTGACTTGATATTTTTTATAAATTGAATGTAAATGAATTTCACTGATGCTCATTTCATATACATACATAAGAGTAAAACAGTCGACTTTCTAAAAGGTAAATTATAATACTAGCTTAAATATTATTTATTTTAATTTACAATAAAAGACATATTATGTAGTGAGTCATTTTAATTCTGAATTATTACTGATAAGATGCGGAGAACTAGACATATTTACAAATGAACCAAGGGTTGACATCTGTCGACTAACGAATGAACTAAATTTGACGTTTAGAAATATCCCTGGCAAATATGGGGAATGTCTTCAAAACCCGAATACGCAAAAACAGAATGAAATGTAACAGAATACGCATGCACAGAATATGCAAAAACCGAAAGGTTACAGAATGGCACGATATATGCAAAAACAGAATATGCATTTCCCGAAAAAGTGGGCGTGGCTCTTTGGTTGGTCTACACTCACCGCAAGATGTTGGTAGGAAATTAGGTACATTCACTAATAGATGTGACTTATTAATATGTCGATAAAATCACAGACGTACGATTTGAATTGTCAAAATGACAGCTAAATTAATTAAAACCAATAATTATTTTTATAATTCGGTAAACTATATGTAAAAACCATTGATGAACTAGAATTTTTGCGTGCACATTTACTTTCTATCAAATTAGAAAAACAATTAATTTAGTAGTTTAGTTCTGACCTTCAAATATTATATAAATTAATGTCTCATTATTTATAGTTGTCACTATTAGTGTGGTGATCTATAACTTTGTGCTTGTCAACATACCATGTTATAATAAATGGCTCATTTTATATAAACATACGTTTTTCTGATTTTTGTAAAATAATCTGTATATTATTATATAATTATTTAAAAATGTATCAATTGTAAAATTGAGTAGAATTTATTGAAACCAAAGAGCCACGCCCACTTTTTCGGGAAATGCATATTCTGTTTTTGAATATTTCGTGCCTTTCTGTAACCTTTCGGTTTTTGCATATTCTGTGCATGCGTATTCGGTTACATTTCATTCTGTTTTTGCGTATTCGGGTTTTGCCCGTACACCCCAAATATGTAACTTGAACCAATTAAAACCGAGTATCCAATGCAGTATTTAAACTGTCAAAATGCGTAGTTTATTCCTTACGAAAATAGTTTATTAGCTAGAAAAGTTATAGTTATTTATGTATCAAGACACTGAAGTTTAATTTTTTATCACGAATATGAAATTTATTTGCTGAGGCCCGTAGGGCCGAAGAAATTAAAGCATGTGAGTGATAAAAAGGAACTTCAGTGCCGCGGTACATATTAAGTTTGATTTGAAATTGAAATGTAAAAAAAAATATATAGGTTAACTTCAAACATTTGTCAGTTGTCAATTAGAACTGACACTCAGTGTTGCCAAACTCAAACATTGAAGTTATCGTAAATAACATTCAAAATTATGTGTTTTGTCCTCAATTTCTTTATCGGAATTGATTAGTTAATTCTTCTTGTACATATTGTTTCATTTTACGTATAAATTTACTACAATACGTCATATATCTGTCAAAATTATCCTACATCTATTATAATTATTTTACGGTTGCCAACACTGCGTTGCTCAAAATCGCCGTGACGATTTTTGAGCACTTCAGTGCCGATTTCAAATAAATATATTTTATGATGTTGATTACTATTTTTCCCTTTAAAGAATAGTCGTATACCAATTAATTAATCAGTGTATGAAGAAAACTAAAACGAGTTTCGTTGATATCTGTATTCGAAACATAAATTTGTGTAATTTACGAACCATTTTCACTCAAGCAACGAAGAAAATCACATAAACTTTATGTTTACGTCTCGAGCCATGGTCTATATTTACATTTGACGTTTACCTGTCGACTCATTACTCACAAATTGACTTTAATTTTAGCTGATCTTAATCGATTCCATGTTTATTTGATACGTTCTAAAACTGAATCATATAATCTCAATACCTGCGTGTAAACACCGAAATAATTCTACACAAACATAAAGTTCATTCAACTAAACATTAAAATTTCATTTGCCATCGAATTTCACTTTCAAATGTAACAAATTATTTGTAATTATATCTACTTTTAAACATGAATGGAAGTGAAAAAAGTATTTTGACAAGATGATTATATTCCTGTTTATCATAAAAAGTATCATATTAAAGTAAAAGTAGGCGGATGTATGATTATCGTAACTCTTATATTATTTCTTATTCGCTGGAAGCAAAAAAACTGTTAGGTAGAGAATTGAATTGAAATAGTATTCGTAATATTTCGTATTATATAAATATATATACCGTTGCGCTCTTTATTCATGTCTTAGTGTTTTAAAATGTACCTAAAGAAGATATCGATTTCATATGTTTGTACGTCCAATGCCGTCAAATAACAACCCCCAAAATTTGTTAGTGGAACAGAGGTGAAAAATTTTCATTGTGAAATTATTTTTTTCTACGACCACTTAGAAATCTGCTCATTGTATGTTTGTTGTTCCTAGGGATATGAGGTACATTGCAAGCATCGTGCGGAATGAATTTGTTTTGTGAGTATTTCAATACAAGTCAGCTCATTTAAGTACAGGTGCCATTGCTAGGATACTTATTTAGAATTGTCAAATATTGGAATGATGAAAGCGAGACAATTTTTTATTAATATTAAATGAATTAGGAAATAATATCGTGGTCGTAGAAAAAATATAGTGTATAACTCGCATGGAATGTCCATTTCATACTCGTATGATTTGCTGCATTCGCCTTCGGCTCATACTACAAACTTTCATACTCGTAGGAAATGAGTACCATTCCATGCTCGTTGTACAATATACTATTTTAATCACAACCTTGGAAACATTTGACGCACGCTATTGACAACCAAGAACTTTTATTCGTGCACTTGTGCGGTAAATTATACAAAAAGCACTGGCTTTTCTCGGACATTCTACTGCAAAATCATTTAAAAATAAAAAAAATTAGTTCATAAAATGTAGATATTTTTATTTAACTGCCAGTAAAGTTCTCACTCTCAGGCACTTTAATCGGAGATGGTACTACTGGCTCTTAGGCAACTTACTCTGCAAGCATGTAACAGCATTAATTTAATATCAGTATCGGTTTGTTAGCCTGCATTTGTTTTATTATAATTTAAATGGCAATTTTTTTTCGGTTTAAATTATAGTTATTTATGTATCAAGACACTGAAGTTCAATCACGAATATGGAATTTAATTTGCGAGGCCCGTAATAAACCATGTGAGTGATAAAAAGGAACTTCAGTGCCGAGCTACATATTAAGTTTTATTTGAAATCTAAAATTCAAAACAACTAAAAAAAATTAAAATATAGGTTAAGTTTATACATCTGTCAGTTGTTAATTGAACTGACAGTCAGTGTTGCCAACCTCGAGAAGTGAAATAACACTCAAAATTATGTGTTTTGTCCTCAATTTCGTCATTGGAATTAATTAGTTTATTATTTTTTCACATTTTGTTTTATGTTACGTATAAATTTACTATAGTACGTCAATATATCTGCCAAAATTATTCTAATTGTACAATAATTATTTAACGGTTGTCAACACTGCGTTTTTCAAAATCGTCGTATAATGGGTTACTTTAGAGACGATTTCTGAGCTTTTAATGACGATTTCAAATAAATAATTTTAGAATATTGTACAGCGCTAAAACCGAGGCTAAAACACTTCTATTAAAATAAATAAAATAAAATGAAGTTCATTCTTGCATTAATAAGTGTTTATAATTATAATGCCGAACTCTTCGAGAAATGAAAACGGGCGATATTTTTCTTCTTCGTTTTATACGTAGAATAAACTATGTCCGGCGCTAAGTTTATATATTTTGACGGGATTCTCGTATAAATATATTTGACTGGCTTACACGTCGTAATCGCATATTGTATAAATACAAAATCTACATTCCTGTTTTATTTTATTTAGATTTTCAATATAACAACGAATATAATACGTAATTTTTCTTCTGGCGTGCAGTCTGGCTTGAAAACATTTTCATTGCCAAATGTGTATTTTTATGACGTATAACGAATTAAAAACACATAATACGAGTCCATTATTCCAGTAAATCTTCTGGGAGTGCGATCTAAATTTATACGGTAAATGTGTGCCAGTTTCAAGGCACATTTATCAAAGCCGAAACATGGGATATGATTATTATTAAATGCTTACTACTAGTTTACGTCATTTCAAGAAGACGTAAGTTAAAAGACAGGTGTGCTCAATGGAAATCTCTCCTTAATTCTTAAGAAAACACACCGTGACTAAATATAAACTTGTTTGCTTACAATATTTGGAAAATATAACCTATTTATACAAATTATGTTTTGTTTTGACGCCATTTGCCTCTTTTAAATCTGACAACTGTTATGAAACAAATTGTATATTGTGAAATGTGTTTGAAATATTACAGGCGCATTAGAGTCTTTGTAGGGCAATCAGATTACCTCTGTTGTAACGAGTTTTTTGTTCACTCATTTTGTTTTATACTTCATTGGTTAAATATCATTTCCGGAAGGAAAAGAAAAGAGAAAAATAAACCATGTGAGTGATAAAAAGGAACTTCAGTGCCGAGGTACATATTAAGTTTTATTTCAAATATAAAATTCGAAAAAACTGTAAAAAATTACAATATAGGTTAAGTTTATACATCTGTCAGTTGTCAATTGAAACTGACAGTCAGTGTTGCCAACCTCGAGGAGTGAAGTTATCGTAAATAACACTCAAAATTGTGTTTTGTCCTCAATTTCGTCATCGGAATTAATTAGTTAATTATTTTTTTTATATTATCCTACTTCACAATAATTATTTATTATATATTATATTATATTTATTTTCTACATATTTTTTACTGACTGTATAGAATAAGAAAGTAAAGCAATCAAGAAGAAAATCGATCGTTTTCACGACAAGGTTTCCTGATTCCGTTTTGACTATTTTCTTAATGACGTTTGTGTGGATGGATGTGCGTCATTTTGTTTTGAAACTCACTAACGAAAAAAAGATAGAGTAACATATTTCTTAATTATAAGTTTCATGATAATTCGAAGAACTGAATTAATTTTGGTAACAATTGCTAAACTGAAAATGGAAGTTTACTTGACAAACAAAACAATAAATACAATTTATGTCGAATATGAAATGAGCTGCAAAAAAAGTTTCAAATAATAAATAATTATGAATGAAAGTCCTTGTTTATTTTCTAGAAAAGATTTACAATTCAAACTGTCGTATTAAATAATAATAATAAATGTTTTTATCCAACACCTCTCAATATATGCTCTATAACTATGGCGATTTTTAACAAGGAAAGTAACAGATTACCCACTAGTGGGTATAATTTTGAGGAAAGTCACTAGTGAGAATTTTTTATTTAAATTTCAAACTAGACAATTGTAGCTCAAATAGTTTCAGAATAATTAACAAAAGAAAAATGGCCGCCATGACAGATAGACGAGCATTTTTCTATCGACTGTATCTTGTTAATTAACAATTATAAGTTAACAAATGTGATATTTCCTAACTCTATGATTAAGTTAGGGATGAAATTTTCAAACTAGACAATTGTAGCTCAAATAGTTTCAGAATAATTAACAAAAGAAAAATGTATATTTGATTATACGTTGTGGCACTGCCATAACATATAATTTATTATACGTTGTGGCACTGCCATAACATATAATTTATTATACGTTGTGGCACTGCCATAACATATAATTGATTATACGTTGTGGCACTGCCATAACATATAATTTATTATACATTGTGGCACTGCCATAACATATAATTTATTATACATTGTGGCACTGCCATAACATATAATTTATTATACGTTGTGGCACTGCCATAACATATAATTTATTATACATTGTGGCACTGCCATAACATATAATTTATTATACGTTGTGGCACTACCATAACATATAATTTATTATACGTTGTGGCACTGCCTACGGCTTCGTGAGCTAAAATTTCTCTCGTAGGTAATTCCTTACTTTGCCCACATGTAAAGTAAATAACTATTCTTCGCCAACTCTCTTTTTTCATGTCATTTATAAATGTCAAAATATTTTTGACAGCTTGATTAGTTGACAGCTACGACTTTGTATTTTTGTCGCGTACAGTTATCATTGTTTAAATTTTTTAACAGACCGTTAAAAATTAACAGTTAAGATACAGAATAGGCCCATAATTCTGTAACGTATCTGTTAATTTGTAACGATCCGTTATAAATTTTAACCAATGATAACAGACGTTACTAAATTATTAAAAATATATTAGACCAATCAGATTGCTTGCACATCTACCAGTGACGTTCTAATCATTTTGCATGCTTCAATTTTATTTTTATTGATAAAGTATTAATTATTCGTTAATTAATAACGAAAAAAAGCCTGGTATACTCAAAATTATATGGGTTATAAGGTAAAAATAATTATTGTTACAGTTTTAGCTAAAAAATGTGAATTAAAAATTAGTAGCCCACGATATTTTGAAAGAAATCTACGCCGCTGCTAATTTCCCCACCACTCAAAGCATCTAGTTTACGCAATCGCAGTATGATAAAATTATTAACAGGCCGTTAAAAATTACAGAATAAGCTTCTATGATAAATTCTGAACACTGGAATGATTGAACTGAATATTTTTTATGTTTTATTCAGTTACTTTTAATACGTTTTCAGTATATTTTACTTATTCTTGTTACAGGCAATGGTTCCACCGCGACGGCACCTCCATCTACCTCCTCTTCGACTACGTCCCAGGTGGCGAACTCTTCAGCTACCTGCGCAACGCCGGCCGTTTCCCTTCCCCGACAGCTATGTTCTACGCATGCGAGTTGGTGTCCGCCCTGGAGTACCTCCACGCGCGCGCCATCGCCTACCGAGACCTCAAGCCCGAGAACGTGCTGCTGGATGCACAGGGGCACGTGGTGCTCGCAGACTTCGGCTTCGCCAAGAGGCTGCGCGACAGGACGTGGACGCTGTGTGGAACGCCCGAGTACCTCGCGCCGGAAGTCATACAGAGCAAGGGGCATAATCGAGCAGTGGATTGGTGGGCGTTAGGTGAGTAAGCTAATAGTAGTTGAGCGTACATTGTACGATGAAGTTTTTCTTTTCAAGTATGACAAATATGACAGTAATTATACAAGCAAAATCATAGAAAGAGCTGTCTTAAAGCATTAATACTGACAACAGACCGTTATTAATATTTGGTTTTATTTCGCAGGTGTTTTAATATACGAAATGCTGGCCGGCTATCCACCATTTTACGACGACAATCCATTTGGAATCTACGAAAAGATTCTAAGCGGTAAAATCGAATGGGCCCGTCACATCGACCCAATTGCCAAAGATCTTATCAAGAAATTGTTAGTCCAGGATAGAACGAAAAGATTAGGAAATATGAAGGTAAATAATGTTAAACATGTACGTTTTCAAAGCTTTCAATTGCCAATTGTATTGAAGTTGTATCTTAACCTAACTTATTGCATTTCAGAGTGGAGCAGAAGATATCAAAAGACACAGATGGTTCAAAGGAGTCGAATGGCAAGATGTCGTCCTCAGAAAACTTAAGGTAATTATCACTAATACTCAACTATCATTTCAACAAAATCCACTAGGTGGAAAATGAATACAATCATGACATATCTACATGTGTTAATAATTTGTTTTATATTTTGTGTTTTGTGAGTTGTTCTTGACTTGAAATGGAATGGAAATAATAATGGGTACACCAGGCGTATGGTTACTATTATATTTATTTAATCATAATAGTAACTATACGGCTGGTGTACCCATTATTATTTCCATTCCATTTATATTCTGTGTTTATAATGAAGTTATTAAACTCAATTACGTATCGAAAGAACTTGCATTTCAATACGTATTTTTGTTTTAGAAGGTTGGGTTCTAGATGACTTTTACCTAAATAAAGCAGAATTAAAATAAACCTTCAAATAACTGAATAAATCTTAAACCACTGTTACCAACTATAACATAAATCGCACTTGGTGGTGTGTTTTCTTTATTTAGACGAGTGTGAAGAAAACATGTATTATAAAACTTGTTCTTTAATATATTATATTAAAATTCAATGTTTCGAATTAAAAGCATACTTTAAATAGTAATTTTGTAAATTTTCATATTTAATTTCTGATGTTTCCCATAGTAAAGGAATTTTGTTTACTGATTTACAGAAAAAATTTTAAGCTGAACAATATTAATTTGAAACATTTTCGTCTAAAATAATTTAGAAAGCAATGCGTACGAATAAACTATTTTCCCATGTTGAACGTTTATGCTCATTTATTCTTCACACTTGGAATCATTTTTCACGTAACAAACCATCAATCATATCTAACCACTTATTCCTCGGACGCCCACGCAATCTCACCCGCATGTATTAGTTTCACCATCCTTCCATTCGACATTCGCTCAAGATGTCCAAACCACCTCAACTGACTCACTCCCACTTTCTTAACAACATTCTTCTCAATCTCACACTCATCATACACCAATGTATTCCGGATATGATCACGTCTCGTATACCCACACATTCTTCTCAAAGATCTCATTTCCACAGCAGTTATACGTCGTTCATGCTTCTTCTTCCACACCCAACATTCAGAACCATACATCAATGTAGGCACTAACACACCATTATAAACACTCAATCGAGCATCTGTAGATACATTCACGTTTCGAGCAAATGTACCCAGAGCATCCAATACCTTGCACCCTGCATACACCCGGTCAATACGTCCATCCATCCAGTTTCACACCATTCACTGAAACATCCACTAGGCACTAACACACCATTATACACATTCAATCGAACATCTCTAGATACATTCACGTTTCGAGCAAATGTACCCAGAGCATCCAATACCTTCAACCCTGCAGAAACCCGCCTTTCAATCAATACGACCATCCTTCTCAAATATACACCATTCACTGAAACATCCACTAGGCACTAACACACCATTATACATATTCAATCGAGCCTCTCTAAATACATTCACGTTTCGAGAAAATGTACCCAGAGCACCCAATGCAATACCTTGCACCCTGCAGACACTCGCCAAACGTCTTATTTATTTGCTATGAATTCTGAAAGTTTTTCAACTTAATTTGTTTTATGTTTTTAGCCTCCAATCGTGCCGAAAGTAATGTACGAAGGCGACACAAGTAACTTTGACGATTACCCAGAGATGGATCTCAAGTCATTGCGGCCGCTAGAAGAAAACGAACTGAAACAATTCGAAGACTTCTGATCGTCTTCCGAAAAAATAACTCCCGGCATTTGTGAGAACAGTGCGTCACTGTTACCAAATCGTATGTACAGAATATACACCGACACATTTCAACGAGCAGTGCTGCCACTTCCTGCTTTCCGTTAAGTTTGTTTTCAAGTATTAATTACATAGTTGCCAAATCTTTGCCAAGGTAGGTAATATGAGGCACTGACAGTAAGTGGTGATATTAATTTATTCATTTCCAAAGATTCATTTGTCAGTTGTTTTTTGGAATATTTTGTACATATTGTTGTAGTTATTCATTGTTATTTTAAATTAATTTTATTTACGGAGAACTTAAGTCAGCTGTAATTTTATATTTTGTTATTGAATCAATTAGTTTTGATGAGTGTAAATACGAACAAAATATAAGATGAAAGTATTGTAAATAATTCGTTTGGTTAAGAAATTCGCACAGTACCATGAGATACGGAACAGGAAATGTTTTAGACTTAACTTTTATCGATATGTGATCACTTTAGTCGATAAAATCATTTAATAATATTTATTAGTACGCGTGTTCAGGATTTAGTGTTATTTAATGACTAGGATAGTGATTTTTTAAGCTGATATTAGCTAGTGCCTTTTACATCAAGTAATTTTAGTGCCTTAGAATTTTTGAAATATATTTATTATTTAAAGTGTACTTAAATATATTTCATATTATTTATTAATAAGAATTGAAATTTGTATAAAATATAAACATTAAAAATAATATTGTATAATTTATTTATTTGTTATTTAAAGGAATATTATTAATTAATTGTTTCGTTATTAAATTGTTTGAATTTGTGATTATTTTACAAGAGTGTACAAAGATTTTATACAATAAATGAAAAACTACCACTACAACGAAATATATTATAAACTTTGACGTGAACGCAGACCTGCCTGTTTTACAAGGCTCAATTTATTGGTCAATAAATTTGTCAAGTTTTCTTGTCAATAAATTGACAAGAACAAAAATAATGTCGTTCGTTTTACACACGTCAATTTATAGTGACATTTTCAGTAGTACCAACACGATATCAGCTGTCATCTATGCTACTAGTATTTTCGTTTATTGATATTGTACATGTAATAGTTATTTACTTTACAAGTGTGCAAAGTAAGGAATTATCCACGAGAGAAATTTTAGCACACGAAGCCGATGACTGAGTGAGATAATTTTATCGAGTGGATAATTCCACTTTGCCCACGTGTGAAGTATAACGTTTTATCCAACACTTCTTAATAAATGCAAAATTTATTAAAGAAATATTATTTCACAGTGACATATGCTTTAAATTTTTAAATAAAAATGTCAATCGAAGTAGTTACCAAGGTGTTGTGTGTTATTATTATTGTTATAAATAAAAAAATACTCACTAGTGGCTTTCCTCAAAATTATACCCACTAATGGATAATTTGTTACTTTGCTTGTTTAAAATCGCCAAAGTTATAGAGCATTTATTTAAATCTTTATAGTAAAATTGTACACTATATTCGGTGACATAAATCAACAATATAAACAAGTTTGATAGATTGGGAATGACTAAAATCCACTAGAAATCCCTAAAAAATTGTGGGAAAAATGGAACATAAAAATACATCAATAAATTGATCACGAAACATAAATTGACAAGAAATCTTGACCAATAAATTGCGTTGTGTAAAACATTTTAAAATTAATATGAAATTAATGGCTGGTACCACGAGCTCTGTTTTGGGTGTTTAGAGCAGTGTTTTAAGTTCGGTTTTAGTGCTGTACAATGTTCTAAAATTATTTTATGAAAAAATACTTCATATGAAAGTGGTAGATAATACATTTCTTTGTAACATCTATTTGAAGCATTTTTAATAAAATAATTTTAGAACAATGTACAGCACTAAAACCGATCCTAAAACAATGCTTTTAAAACACCCAAAAACAGAACTCGTGGTACCAGCCAATGTGTGGACATAAAGTTCATGAGATCATAAAGAAATTATTAGAGAAATAATAGTACTATTATTTAGTTTTAAAAATACACAGCAGTACATAAAATTAATTTTAATATTTTTATTTTCAGCCATGATTTAAATTTACAATATTTAAATATCCCCAGCAAAGTTTAATTGTGATATATGAACTGCAAATATAATTGTTTTTATTTTATATTTAGAAAGCAACTAATGAATAAATTCCTATACAATTAAATTTTGGATCAGACCAAGTCTGATTCATTAGGGATCAGTTTAAAATGTTCAAGTGTGACTAGCTTCGCTGTACGTTCACTGTTATTATTGTACATTGTGAGCATGGGCTTGGTTTGTAGGACGTACGTCGCAGCGTAGTTGTTACTGCGCAGCTGTAAAAATTTCTAGGTCAATGTCAGTCAGTCGGCCGCCATCATTCCGTCGTGCGGATGTACTAGACATCCGCTCCGCGTACATGTCTCTACGTCCGCACTAGGTGGGCCAACATAAAGTAAATTCGGTGCTATCGTTTCGTGGGGGTGGGTACCGCGAGCTCGGGCGATCGTCGAAGCGCTGTCCAGCTGGACCAACGTAGTGCGGCCGATTCTTAAGCGCTTATTCGCGATGGAGAACCGGGTCTCGGGCCCCATTGGGGAAGCGAGTCTGTGTTAGCGTGTAGGCCTTCACCTTTTGGGGGATCGGGGGGAGTCCCCACCAATTGTGGGCCCTGGAGTCCAGGGGAGGTCTGATCCCCTCGTCAACCTGACGGGTAGGCGTGAAACCTTCAGATCTCGCTCGCGTAACTAGGAGCTCCCGGAGTGGGTCGTCGACACGGCATATGTCGAACGTTTTTGCTAACTTGACAACAACACCGGTTGTTTGTCATTAGAGTCATTGCGCCTTAGTTTGTAAGTTAGTTACACTTAGGTAGGGTTACAGGCAAGAAAGAAGTCAAGAAAAGAAACCATCATTGAAGCCAACGATGTGGGGTGTGCTGTGGAATGAATGATTACCATAACTTGTTTTATTAAACAATTTTACTGCCTTGTATTTTGAGTTTATGTTTCAGATATCGTAAAACATCAACAAATATTTCCTCCTAGCCATACCATGTATGTTTTTCTCAGGTTGACAGCTATTCCTTTATCTAATACATTGTTTTTATGTTTATAGGGACTCGCCGACAACGTCACCGGAGCCTTCATTATCTCGCCCCCGACCATCTGGGCATTCGTCCGCGCCTAGCTTTACTTTACGTGAAGCAGGTCAAAGGTTACCCAGCTGTGCTGTGGTAGTGTGTTTTAAAGCGGAAATTACATTCAACAAATATTTCCTAATCCATAACTGGTATGTTTTTTTTTTCAGACTTTCAGTTACTCTTTTATGTAATACATTGTTCTTATGTTTATAGCGACACGTGGACAACGTCACCGGAGCCTTGATCACCTTCAACAGTGTCTTCGGAGCCGATATCAGCTTTGAAGTACATTATTTGCAACGAAATCGTAAGTAAATTAATTTTACAGTAATATATTTATATTGATACTTTATTTGTATGTTTATATAGGACCTTCTTGGACCTGGAACCATCTTCTGCTTCTGCATCATCATCGTGGAGCTGCTGGTATTCTGACTAGACACGCCAAAGCCCGTATCATCGTGGACAACATCACCAGAGACAATAACATGACTGGACGTTTACAGAAACATCATCAGGACCGACGTCCGCTGCTAGCAACATCAATGTAAGAAAATTAATTTTGTCGCTTGACAATATTATTTATACTTGTAACAATTAAAGTCTTAGTTCACAGAAAAATTAAATATTTTTGTAACGAAAATAATTAGTAAAATTTATGTCTTCTTTTGCTTGGTATTGTTCTAATTCTAATGATATTTTCATGTGGTGTGTATTTGTTGTTAATTTGTTTTTGTGTGTTCCAGGTCACAGTTGCTATGGCGACGAAACCCACCCCTACTTCAGGCTGTGCAGAGACTTCGTGTTTCCAGCGTCTTCACCCCTGGATCAATGTGTTCACTTATATATCAATAAATAAATGTATCTGTATATTTAAATAATTTAACAACAAATAAATATGTATGTAAAATAATAAATGATAAAATAAATAATTATTTTTAAAATGACATGTCTTTTAATCAAAATCTACCCCATGCTTTACTAAGTTAAAAAATAATAAGGGTTTCTTTCGAGAGAAAATATTTATTCGATTTTATAAATTATTATCCTAGTGCTGTCATCCTTTATTTTATTTTAGAAATACAGATTCTTAAACTAAAAATTCACTGCCCCTTGAAAATATCTTCAATATAAAATGAATAAAGCGTTCTTGAATTTTAATACCACTACTGCCATCTCTTATATTATTTCAGAAATACCGGTTCCCAAAACTGAAAAATTTGTCGATGTTTTTGTCCATGAATACATTCCTCCATAATAGTTCACAAATTTTCCAAGAGATGGCAGCACTATCGGATGTGAAGAAATCAATTAGTCGATTTGCTCACTTTTGAAAAACAAAATCACTAATTATTAAAATCACTAATTGATAAGGGTATGCCCTACGCCCTTGTCCTTCTAGTATGTTATAAAGGACGGCGCTACAAGCAGGGGTGTACTCCGGCAGGGGGGCCCCCACTGCCCTTATTTTTGCGATATCTCTTACCGTTTCCGAGATATGAGGGTTTAAAGATTTTAACCGCATCCCCTAAAATATCCACCCTATTATCAACTTTTTGGGTGTTTTTTCTCGCTGATCAGATAGAACAGGGTATTTTAAAAGACCAATTTTTTCAGATTTTCAATATCTCTTACTGTTTCAAAGATACAACCCTTAGAAAATTAAATAGAGCAATGACAGATCTACCCTATTATCAAGTTTTTGAGTATTTTTTCTTGCTGATCAGATAGAGCAGGGCTGTTTCTCGGCACATTTTTTTTCAGATTCGAAATATCTCTTACCGTTTCAAAGATACAACCCTTAGAAAATTCAATAGAACCCTATAATATCCACCCTATTATCAAGTTTTTGAGTGATGTTTCTCGCTGATCAGATAGAAGAGGGCTGTATCTCGGGCCAATTTTTTCAAATCCGCGATATCTCTTACCCTTTCAGAGATACAGCCCTTAGAAAATTAAATAGAGCAGAGACAAATAAATATTACGGAAAAAATTTATATATTATGAACCAATGAATAAATAATACGAAAAAAATTGAACCAATGAATAAATAATACGAAAAAATTTATATATTATGAACGTATGAAAAAATAATGGTTCACAAATTCACTAAGAGATGGCAGCACTATCGGATGTGAAGAAATCAATTAGTCGATTTGCTCACTTTTGAAAAACAAAATCACTAATTATTAAAATCACTAATTGATAAGGGTATGCCCTACGCCCTTGTCCTTCTAGTATGTTATAAAGGACGGCGCTACAAGCAGGGGTGTACTCCGGCAGGGGGGCCCCCACTGCCCTTATTTTTGCGATATCTCTTACCGTTTCCGAGATATGAGGGTTTAAAGATTTTAACCGCATCCCCTAAAATATCCACCCTATTATCAACTTTTTGGGTGTTTTTTCTCGCTGATCAGATAGAACAGGGTATTTTAAAAGACCAATTTTTTCAGATTTTCAATATCTCTTACTGTTTCAAAGATACAACCCTTAGAAAATTAAATAGAGCAATGACAGATCTACCCTATTATCAAGTTTTTGAGTATTTTTTCTTGCTGATCAGATAGAGCAGGGCTGTTTCTCGGCACATTTTTTTTCAGATTCGAAATATCTCTTACCGTTTCAAAGATACAACCCTTAGAAAATTCAATAGAACCCTATAATATCCACCCTATTATCAAGTTTTTGAGTGATTTTTCTCGCTGGTCAGATAGAACAGGGCTGTATCTCGGACCAATTTTTTCAGATCTTCAATATCTCTTACCGTTTCAGAGATACAGCCCTTAGAAAATTAAATAGAGCAGAGACAAATAAATATTACGGAAAAAAATATATATTACGGACCAACAAATAAATATTACGGGAAAAATATTTATCTCCCTTAATATTATGTTTAAAGGGCTAGAAATGATTGTATTTCCCTTATTTGAGTGTGCTGAATACGATTTCACAAACCATTTTGGGATATCTTTCATAGTTACATAAATAGAGCAACATTTCCACCCCTTTAATTAATTACGTTAAGATTTAAGGGTGAGCGCAAATTTTTGAGTCCGTCATTGAATTTTTTAAAGCCAAATCTATAGGAATCCACCCTTAAGTCGATTTTTTAAAAATAATTTTCATTCCAAAATGTTACACTACTTTATAAAACAAAATAAATCTTTTAAACACGTTTATTAATATTTTCAAATTGATACAAAATATAATACAATTTATTATTTACATATTATTAATTTTACAAGATATTATTTAAAAAACTAAACATAATGCAATATAATTAATAATACAAAACTGCACTAGTTGCAATAAAGAATAAAGTAAAGAAAATAACTTAAAAATTTATTATTTCCTAAGCTGTAATATTTAAATAAAACACAACAGTACAATATCGATAATTTTTATTTTATTTTTCACTGTAATAAATACAAAGTTGTGAATCTTCAGCTCTCCTGAATTGTCTTTGGAAGCAAGAGACTGAAACTCCTCTGGCATTCGCCTGACACCACAGGGAAACTTCCAAAAACCTGTGGCAGGGAAGTGGTGTCGCCGTCCACTAAACAAACACAAATACATTAGTAAAACGTTCAATTCATTAAAAAATGAATTAAATAAACGCCAGATATTATAAAGAAGTCCAGTTAAATGTACTTCCATACTACATTTACATCAATGCCTAGCCAAAGCAGATTTATCAGATTGAATTTTATTAAATTTAAATCTACAGAACTACATCCAAAAATCTTTTTATTTCATTATAAGTTCTAAAAGTTGTTTCTACTTATTAAATAAACTTACATTTGTGTTGGGAACGGCGAGCTATGGTGAAGACTCCCATGAAGGTTCTGCATCTGAATTTTCTGGTCGCAGACTCTTGATTATAAGAAGTGAAGCTCTCTTGAAGACTCTTCAACTGCATCTCCCAACAGTAGACTCTTGACTGAAATAAACAAAACAAATAAGTAGCTGCAAAATAAAATAAAACAGTGTATAATTACATGTGTGAAGTAGAAAGTAAACTCGTAAAAATCCAGCGAAGACAACTGACTGGTTCTACTTCATCTTCATTCCTGTCTTGAGAAACAACAAACACAAATGCAAACAAAACAAATGGTGAAAACAATGAACACCTATCTTAAGAAAAAGAACAAAACAAATAGAAATTCTCCACAAGAAGTTATGTCCCACGATGGAAGAACTATTTCCATCGACGGTAGACTGCAGCTTCATCCCCCGGGGGTTGACTCAGCCACATTGTTCATTTCCCGCGGGGGTTGACTCTGCTACTAGCTTCTGCATCCCTCGCCGGCAGGCTCAGCTACTTTGACCATTTCCCACGGTGGCTGACTCTGCTATGATTCTAAAAACATAAAAACAACAAATTAGAAATAAATAAACAACAGAAATGTTGAAAAAATAAAAATAAATCTTACTTATAGTGCTACTACTTCTTGTCTTCATTATTCTTGAGTTCTGTAAACAACAAACACAAACAAATTAAAAACATTGAATCAATTTAAATCTGGAAATAAAAACTTACGTATTAAAAATACAAATCTGAAAGAAAAAGCTGTAAAGGAATACAAGTACATGGGTTAGCAGACTTAAACCTAACTTAAAATAAAGCTGAAATAAAATGGATTAACTTAAAATTAGCTTAAAAGTACCCAAACCATTAAAGCTAAATTAAAACTAAGATTCACACCACCCCACAGACATTCCTGTGCCTTTAGGACTCTAATAACAGCAACCGGTGTGTTGTCTGTTTTCAAAAAAGAAACGTGGGTCGTCTAGCCGAACCCCGCATGGTCTCCTACTTCGCGATACCGCAGGGGCCCGAGCTCATGTCACAGAATCACGTTAGTCGATCAACTACTTTCTCTGCCATCCGGAATTCCCTTTGTACAAGCAATTATGACTAGAGCCTATCATATTCATAATTGTAATGAACGAGAACTGTCAAGAGCGAATCTTGTTAACAGGCATCGGATGCGATATTTGCCGAGAGCTGGTACCAGTCATGACTCTGGATCCACTCTAGATGATCGGACTGCTGTGAGCATGCCCCACGCGCCGCGTTAGCGCTAGATCAGTAATCGTTACAAATTTAATTGATGGTCTTCACGTGAAGACAGAGCGCTTTGCAAAAAATCCGCGAACGTACACGTAGTTGCAACGGACACGGAGTATGACCTGCAGAGGTTTGTTCTCGTCCACCCACCTACTGACTGTACTAAAGCACTCCAGCTCGTACTGCGTAGGCCAAACATACGAAATCATACTTCCGCGAACGTTTCCCGGCTGATTCTACACGTAGTTGCAACGGACACAGAGTATGACCTGCAGAGGTTTGTTTTTAACCACCCTATAGGAAGATGGAGAGACAACACTGACTGTACGAGCCACTCCAGGCATGCACTGCGTGAGCCAAACATACGAAATCATACTCTTGTGTTGTGAGAGAAGCCCACTCGCGAACGAAAAATTTTGATTGTAATACGCCCGCCGTGGCCAAGGCACTAGCCACTTCATTACTCGAGTTCGCGCCCAGCCCCCATCCAAAATACCCGACTTCTAACTCGATTCACAAAATTTTTACACCCACTTATTCACCCAACGATTAAACTGGAATTTTATACTTAAATACAGTATTTGCATACCATATCGAACTATAAAATTCACATTTAATTACCGCGAGACGAGTTTCAACTCAACAAAAATTGAACAGAGCGACGCACCTTTCACTACCGCGGCAGAAACTCGACTGAACTATGGGTAAAGTGTCTCAGGGGTATGGTAAAATTCCCTCACTCTTGTGTCACGTGCCAATTTCCGACCTTCTGATTGGTTCCTGCATTGCAAAATTTTTCAAGGGCATCACAATGTTAATTTTATTATTTTAAGTTATAAAAAATGGATAATATTTCAAAATGAAAATATATGCATTAGATAGATTATTTTTCAGGGATTATTTTAATGCTAGTATCGTTTCTGTAGATTTTGTAGTTTTCGAGATACATGCTTCTGAAATATGACGAACATTGACAGCTGATCGACAATACAATTTCTCAAATCTTCTCTATTTTTCATAATTTGGGACATTTTATATGTTGAAATTATTGTCACATTATTAATTCACTTTTGTAATTACTTAATATGACAATTTCAATGCTATTTACTAAATTCAATGACCTAACCAATAATGGAAACACAATACTAAACTATGAGTTTTTGCATAATTAAAACCTTTTCATCACCTAAAATCATTCGTAAACCTTATTTAAACTGCATTCTGTGCTTTTTAAGCTAACATGATATAGAAATTCTACATAGATTATTTTAGTTAGAAACATGCATACGCTTAACCTATATTGCTCCATCAAATTTAAATTGTTAATATGCATACAATGAAATACCATTGCTAAAACCAGTAATTACATTCTGAAAACAACCCTAAGCCACATTATCTCAATACAATTGCATTTAATTTAATATAGTAATTGAATCATGTGTGTCATAATTTTAAATGTTTATCCATATTGAAGCTTCTTGAATATAACATGCTCAAATAATTTAATAATATACAAAGAATCCAGATGAGAATAGTAAAAATGATTTAATAAAGTATGAGGAATCAAACTATATAATCTGGCATGACAAACATGTCATAAATTTTACTATCGAAACATAAGTTCCTACAAGTGTCCAGTTGGTTTGTCATTTATCAGCAAATTGAAGGTATTTATGTGAAATAGTTGTTCACAAAAGTACACAACTAACCACAGAAGATTACTCTGCAATTTGCATCAATGCTTCAATAAATCCTGTGATTACAAAAATCTTGAAGCTCACACAAAAGAATCTCACAGTACATTCCAAGATAACACGGATATTGTGAATAATTCTGTATCTATAAAGCTCCAATATGTTGAAGATTACCAGGTAGGTATTGTCGAATATTATTCTGTGCTTTAAAATCACAGAATGTAGTTGAAAAGTACTGAAATAAACTCAACAATTTCGCATTTGTCACTGACTGTTTTCTTATACGTATTATAGAATCCAAAAATGCTATGGAAACCGGCATAATATGTGACAGCATCGAACTTCACTTGGAAATCATTACCTGTCAGATTCCAGATTAGTTTTCATCAAATACATTAATCAGAACATTGCTTTGATAATGAAAATTAGAATCGTGGAGATGCTAGTGGACCAGGGAGTTCTGATTGATCACTTACTTGCAGAAATAACTACTAGTATTACTAAAATTCATCATCGAATACACTCAACAATTGTGTTCTTACCTGACGGCTCCAGCATCACCATCAAATACCACGAAGCTGGACAAATCACAGTACCTACGTACAATTTTTCCGCAGGAAATGAAACAAAATTAATTAAAACTTAATATTTGGATAATAAGGCAGAAAAAAAGCCCTGTTCCTACATGGACACATCACAGATCACAAACATTGAAGCCACACACAGGTAACAGTAGCACAATGAAGAAGAAATGCGGTGTGTGTCGCTTGTCAAATAAAGGTGCCGCTAATTTGTGGCCTCAAAGTGTCTAGGAAAAGAAGAAGTTCAAAATCACTGATAACTTCAAATCATTGAAATGTTTTGTTTGTAGGTTTAAAAAATTATTTCTTCTGTCCCTTGCAATTTCTTTTGGCATTGTTGATTATTGTCGATTGTAATTTTTCTTTGGTTTTATTAATTTGGCTTAAAGTGTAATCTTATGTTTGATTGTATGAAGAAAAATAGAGAAATAACAAAAACTAAATGTGAGTGCCTCTTTTGCTTTAATTTTGAGGTCACAAACAAATTCCATGTGTGAACGGCTCAAATTTTGGTGTCTTCCGTGTGTCTCAGTACTTCTTGTGTCCTCTGTGTGTCCATGTCTGAGCAGTGCTTTAAAATGAATGTAGAAAACCAAAGATAACTGTCAAAAGAACTTAACATTGACGTTTTGTAAAATGATTTACTCAAGTTAGCAACTGACACTGTCGTAAAAGTCCGAGATGTTCCAGGGGAAGGTGATTTCTCTGGTGGTGTTGTCCATGATGTTATCAAGGTTCACAATGATTCCAGATTAGTGGTGGGTTTATAAACATAAAAACTAAGAATAAATAATAAGTTCATACTATTTTTTTACAGGTACGTTGCTAATGATGTACTTATAAGCTAACATCAGCTTCAAAAACTCTTTATAAGGTGATGGTGGCGCCGGTGACGATGTCCAAAAGTTTTCATATGCATTAGAACAATGTTTTAGTAAAATAATAATTTTTCTATAACACTGTTTTAGAAACTACGCATTCCACAACTAAAAATTGTATTGGAATAACTATCATTCCATACGCCGCGTATGGAATAATTTCGACGAATCAGAGCCACATATTAGCGCGATATATGAAGTATCTTGATTCAGTCTGTTTGTTTTAATTTTATTTATTAGAGTTTTACGTTTTCAACAGTTTTGCATTTGTATTTTTTGTACAATTTCCAAAATCTTACCTTCGGCTCGGACTACAAACTTTTTGCTCGTGTGAAATATGTGCCATTCCATTACTTGTAGAAAATACTATTCCAAAACTAAAAACAAACATATATATCACGGTTTAAAAACAAACAAAAACCTAGACATTATTAGGCAGATTCTGAAAAGGAATTAACGCTAACATTTTTTCAACACCTGTAACTTTATTTCTAAATTAATTAAATTATCAAAATGTGTCAAATTTTATGCTAAGCAATCTTAACTACAGCCTGAGTTAAAATAAATATGTTCTGAGAATGGAAAATGAAGTTACGACTATAATAGAAATGGAGTTAGAGCTAATCCCTTAATGTATTTGTAGATATTATTTATATTTATTGTATTCTTTAATGATAATATTTAAAAAAAAACTGGATTATTAAGTCCTCTACAAATTTTACTTGAAGTTTTTTTCTTTAAAATAATTCAGAAACAATCTACAGAAGATAAAGTGTTAAGTTAGTTTATATTCAGGATGACTAATCGTATAATAATACTTAAAAAAAAAAAAATATAAAATACTTTCTGGTGTTATGTATATTCCCTTCTGCTGTTCAATGGCTACCAACAAAATAAGAATATTTAAAATACTTTTATTTTGTGTAATAAGTATTATTATATAGTTGATAGCAAATCTGATGCCAAAACAAATTTATGACTATTTTTAAAACAGCCCAATTTCGTGAATGATTTGCTCAACCGTATTTTATGTTATTGACTCTGGAGAAGTTGTCCACGACGATAAAGCGTCTGGCAAGATTGGTCTGAATACCAGCACCTCTACAAAGATGTTGCAGCAGCAGAAGATGGTTCCAAGTTTATTTTGTTATCCACAATGATACAGGGTTCGGCAAGTCTGGTGTGAATACCAGCAGCTCCACGATGATGATGCAGCAGCAGAAGATAGTTCCAGATCCATGGAGGTCCTATATAAACATACAAAGTATTAACAAAATTGATTTGCTGTAAAATTATCTAACTTACGATTTCGTTGCGAATAATTTACTTCAAAGCTGATATCGGCTCCGAAGACACTGTTGAAGAATTCTCAAGGCTCCGGAGACGTTGTCCAGGTGTCACTATAAACATAAAAACTCTGTATTAGACAAAAGAATAATTGTGAAGCTGAAAAAACATACATGTCATGGTTAGGAAATATTTGTTGATGTCTGATGAAATCTGAAACATAAACTCAAAATACAAGGCAGTTAAATAGTTCAATAAAATAAGTTATGGTAATCATTCACACAGCACACCCCCCATCGTTGGTTTCAATGATGGTTTCTTTTCTTGCCTGTGACCCTACCTAAGTGGTTGTCTAAGTGCAGCTAACTTACAAAGTTAGGCGCAATGACTCTAATGACAAACAAACAACGTTGTTGTTGTCTAGTTAGTAAAAACGTTCGACTTATGCCGTGTCGACGACCCACTCTGGGAGCTCCTAGGTACGCGAGCGACCTTCGAAGGTTTCACGGCTACCCGTCAGGTTGACGAGGAAATCAGACCTTCCCTGGACTCCAGAGCCCACAATTGATGGAGACTTCCACCAATCCCCCAAATATTTCAAACATGTTTTAATTTAAAAATTAGATATATCTAGTTATTATATTTGTATTTATAACGTCACAATAATAATAATAAATAATGAAAAAGATTAGAATAAAATACATGGATACGAAATACTAATAAAGAATTTACACAAAAGAAAAATCATTTGACATTTTATTTGTATCAATATTTTACACAGGTGACGTTTTGAATAATCTTTTAATTCACGTTCAGAATATTTTAAGTAAGTTAATAAAATAATATTTACATATAACAAGTAATTGAAACAATTTGAAGAATCAACAAAAATTATCTTTATAAATAAAGTTTAGGTTGCAGACAGAGTAACTCTGTATTTCTGCCGAGCGGAGTGAGCGGACGAATATTCAACTTCATGCTTCAGAAGATTGTGCTGTTACAAGAAGTAGACTTCAAATTTTATAAAAACTTACAAATGTATTTAGACCAAAAAATACAGAGCTGCTTTGACCCCAGCCTAATTATTGTCGGCTATGCACAAAGAAACTTATTAACAAATTATATGGTTACTAAATACAAAATTATGTTAAATGTTACATTAATTTAAAAATATTGTAAATTGCGATATTTCCCATAAATAATTTCCAATGTAGTCTTTTTTGTACTTATATGCATTTATATAAAACACATACATACCTACATTAATAATGTGCCCTTTAGCTGTCTTTGTTTATCATTTTGTAAATAAAACGGTTTGATTCATTATTCATTCAATACAGATTTTTTTTGTTTCAGTAAATTGGTAACTTACATATTAATAAATAAAACTAGTTGGAGTTGCAGGCAATATAATTAAAAATTAATTACACACCGTCGTTTCGACTGTTAATCAGACTTCCTCACTTTGATAATTAATAACTTATAAGATCTACATGTAAAAAATGTTAATGTCGTATATCGTCAAAAAATAAAACACATACTCTCTTCCGGTTCAACATACTTTAGTATTTAAATATTAGTATCACCCTGAGGAAGATTGACAGTCGAAACGTCGATGTGGAATTAATTTTTAATTATATTGATTGTATTTAATAGTTATTTACGATACAAGTACGTAAAGCTAGTCTTTAGTCACGAATTGGTCAATTAAAACAAGAGCGTAGCGAGTGTTTTAAGACAGCTGAGTGACTAAGTTGGAAATGAGTACATTTTCGCTCCGGTTTCAGAAAAATATGTTTCTAAATTTATTCAAAATATCTCAATATTTGTAGAAATTGCGTTGCCCCAATAAAAAAATGTAGGTATACATAAATAAGCAGTTCAAAGCTCAGGGTTGTGAAAACTGGCGAATATTGATGAGAGCGTGTTATTTTTTTAATGTACAGAATGAATATTAATAAGAATAATTGCAAAATTAAAGATGCAGAGAACGGTTGTGAAATTCAAGAAGCTTTAATGTTAGATGTCAACAATTATTAATTCCATAATAAATGCAAATAAATGTTATTTTCGGTTTCCATGGAAATATACAGTGATTAGGTAAAATTAAGTTATCGTCAATTTACAACACTCACTGAAATATAACACTGGAACGTCAACTGACGCTGAAAATGCGAGCTGGGAGAGAGAGAGAGACAGTCGTTGGGTTACATATCTTTGTTGTACAATCCGCTTATAAAAGTGGCACCAAAATACCAGATTTACAGCAGAGACTGCCGAAGCTATAAATCTGTTTGGTGCAGAGTTGAACACATATTTTTTTGCCGATTTGTTAATATTAATTTAGTGATTATTTTATATACATATTTTGAAGGTCATCGCTATCAAATTATGTTGCCTGAGTTTGTTTAACGGTTGCTATGTAATAGTTATTTACATTACAAGGAAGGTAAAGCAGTTTTTACTGCTGAATGGAGGAAATGACCGGCGAGCCTGTCACCTCCTTGAAAGCAGTAAAAACAGTTACCTTGCGTGTATTGTTCAACATTTTACTTGTTACTCATTTGTAAATCAAATTAAAATTATAACCAAGTCCTGTCAGTTACACACAACTGTTCTGTCAATAATTATTTCAAATGATTTTGCATAAGCCTTGTAAGCATTACTGTGGCAACGTGCATTGTTTATCTTGTTTACTAGCTTGTAAAATTTTTACAATGTAGCTGTCAATTAGTAACTTGGAAAGATTCATTTTCAAAGGCAATACATGGCTTGGGTAAATGGTGTTTACAAGTGAGTAACAAGTAAAATATTTTTACAGACTATGCATAAAAGTAATACTGTTAGCAATTCGTAAAATGTCACCTTTAATGTCAATCGGCAAAAAGAAATTTAAGAAAGGTTTCCGTATGTAATAAAATTTAAAAAATACGTCGGAAGAGGATTTAAAATTTTAAAGTATTGATATTGAACGATTCATAACATCTACACAACTTTACACAATCCTTCTTGAAATTAAATATCAATTATATTAAATAAAAAATCAGAAATTTTGTTTCATTCTAATCGCACATTTAAAAGTTTGATGGTTTCCTGTGATACAATTTTTTTTTTGCAATAGGATTGTCGACTCAGAAATAATCAAAGAAGCTTATCACAACTTTGCAGAACACCCTGGATAAAAATTAAATAATACATTAATATAAATGAGTTCAATTCAACATAATGTATGTGAATTTCAAAGAATCTTCAGGAAATTAAACAATACATTGTTAAATAGTATTTTTACCTCCCGCCTACCTCTAGGTACGACAGGTATTGTTTTTGGTCAAAAAATTGGGTAGTGAGTTTTCAATGAATAAGCACGTTTTAGGGTCCCTACAATACGATTTTACTATTTTCGCGATGATGTCTGTATGTATGTATGTATGTGTGTGTGTGTGTAGTCGGTGTCAATTTTTCGTCTCGCATAACTCAAATACTATAATCCCAAAAAATACAATTTTGTTAATTATTGCTTCTTATATTTAAATGAAGAGCTGATTAGATTTTGGATAAAATTGGTCAACCGGAAGTAGCAGTTTACTTGAAGCCCTTAACAGTTTTTCGTGAAAAACACGGTTAAATTTCCTTTTTCAACAATTTATGTTATTCTGAAAGTTGAAGAATATTTAATTTTACATGTGTTTTGATTACACTAATTTTATTAATTTTCATTAGATTTAGAGATAATAAAATATAAAGAAATTAGATTTTACAAATCTTGCATTCCTAGTACACCATGGAAACATTTAAAAATTTTCAATTTTTTACGAAATGTGACACATGTGATTGTGAAGCTGTTTTCTTAGTGAAATATATGTCATAAAATTAAATAAATATACAAAAGAAAATTAAAATTCTCAAATATAAAGATAATAAACAAATAAGTAGGTATGTTTCTGTATCATCAAATACTATTTTGTACCGTTTAAGAGTAGTATTGGGCGGGAGGTTATGTGCTGGGCACATCAAATTTTTTACTTTTGTACTAGACGCAACATTTTTTTCTTAGCAACCGTTCTACAAACAAGTGTTAGATAAAGAAAGGTAGCCTTACGACATTTATCTCTCTATCTGGCTCAGGACCGTTTTGCGGTTTCATAAAAGCCTACAAGTTAACGTTCCAGTATTACTGTATTTCAGTGACAACACTGATAAGTGTACGAGAAAGTATGTGCAAAATATTAAGATCGTGCTACATAATTTTATTTCAAGTTGTATTAATAATAAAATCTTAAATATCCTTAAAAGTGTACGCTCATATGAGCCATTAATTGGCTATTTTGATAAAAAATCTTATTACAACACGGACACCTATAATTTTTATTTCCTGAATGTGTTTTAATATGCGATTTCAAATGACTATTTTGAGCAAAAGCCTTTCCACAAATTGAACACTTAAAATTTTTAATCCCTAAATGTAAATTCATATGTTGCTTCAAATGACAAATTTGTGCAAATTTCTTTTTGCAAATAGTACATTCATGATCTTTAATACCTAAATGTATTTTCATGTGTAGTCTTAAATGACTCTTTTGCAAGAATTTCTTTTCGCAAATTGAACATTCAACATTTTTAACCAAAGTTCCTTTGTGGTGTTTCATATGTGAAATTAAATTACTTTCGGATGATAAATTTCTACCGCAAATTGAACATTGAAATACATCTTTAATACCTAAATGTTTTTTCATATGCTTATCCAAATAACTCTGTTTTAAAAATATTGTTGTACATTGTGAACATGGATAACAGTCTTTTAAAGTAATATCAGATGAATTTGTAGTTTTACTAGTGTTATTTTCACTGACAAGACTTGGTCCAGCCTCTTCTATTTTATCCGATTCTGGTTCGCATTTTACAAATTCATGCTGAAGATCTTGAATTGCGCTGCTGTCATATTCGAGAGGTTCTTCTTTGATGTCAATGTTTTCAATCATATCGATTTGTTTGTTCTCCGATATATTTTCTTCCTCCATAAATTGTTTATGACAATTTATATTTATTTGAGGTTCACTTATCTGCTCCTCGCTACATAAAAGCAACGGATCTTCAGGTTCTTTTTTAATTCGTAATGCAATATCAATCTCCTGTTTTTCGACTTGTGCATAATTTATTTTCGTTTGTTTGTCCTGGACGTTACAGTTTATTTGTAACTGTCGTGTGTACTGCGTCAACCTGCTATAATTCTCTATACACTTTTTCTTAAATACGTGAAATAATCGAAGATCTGCATGGCATGGAGAACAAATGTACAAAGGATTTGCCAAATCCGAAAACACCTGAAAGAAACAACATACTCTAATATTTGTTTAGATAAATCTCCTTGCACATTCATTAATTTTAATTTAGTTTACATGGGGCAAACGCCCCTCTTTACCATTTGTTGATGGTGTAACAATTACAAATCATTTATTGACCACAGAGAAAAAACAAATATGAGGGCTTGTTATGTTTTGGCTACAACTAGAAATACGTCAAATCTAACCAACAAAACAAACTAATTCATCTAGATTACATTAATGGTTGATTTTATAGACAGTATATTAAAATTATTTTCCACTTACAAGTTCTGGTAGGACATATTTAACTTGAATAAATATGTCATATTCTATTCCTTTGTGAAATAATGTGTTTAAATTATGCTGGTTATTTAAACACACGAAGCAAATATTGTTTGGGTCGTACATTTTTAAAACACACACTGTACAAAATTATATTTATTATTTAAATGCAGAATATACACTGTTTATATTCAAAACAAAACGTTTTGGTTTTGACACAATTCTGATGGCTTCAACAAACATATGACATGACGTGGATGGCAAATGGCAACATATAAAGTATATTCCTACCGTTTTGTAAAATGTTCACAAGAGAAATCAATATTTTTCTGTGCTTACCACCTGCTGATCACAAATATAGTGCTTACAGTGCAATGAAATGGGAGAGGGAGCATTTATTTAATAAGTAAATAGTATATTGAACAACTAGTATTACAATTAGGCATTGAACACGAGTTGTTCATACTGCTTTTCCTATTTCACGTTCATAAATTCAATAAAATAAAATTGTACGGCATGTTTAACATACCAATGGTCACCAAGGGGCTTTGCCCGCGGGGCCTATCGGGTCCCAGGCCGCAACCCTGACGCAGAGGCTCCGATTAAATAATTTTACGTGAGCAATGACAGCCCCAAGTTTGACAGACTGTTTATTTTATAATAAATTTCCTAAAAACAGTTGCACAAAATTCAATTTTGTAGCATTGTTTTTGAGAAAAACAGTGTCACAAAATTGACCTTGTGTACGTGAAATAGGAAAATGAAATTTGTTCACTGATTCAGATGCAGATACTAAATCTCTTCAACTTTTAATTGAAACATTTTGTTCTTACATTACAGTACATTAATAGTATATTGTGTTATTAGGAGTAAATGTGATACTTTGGGTGCTGAGCATGTAAGTTTGAACGACGAGCGAAGCGAGTCGGACAATTACATGCGAAGCACCCAAAGACACATTTACTCCGAATAACACATGCTATTTTTTCTTCAAACATAGAAAATAAAATTATAAATATTATAAAATGCTCAAAACTTCAAAAAATATTCTGTCTTATCTAGCATTTCAAGTTGCCGTAGAATATGCTGTTTTGTTATTTTTGTTTATTTGTTTCATTTTTAACTGTCAAATTATTGAATTACAACCTAACTATTTTTCATAATATTTTACTTTGTCCGCCGCCGGCGTAAATGTGTTGCCAAGGAAACACTTTTACGCCGGCGGCGACAATATTGGACTTCTGCTTGTTGAATACAAATACATAACAACGTACTTTTATGACGTTTGAAGAAAAAAACTTTTTAAGTCCAAATATTTCGTGCGTTTTTTTTTTTATTAAAATGTTGTACATTTAAATTCATTAGTATCTGAATAGCTATATGTCGTAAACGACTATTAGATACATATTTCACATCTTCTTTCAAATAATTTCGTGTATAGTAAGTACAATTCGAATTATAAATTTACATATTTATTACAAAGTGAACACTTAAAGTATTTACTACCTAAAGGTACATCTCTATGGTGCTTTAAACGACAAATTTGTGCAAATTTCTTTTTGCAGGTAGGACATTCAGGATTCTTAGCGCTCTGTACATATCTCCGTTTACAAACAGAACATTCAACATCTTTAAACTCTGCATGATTCCTTACATGTATTTTTAAATTAATTTTACTCGATAGCTTCCTGTTGCAAATAGGACATTCATATACATCTTTAATACCAAAATGTGTTTTTAAATGTTTCTCTAAATATTTCTTCTCAGAAAACTTAATACTACACAATCTACATTGAAAATAGTCTGTAACAACTTCAGCTTCAGTATGAAGCTTTTCATGTTTTTTTAATTTGGCTATACTAAACAGTTTCTTTTTGCAAAATGCACATTCAAAAACACCTTTATCTAAATGTGCTTTTAAATGTTTTTCTAAATATCTCTCTTCGCAAAATTTTACACCGCAATATGAACATTGAAAAAAGTCTATGCCATTAATTTCAGATTCATTTGAATCAATATTCTTATTATTTTCACTAGTCAAACTTGGTCCAGCATCTTGTAAATTCTGTGGTGTTGATTCGCACTTCACAAATTCCTGAAGTTCTTGGTTTAAACTGCATTTAGATTTAATTGATTCTTCTTTAATGTCAATGTTATCTTTCACATCAATTTGTTCATCCACCAACATAAATGAGCACTCATTACTTTCTTGGATATTTAAGTTTTTATTCACCTCTAATTTTGGTTCCATATATTGTTCGTTATCATTTATAATCATTTTAGATTCGCTTGTATGCTCTTCTGTTGACTGTAATAACGATTCCTCTTGTTCTTCTTTAATATTTAATTCAACAAACAATTCACTTTTCTGTATTTCGACTTGATCATAATTTACTATTTCGGCTTTATTATCCTGGTCCTGGGAGTAATAATTTCTTTGCAAAATTAGTTCATAATGCTTTAATCGACTATAATTCTCTATACATTTTTTCTTAAATACATGAAATAAACGAAGATCTCCGTGACATGAAGAGCAAATGTACATTGGATTCGTCAAATCTGGAAACACCTGAAAGAAACAATTTCTCCAATATTTGTTTCAATAATACTGCTGAAGCATTTGTTTCCACTTGACACGTAGAATTATCATGGATAATTTAGTGTAAATCTTTCATAGTCTACGTAAGAAAAACAAAAAAAATGTGAGAGTTTGTTATGTTTTGGCTACAACTAATACGTAAAATATAACCAACAAAATCAACTCATTTAAAGATTCCAAGAACGGCTCATTTGATAGATAATAAATTATTATTATTGTTTACTTACAAGTTCTGGTATGACATATTTAAATATATCATATTCTATTCCATTATGGAATAATTTTTTCAATTCATGTCGATCACTTAGACACACAAAGCAAATATTGTTCGAGTCAAACATTTTTACAACACACACTGCACTAAATTATAGTTATTTTAAACTATAAATACAAAACAAAACGTTTGTAGATTTTAAACTATTAATACATAAAAAATTTGTATAATTTTCTGATAACTGCAAGAAATATGATGGCAGATGACAACACGAACAAGTATATTCGTACCGTTCTGCATAATGTTCACAAGAAACAATAATGTGTGTGAAATGAAATAAGTGGTCCCAGAACTCCTTATAATAAGCCTGGAAACTTGTGAGCATACTTATAAAATGTTCTATGTCTACAGCGAGAGAAATTTGAAATAATTTACAAATTGAGGAAAGCCATTTTTATTGGCGAAAGGGATAATTTTCATGACAAATGATAAATGCACACAGTACAAATGGAACGGCGATTGTCAGTCCGTTCATTAGATAATTCAAAGAGTTTAAAATATGGAAGATGAAGCAAATTTAAATTTTCGCAGCATTCAAAACAAACAAAATGTTATGTATTAAATCCGGCTTCTCTGATTGAAGTACAGCCAAGTACATGATTTTGCATACATCTACAATTAATGTCTTTTATTTTTTCAACGTACATTTTTCTGTTAACATTTATAAAAATATAATTTAGTACTACAATTAAAACTCTATATAAACGTATCTATAGTCACGAGTATCTTGCGTAATTTACACGAAGAATTATTTCTTTTCAAATGACTTTAAAAGTGTTTTTATAAGTGACCTTATCAGTCTATTTACATGATCAAGTTTTATGAATAAAAATATTCCACTGTCAAAAGTTCAGTTAGACCAACATAAATTTTATTCATTGATTTTTAGAGCTATGGGAGGAATGTATATTTTTTGTGAAAGAGCAAAGGACGGAAAAACTGAAGACGAGACGAGCGGCAAGGGGAAATGGAGAAAGCCTGTATTACGCTCATGAAGTTTTTCTTTTCAAACGATTTCAAAAGTATTCTCTCTCGCACAATGACGTAAGTGTAAGAGAGATAGATGAATTGATTTATAACGAAACACTAGAACATACCTTACTTTTTCTTATAAGTTTCAGCATTACCAACTTAGCTCGTGTTTATCTGTGTAGTATCTGTCAAACGTCGTTTATGTATATATTATTGGTGTATACAAGTATTAAATTTGCATTGAACAGAAAAATGGCAAACTGGAGGCGAGAAGAAATTGAAATCTTGGTAGATATTTATGAAAATTATCCAGCTTTGTACGCATTGAGATCATCCGATTATCACAACCGTAATTTGAAGAGAACTGCATATGAAGATCTTACGAAACAATTAAATGCGAGAATAAATAAAAATTTTAATGTAGAGGAAGTGAAAAGTAAATTGAATAAATTAAGATCGCAGTTCATAGAAATAATGGGAAAAATAAATGCTTCTAAGGCAATTGCAGCTTGTCCTGACGATGTGTACAGACCAACATGGTTTCTATTCAAACGGTTACAATTTATTCTTCCGCACATTAAACAAAGAAATGGGAAAAACATTTTAGATAATGCAAATGCATCTTTTTCGTGCATCGAGATGGAAAATCATTGTACGCAGGACTTGAAATCTGATCTAGAGTCTCAAACACAGGTAATTATCATTTATTATGCGAAAAGTTTGCTTTCTGACGTATTTAAATAAATTTCAACGGCAACTAGTTTTCTAGTTGTGTATTTGTTTTCTCGGCCATGTGGACAAATACAGTAATTTTTTAACAATGAAAGAACAATTTAAATAGCCTTCACTTTTATGATATTCATTTTTTTTAAACTAAACATTGTTCAACTAATTTTGAAGTATTACCAATTTCTATTTAAAACATTAACTGCCATAGTTTGTAACGACTGCTCATTAATTAATTCAACTTAAATTTGCTGTAACGTTTTTGAAAAGTGAGAAAAATATTCATATATTCTTGCATAACCGCCGTTTCGGTTTACACTTAAACCTTCTTTAGGCTCTAAAATTTACAACAATCATTACAACAAAATAATTAGTATAAAGAAGAGACACACACTAGTAAGATACAACAATCTTGTAACAAATGTATTTGTAAACAATTTGCAACATGATTTTTTGTTGTAAGCTTTTTCTAATAATTGCGTCTCTTGATTATTATAGTAATTATTTTATTGCTATGATTATTGTAAATTTAAGACTCCGAAGACGGTTTAAGTGTAAACTGAAATGTCTATTACTTAAGAAGAATAAATGTTGTATGACTAAGTTTTCTAGTATTTTTTACACTTTACAATACAGTCAAAAAAACATTAATTTTGTTACTCTTTACCTCTCGCCACATCTTGTAAAGGAGGTATAGGAATCATGCTAAGAATTCGGTAATGAGTTTTCAGAGGATGAGCACGTTTTAGGCTCCCTAGCATACGATTTTATTAGTTTCGCAATGATGTCTGTGTGCGTGTGACTGTCTGTCAGTCTGTGGAAATCTCTAAGGTTACGGTTTCTCAAAAACTATTAGTCAATAAATTGACCAAGTTTTCTTGTAAATTTAATTGAGTTTCATCGACTGTAAAAATAGTTAAAGCAAAAATTCTGAAACATGTTCAAAGTAGGTGAAATTTTAAAAAGTGCTACTCGATATCTTGGAAAATAGATGAGATATCTCAAAACGGCCACCAGTTCTGAAAACCTCATGGCCCAATTACCCAAAAACCAAATTTTCATTCAATTCTGAGACATTCGATTTTTTTCGTCAAATTTTTTTAAGGCCTTGAAAAATTAGCGTTTTTTAACTTTTCCCCATAAAATGTGAACCCATAGAGATATTTCAATAAAATTTGGCACACTTATGCAGTTCGACGAGCCCGATCCAACGGTGTGCTCTGCAACTTCGTATCTATTCCAGATTTTGAGTTATCGATAATCCAAAATTTTGAAGTTTGGAAAATTTGCAAAAAAAATTTTTTTCAAAATTAACTTAAAATTTGTTTGTGGGGTAATTGGGGCGTGGTAAGTTCAATGCCGTTGAGAGCGATTCAATATCTCGCTTAGTTTTTGAGATACAGGCCGGGAAACTTTGAGTTTTTACAATTTTTTACCCAAATCACATTTAGAGCCGTAAAATAATTTTGAGTACATAAAAATTAATTTAAAAAATATGAGGTATAAAGAAAACTATGCTGAATACAACGGTGAGGTCCTCATTTTTTTATCTTTACTAGTTTTGGAGATAGGTCCCTTGAAATTTAGAAGTTATTTCGAATTTTGTCCCATTTGGATATTTTGGCTCCAAAGTAAACGAACGACAATATTGACAATAAAACTTGAATAATAAATAAATATAAAAGCCATTAACACAATTCAGTTTACAATATTCTTCAAATTTTCTACAGAAAATAGCGCAACACTATATACTAAATCATGTACTTTTCCGTACGTTATAAATGATCCTGTATATATTTTAATCTTTATATTAGATGGAGTACGACGGTTTGATCAAAGAGGAGGTAATCGACTTGTCTCCTACATCTGCATCTACGGTATATGAAGACTCTTGGACGGAAGGTGAGCGAACAGAAAGTCCAGAATTGAGGGCAGATTTACGCGATATCAATAAATTTAACGAGCCAAGCAGAACAGATGTTGGTACATCCAGTAGGTCCACTCAATCAAACGAACCGTGTAAAACAGTCAAAAGAAAAGCAAATATTCCAATCGATGATTTTTTTAAAGAAGCCAGACACGCAATGCAACAATTAACAGCTGTACCCACAAATCCATTAATTAATACAGACGAATTAGATCATTTTTTTAATTACATAAAAGCAGAAACTAGAAAATTAAATAGCGATGCACAAGAACATGTAAAGAAAATTTGCTTCAATGCAATTATTGAAGCAAAACAAAAATATCAATAGGTTAATTTAGATTTTATTATGTAAGATTTGTTTGAGAATAAATACATATTAATAATATTGTTCATTATTTTGCCATGGTACCCGTCCAATACCATTGAAATACTTTTTAAATTCATTTCTAATTTCCAATACAGGAATACTTGGTCTTCCATACTGAAATGCAACAGTTCGCATCTGTGTAACATCATTTCTCCATGAACCCAACACCAAATTGCCATCATCGTCTTCTCTATCCACAAGTTCAGAGGTAATATAATCTGGACTTTCATCTTTCAAAAAATTATGTAAAGCACAACATGTCAAAATTATAGTTTCAACTGTTTCTGGATTTAATTTAATTCGCGTTAAAAAAATACGAAAACGGTTAGATAATATTCCGAAACCGTTCTCAACGACTTTGTGAGCTCTGCTAATTCTATAATTGTAAGTTCCTTGTTCCATTGTCGAACTTCTTTTCGGAAACGGTTTCATTATGTGCTTTTGTAGAGGGAATGTACCATCAGCTACAAAAACATATGGCACTGGAGATACACAGCCAGGTAAAGGTTTTTCAGGTGGAATTTGTAATATATTTTTATATAATGCAGTATTTAAATTACTGTCTTTAAAGTGTTTGCCGTTTTTCTCTGCGTGTACATATATAAATTTATAGTTTGCATCGACAAGAGCTAATAATACAAGACTACTGGATTGATTTGAAGATTCAAATTCTACGTGCTTTCCGTCTAATGCACCTATGCAATTTGGTATATTACACTTTCTCAAGAATGCATCTGCAATACTGTTCCATTCATCTTCAGAGTTAGGAACCTGAAATATATGTTTTTAAATAATATGCTTCTGTTTGCTGTTTCACCATTGAAATCTCGAGAATTATAAGACGCATGACTTCGCTTAAATTGCACAATATTGTCACACTAGTAAGTTAATAGTTGTTTTTGTTTTTGCCGAAAAAAAAATGTATAGTTAAGTAGATACAGACAAAAATAGTTATTTATATATCATGGCACCAAAAGTTAATTTTTTATTACTAATATGGAATAAACCATATGAGTAATAAAAAAAATACTTTAGTGCCGAGGTATACATTATATTGTTTCCGAAATGGTTAAATTATTAATTAAAAACATAAATAAATAGCATTATGTATTTGTAAAACGTTAGCTAGCTGTTGAGACGAGGATGGCTGTGATAACAAAAATACTGTCAAAGTATCAAATTTGCTTATAATTTTCATATTTTTTTATGTTCTTAGACGTGATCTGCATTAAATCCGATAAATTATTATCAAAGATAAATAATAAATAAATTCACCATTAATATTATAGAATAATTTGTTATTTTAGGTTTGTAATTGAAGTTTGACATAAGAGTCTGTTTAACTTTAGCTACTATTTCGGCTAACTTATTTTCATTTGTAAATCATCAACTATAAAATAAAAACGTCTACCTAATTACTTATTTTATATGAAACTAAAAGAACTATCAATTATTTGTTTATAAAATTTTATTTGTTACTTTAAATGCAACTTAGCTTATTTCTGGAAAAATATTTCGTGAATTCGTTGTTAGACGAATAAAAAATTAGTATTTATTTTCACAGAAAATACTATTAGAAGTATACAAAGTTATACAACATTACAATCAGAAAAAAATTGCTACTATTGATTCCATTTAAAAAAAATATAAGTTTGTGTCATATCTTGAATATAAGCCACAGAAAAAAGTATTTTTCTAGCAACCGATTAGACAATCAAAATACGTATCTTTTTTATTTGAAACATTTCTCTCAATATGCAATAGTTTATAAATAATTTAAAAATGAAAAAAGCCAAGGAAAATATTTTTTTATTCATATCTAGTGAGTTATGTATGTATTTTATCAGATACACAAAAACATCATTAAATTGGCCTACCAGTTAAGCAACTTTTGTCTAATTTAACCGAAATCGTAGCTCTTTAGTTGTCGAGATCCCAATGGTGAACCTCGAAATTAAAACATGTACAGGGTGATTCATAACGTACGGAAAAGATTGAAAGAAAGGAAGATTAAAATAATGTTTTTCTCTTAATAAATTTTTGATGAAAACTGAATAACCAAAAAGTTACAGCAAATTAAAGTTCTTTCAAATTAATGCCCACCTATTGAATATCTCTTAAAATAAATGGGAAAAATTATTCTTTTCTCCTTGTCATAGAAATATGTTTCTATAACAATGTTTTACAAACTAGTCATTCCACAACTAAAAATTGTTATGGAATTCACTAGCATTCCATACGCAGAGTATGGAATATTTTCGACGAATCAGAGCCGCATATTAGAACGATATATGAAGTATCTTGATTCAGTTACTATGGTTACGTCTGTTTGTTTTAATTTTATTTATTTGAGTTTGACGTTTACAACAGTTTTATATTTGTATATTTCCAAAATCTTGTTATAGAAAGTATAGTCTACAACATGTAACGGAATGGCCTATCCCACACTCGCAAACCGTACAAACTTTTTGCTCGTGTGGAATATGTGCCATTCCATTACTTGTTGTAGAATATACTATTCTTTCAAAAAATAATGACACAAGCAGAGAATTGTAGAAATCATTTCAATTAATGAAACTTATTCCATTAACTAATCATGTCTACTAAAAGTATTAACAATTTTACCCTTAATATATATTTTGACGTTTAATGAATTGACATTTAGATGGATTTCACCGGCAACTTGTTTTATATTGTATTTTTTTTTAAAACTAGATATTGTTCAACTAACTTTCAAGTATTCCTAATTTCTATTTAAAACATAATTAACTGAGTAGTTTATAACGACAACTTATTAAATAATTCAACTTTAATTTGCTGTAACTGTTTGGTTATTGAGTTTTTGTCAAAAGTTTATTTAAAAACAAATAGTTATTTACTTTACAAGTGGGCAAAGTAAGGAATTACCCACGAGAGAAATCTTAGCTCACGAAACCGAAGGCTGAGTGTGATAATTTTATCAAATGGGTAATTCCACTTTGCCCACGTGTGAAGTATAACGTTTTATCCAACACTTCTTAATAAATGAAAAATTTATTAAAGAAATATTATTTGACAGTGACATATGCTTTAAATTTTTAAATTAAAATGTCAGTCGAAGTAGTTACCAAGGTGTTGTGTGTTATTATTATTGTTATAAATAAAAAAATACTCACTAGTGGCTTTCCTCAAAATTATACCCACTAGTGGGTAATCTGTTACTTTGCTTGTTTAAAATCGCCATATTTATAGAGCATTTTTGAGAGGTGTTGGATAAAATATATTTATTTGAGACTTCCTAGTTACATTTCCAAACTTTTCTGAAACATCCTGTGTATATTTATTTTAAAACAAATTACCTTCAAATATTTATCTTTCAAAACGTTATGAATCACTTCACAACATTCAGGAATAATTTTCGAAAGAGTAGTTGCCGGAATTCTTGTTGAATACATTATATCTTGGTAACTCTCCCCCGTAGCTAAAAATCTAAGAGTTACTATTAAACTGTCCCTCGCAGTTATACTTAAACGGATGTTAGTTTCGTTTTGTTCAATATGTGGCTTCACAAAGCACAAAAGTTTTAGAAAGGTGAGTTTATCCATTCCTAAATAATTTTTGTACGGAAATGGGTCTTCAGAAGCCAGTTCATCATGGACTAATGAAACTGATCCAATATTTGTAGTGTTTCTTTTTTCTATCCGATTTCGAACACCAGAACTTCGTTTTCTTCTTTTTTTATTTTCGCAATGTTGTGCTACTAACGCAGCAAGTCCAATAAGTGTCACACATTTTATTTTTCTTAAACGATCTTGTAAAACTGTTTTGTTAGAACCTGAATAACAATTATAATATTTTACTTACAAATATTGAAGTATAATGTATATACCAGTGACGTATAATTGGTAAGATTAGACGTCATTGGTATATACATACCTCTACAAATTTAAATGGTTTATTATCAACTAATACAATTCGGCACTTATATATTTTAAGTCACTTAAAACTTGATCATGTAAATAGGCTGATAGGTCACATAAAGACACTTTTAAAGTCACTTGAAAAGAAAAACTTCATCGTGAAGTATGTACGCTTAATATACGTTTATAAAACTTGTTACATATTGTTTTATTTTTTAAAATACATCTTTTGTGGCTGGTATCCCAAGATCTTTGTCTTTAGTTTTGGTTTTAGCGCTGTGCAATATTCTAAAATTATTTTGTAATAAAATGTTTCGAATAGAAGTTATAGAGAAATATACGAGTATTATCTATCAATTTTATTTGAAGAATTTTTTATAAAATAAGTTTAGAAGCTAAAACACTTCTCTTAAAACATCCAAAAACAGAGCTTGTAATACCATCCACAAAAGATGTATTTTTTAAAAATTTCATTTTTCTTATCTTAATTTGCGATTGTAGAAAAAGTATTATGTTAATCATTTTATAAATTCTTTTTTTATACACTCGCTAAAGAGATTTTTATAAAACTTGTTACATAATATACTACTAATTTTTTTTTCTTAATATATAGTAACCATTTTAAATACTTGCGTCGTAAAAACAATAGTATCACCACATGAGAGAAATGTATTTTTTCCTCATTGTATTACAGCGCTCTCCTCTCGAAAAAATTATAAATTTCTTTCACTAGTTCTGTAATACACTATTATGAATAATAGTATATTGTGTCATTAGGAGTAAATGTGATACTTTGTGTGCTGAGCATGTAAGTTTGAACGACGAGCGAAGCGAGTCGAACAATTACATGCGAAGCACCCAAAGACACATTTACTCCGAATAACACATGATATTTTTTCTTCAAACAGAAAATAAAATTATAAATATTATAAAATGCTCAAAACTTCAAAAAATATTCTGTTTTATCTAGCATTTCAAGTTGCCGTAGAATATGCTGTTTTGTTATTTTTGTTTATTTGTTTCATTTTTAACTGTCAAATTATTGAATTACAACCTAACTATTTTTCATAATATTTTACTTTGTCCGCCGCCGGCGTAAATGTGTTGCCAAGGATACACTTTTACGCCGGCGGCGACAATATTGAACTTCTGCTTGTTGAATACAAATACATAACAACGTACTTTTATGACGTTTGAAGAAAATAATTATTATAAAAGTAACACTTACTTTTTTGTTTCACATTCATGAAACAAAAATACTACTTTTCTTACTAGTTGAATAAATAATTAATAATGGAATATTCTCAAAAGAGTTTTAATAATTTAAGAATATACTTAGCTATAAACAACAAATTTTCATTAAGAATCGGGCAAATAGTCCAAAATAAATTTGCTACTGTAACAACTTACTAGTTGCTACAAAAAAAATTGTACCTCCCGCCACATCCTGTAAGAGAGGTATAGAAATCATGCTAAAAAATTGGTAGTGAGTTTTCAGTGGATGAGTACGTTTTAAGGTCCCTAAAATACGATATTAGTAGTTTTGCGATGAAGTCTGTGTGTGTGTATGTCTACCAGTCAGTCTGTCTGTGTGTGTAGATTTCTGGAGTGACGGTTTCTAAAAATTACTTAACTGAAAATTTTTATATTTTGCTGATAATCCAATAACCGGAAGTGATAGATTATTTGAAGCCCTATCAAGTTATTTTGAAGCGGTTTAATTACAATTTTTGTTATTAGAATAATGTTTCAATTATTATATACAATCGTATGAAACATTTTTCTCTCACTGTCCCAATTTACGAATTATAATACGTTGAAGAAAAATAATATTTTGACATTTAAAACTGCAAACCTGTGCACTTTGAAAAACGAAACAACGCTTGAAAAATGTCATTTTTTTGACATATATAATGATGAATAGTATATTGTACAAATGAGCATGTAATAGTACTCATTTCCTACGAGTATGTAATGGACATTCCATGCGAGTTGTACACTATACTTTTTCTACGACCACAATGTTATTTCCTAATTAATTTATATTTTAATAATAAATTTGTCACGTTTTCACCATTCCAATATTTGACAATTCTAAATAAGTATCCTAGCAATGGCACCTGTATTGAAATGAAATGACCTATGTTGAAATACTCACAAAACAAATTCATTTCGCACGATGCTTGCAATGTACCTCATATCCCAAGCAACAACAAACATACAATGAGCAGATTTCTAAGTGGTCGTAGAAAAAAACTAATTTTTTTTAAAGGGATGAGCGTTCTGCATTGTTTGATAAGAAATCTATGGCGGGAGGTATTGTGATACCCACAACAGTTTAGTTTTTGACAGCTAATGAAATATTTCAATATATCAATAGCAAGTTGCTACGATAGCAACTTCGTTAGATAATTAAGCCGATTAGCTGATTTCATGAGTTTTTAGATGTTTTTGCAAATTACCTTTCAGTACAAAGTTTTTGTTACATACAGAGCATTTAAAATTTTTCGAAGTATCGTGAGTTTTCGAATGCCTTTCGTGATCTTTTTTTGTTATAAACCTTTTATTGCAGACTGTACATTCGAAATCCTTCGAATCCGAATGATATTTCATATGCGCCACTAATGTACTATTTCGCGACAATTTTTTATTACATACTGTGCATTGAAATTCATTAGTATCAGAATGACTTTTGATATGTCGTTGTAAACGACTATTAGATACATATTTTTTATTGCAAATAGTGCATTCAAAATCCTTAATACCCAAATGACATTTCATATGCATTTTTAGAAAATGATTTTCTGAAAACTTTTTGTGACAAATTGAACATTCACATACCTTAATACCCAAATGTGACTTCATGTGCCGATTTAAAGTGCCTTTTTCTGTGAATTTACTACTACAAATTGAGCATTCAAAATCTCTAATACCCAAATGATATTTCATATGTTGTTTCAAATGATTATTTCGCAAAAACTTTTTTTTACACACGGAACATTCTAAATCTTTCACACCTAAATGGAATTTCATATGTTCTTTCATATAACTACGTCTAAAATATTTACTACAAACTGTACATTGTAACTTTTGAGTTGCTGTCCGCGCTTCTGCGTTCGAATTGTTAACTTCACTTGCACTAGTTCCAGCTGAACCGTCATCTTGCACATTATCTGACATGGATTCGTTTTTAACAAGTTGTTGGTAAAGTTCTCGATCTGCACTGTCGTCAGATGAAAAAGATTCTTCTTTAAAGTTTATATCATCCTGTTCTTGTTCGTCATCCTCTTCTGTATAGTCCATAAAATCTTCTAAAACAGTTTCTTCTTCATTGGAAAACGACAATGAATCTTCATTCTCTACTTTAATACTCGGAATGATTACCATTTCAGGTTCTGCAACTGGTACTGATTCTTTATCGTCTCCCAGGAGAGCACTAATTTTCTCTGGAGTAATATTCAAATCAATATACGGTCCCTGTTCTTCTTGCTTTATGATCGTTTCATTACTATTTTGTATGTCACTGAAACTTTGTTTTTGCTCCTGGATGTTGCTGGTGTCTTGTGTCAAACGATCATAATTATCTAAACATTGCTTCTTAAACTTGTAAAATGACTGAAGAGGTGTGTGACAAGAAGAACAAATGTACACTGAGCTCTCAGAGCACAATATTGGCTGAAAGAAGAAAACGCTTTCTAATAATGCATGTTCGAACCCTCCATTTTTCTTTGGCAATACAAAAGAAATATAATTGTAAATATTATATACTTACGAGTTCTGGAAAGACATATTTGAGATATGTAACTATCTCATTTTCTTTTCCTTTGTACAACACTTGATTCAATAAGTTTTGATCACGATTGCATAAACACACAAGACAAACATTGCTGATATTATTCATTTTTGCGAAAAACACTCAAAACAGTACTAAATTTTCAATATTCCATTGCTAATGGTAAATGTAAACAAGTTCAAGCAACAAGCGCATAGAACATCACCTGTCAAACAAGACTAATATTCCTACCTTTTCATAAAATGTACTCACTGATTTTATCAAATTTACGTGAAAATGAATTTTCAAAAAAAAATTTGCGCAGGACGATGGACGATTTTCCGAAAATTTGATTTTGTTCATGCATTTAAAGTGAAAATTGAAGTTAAAAAATATTTGCGTGAAGCGCAAAGTTAATTCCGAAAAAACTTATTGATTCATGCATATTTGCTCACAGGCAAATCAATAAAACACAAATCCCAAACCCCCCAGCATATTTTTCCTTTTTTTTTTAAGAATTATCGAATATCGGACCTGATCTGTTCTTTGGATTGGTCCGTCGTACAATACAACAATTTTTACAAAGAAATATTACAATATAAGATATTATAATACATTTTATTGTATAAATAATCTTCTTCGTTCTGACTGCTGAAGACAAACATGTTCGAGGGCCGAATTCTACGCCTGGTGGTGGCCGCGGATCACCGGACGACTTTTCGAAAAGTTGATTTTGTATATGCATTAGCAAGTGAAATATAATTTACAAAAAAAAAAAAAATTGCGAGGAACGGTGGACGATTTTTCGAAAATTAGGTTTTGTTTATGCATTTGCAATGAAAATTAATTTCCAAAATACATTTTACCCGAGACGGTGGACGATTTATCGAAAATTTTATATTTTATGCATTTGTAATGAAAATTAATTTCCTAAATACATTTCCGCGAGACGGTGGATAATTTCTCGAAAATTTAATTGTTTATGCATTTGCAAGTGAAATTTAATTTACAAAAAAAAATTTGCGCGGGACGGTGGACGATTTTTGTAAAATTTGGTTTTGTTTATGCATTTGCAAGTGAAATTTAATTTACAAAAAAAAATTTGCGCGGGACGGTGGACGATTTTTGTAAAATTTGGTTTTGTTTATGCATTTGCAAGTGAAATTTAATTTCCAAAAAAAATTTTGCGCGGGACGGTGGACGATTTTTGTAAAATTTGGTTTTGTTTATGCATTTGCAAGTGAAATTTAATTTCCAAAAAAAAATTTGCGCGGGACGGTGGACGATTTTTGTAAAATTTGGTTTTGTTTATGCATTTGCAAGTGAAATTTAATTTCCAAAAAAAAATTTTCGCGGGGCGGTGGACGATTTTTGTAAAATTTGGTTTTGTTTATGCATTTGCAAGTGAAATTTAATTTCCAAAAAAAATTTTGCGCGGGACGGTGGACGATTTTTGTAAAATTTGGTTTTGTTTATGCATTTGCAAGTGAAATTTAACTTCCAAAAAAAATTTGCGCGGGACGGTGGACGATTTTTGTAAAATTTGGTTTTGTTTATGCATTTGCAAGTGAAATTTAATTTCCAAAAAAAATTTGCGAGGGACGGTGGACGATTTTTGTAAAATTTGGTTTTGTTTTTGCATTTGCAATAAAATTAATTTCCGAATTACATTTACGCGAGACGGTGGATGATTTCTCGAAAATTTGATTGTTTATGCAATTGCAAGTGAAATTTTATTTCCAAAAAAAAAATTGCGCGGGACGGTGGACGATTTTTGTAAAATTTGGTTTTGTTTTTGCATTTGCAATAAAATTAATTTCCGAAATACATTTACGCGAGACGGTGAATAATTTCTCGAAAATTTAAATAATTAAAAACGTACAGACAATAATAATACTGCGAGAATTCTACATACAATGGCTGGTATTGCCAACCCTGATTAGGGGTGACTAATTTTAATTAACTGGTGACAGAAATTCCAAAATTATTTCAAAAATAAATGCTACTAATAAAACTAATAAATTTTAATACATTTCTCTACACAGAGAGACTTTAGAAAAAATAAAAATTGTGTGAATAATTATAGAAAAAATTCAGGGTATATTTACTTTATGTTATTTAACAACGAATATTTTATAAATTCGCATAACTTAAAACTAATGTGTATAGTGTACGAAACGGGGGTAGCTAAATATATAAACATAGGGCAGAGCGAATTTATAAAAACTGTAGCTAAGGTAATGAAAAGAAATTAATTTTCATCCCCATCAGAGGATGTGCAAGAAGTAAAAAATATGCCCTGAATATAAATAATGATTAAATAAATTAAATAATTTTGTATTATTTTATTTCAAGCATTTATCTCCAAAATAATTAAGGGCCGTTAGACAACAGAAAAATGAAGATGCGCCCTCAACCACCGTTCATACTAACAGCCACTATATATAAAATATCGAAAAATTTTGCGCAGGACGGTGGACGAATTTTCAAAAATTTGGTTTTGTTTATGCATTTGCAAGTGAAATTTAACTTCCAAAAAAAATTTTGCGCGGGACGGTGGACGATTTTTGTATAAGTTGGTTTTGTTTATGCATTTGCAAGTGAAATTTAACTTCCAAAAAAAATTTTGCGCGGGACGGTGGATGATTTTTGTAAAATTTGGTTTTGTTTATGCATTAAATTTAATTTCCAAAAAAAATTTTGCGCGGGACGGTGGACGATTTTTGTAAAATTTGGTTTTGTTTATGCAATTGCAAGTGAAATTTAATTTCCAAAATATATTTTACGCGAGCCGGTGGACATTGATTTCATTTCCCTAAATTTATCTTTGATAAATCATCGCCCAAATAATTATAATCGGTATCAGATAAAATTCAAAATATAGATTGTGTTCGAACTTAAAACATTTTAATTTAATCGTTGTCTGTATTCAATAATAATACCGCGAGAATTCTACATACAACGGCTGGAAGTGCCAACCCTGATTAGGGGTGACTAACTTCATTTAACTGCTGGCAAAAACTCCTGGATTTTTTAAATGATAAATGCTATTAATAAAACTAATAAACTTTAATGCATTTCTCTACCCAGAGAGATGTTAACAAAAATAAAAATTGTGTGAATAATTTTAGAAAAAAATCAGGGGATATTTACTTATGTTAATTAATAATTAATATTTTATAAATTCGCATAACTTAAAACTAATGTGTAAAGTGTACGGAACGAGGGTAGCTAAATATATAAACACAGGAAATTGCGAATTCATAAAAACATAGCTAAGTTAGTTTTCATCCCCATCAGAGGATGTGCAAAAAGTAAAAAATATGCCCTGAATATAAATCGTGATTAATTAATCCAAATACATACAAATAAATGTGTATTACTTTTCTTTCAAGCATTTATCTCCAAAACAATCAAGGAACGTTTGACAACAGAGAAATGAAGCCGCCGCCCTCAACCAGCGCTCGTACTAACAGCCACTATTTATAAAATGTCGCAAAATTATTAATGGATTCAGAAAAAAATTAAACTAAATTATTCAAAGTTAAAACACAAGCTAAATTTCTTATTTTATATGATATCGATCACAAATACTTGATCGCTATAATTTAATTAATTCACCAAAAGCAATGCTAGGTAAATGAAAAGAAACTACCGAATGAGAAAACTACCCTCAAAATGTTACACACCAAAAAAATTTTGCGCGGGACGGTGGCCGATTTTTGTTAAATTTTGTTTTGATTATGCAAATGCAAGTGAAATTTAATTTCCAAAAAAAATTTTGCGCCAGACGGTGGTCGATTTTTATTAAATTTTGTTTTGATTATGCAAATACAAGTGAAATTTAATTTCCAAAAAAAATTTGAGCGGAACGGAGTACGATTTTTTTGAAAAGTTGGTTTTGTTTATACATCTGCAATAGAAATTAATTTCCAAATACATTTTATGCGAGACGGTGTACGATTTCTCGAAAATATAAATAATTAAAAATATACAGACAAATTTTTAAAATCATATGTGATACAGTTTGATAAATAAATAAAAATAATTAAATCTTTCATCCCTACACTAGCAGCCAATGCGCATATGGTCGTGCTGCCATTATTTCTCAACACAGAAGACAATTAAATAATTTAAGAATTAAACAAAATTTCAACAATTTTAAAATAATTATGTTTTGGAGAAGCTATGTACATACGTTTTCATTTTAATTGATAGAGTTTCGTTTTAAAAAATCTATATAATCTAATAAGAATTATTAATTATTATAATAAATTTTTTATTTAATTTGTTCCACTCTGAATCAACGAACATACCAGCTGTTCCTGATTGAAACTACTCAAATAAATCTGCAAACAAAATCTTCAGAAAATTGGTTGGTGAATTATTTAAATTCATTTCTAAGTACCCTAAAATCACCATCACCCTTGATCTATAACAAATTATTGGCAACAATCACACTAGACAGTTGATTTCATTTCCCTAACTTTATCTTTGATAAATCAACGAAATTACATCGCCCAAATAATTATAATCGGTATCACATAAAAATCAAAACATAGATTGTGTTCGAACTTAAAACATATTAATTTAATCCTTGTCTATATTCAATAATAATACTGCGAGAATTCTACATACAACGGCTGGTAGTGCCAACCCTGATTAGGGGTGACTAACTTCATTTAACTGCTGGCAAAAATTCATCAATTATTTTAAAGATAAATGTTATTAATAAAACTAATAAATTTTAATACATTTCTCTGCACAAAGAGACGTTAACAAAAATAAAAATTGTGTGGATAATTTTAGAAAAACTTCAGGGGATATTTACTTTATGTTAGTTAATAATTAATATTTTATAAATTCGCATAACTTAAAACTAATGTGTAAAGTGTACGGAACGGGGGTAGCTAAATATATAAACACAGGGAATTGCGAATTCATAAAAACGTAGCTAAGTTAGTTTTCATCTCCATCAAAGGATGTGCAAAAAGTAAAAAATATGCCCTGAATATAAATCATGATTAATCCAAATACATACAAATAATTTTGTATTAATTTTATTTCAAGCATTTATCTCCAAAACAATCAAGGAACGTTTGACAACAGAAGAATGAAGTCGACGTCCTCAACCAGCGCTCGTACTAACAGCCACTATATATAAAATATCGCAGTATTCATCATGGATGCAGAAAAAAATTAAACTAAATTATTCAAAGTTAAAACAGAAGCTAAATTTCTTATTTTATATGATATCGATCACAAACACTTGATCGCTACAATTTAATTAATTCATCAAAGGTAAAGCTTGGTAAATAAAAAGTAACTACCGAGTGAGAAAACTACACCTAAAATGTTACCCATAAAAGATGAATGTTTTAAAATGAATAAGAAGTAAATAAAAATTAGTCCTTTACTTTTTTTATAATTTAAATAATTCAAACCGATTTTGAATGTAAAGGCGGTAGGTGTTTTAGTAACGAATACTACAACTAAACAATATATAAATATTTAGTAATGAAAACGTGTACAGCTAATTAATTAATGAAGAAGTGTGAACAAAAATGTATTAAGAATTGCAAAAATATTATTTGTTATTTAATTTATACTGTCATTTCACCAAACAAACAAAATTGGGCCCTTGATTTGATTCAATATTATGTACGAAGTAGGTACTAAAATATTAGGAATATTTTGCTATAGTGACTATTTATCACTAACACATGTATTACTGGATAAAATCGTGGATATAGAGTTGTAAAATTACATTTATTGTTAACTATTATTCGAATATATTTTTGAGAAACCTTTTATTAATAATTTATTATTAAATTCTATAAGAACAAAATTAATGTGTGTTTAGAATTATTTAAACGGTCACCCTCAAATATTGCTGGAAATATTGTGGACATCATGTTATATTATTTATATTTATTTATTTTATTCGCAGATATGTTTTTAAAAACCAGTGGCAGTGAATTTTAATATCTACTGTAGATTTACTGCCGTATGAAATATTTTGTAATTATTATTTATTTATGTAAGATAAATAATAAACATTCATATTTGTTTTTCGTCGCAAAAATTACTTAATTGCCCAACAAAAATTTACCGGTTGTAGAATAATTTATATAATAATTTTTCCGCGATTTACCTGTACATATCGTTGGTAAGTACACCTCTGTATACTTCAGAAGTGTTTTAGCCGTACACTAACCATTTGTTAGGTACAACTAAAGTCAAACAATAAATATATAGAACACCCGACCTGAAAACCGAAAACCGAAAAAGAATGTGTTACCTATAAACTCTAAACTGTGAACATTGACTTATGTATTTGAAATAATATTTTACTCGAGTGTACTTCGCGATTTTAAACTCTAACTGTACTTACATAAGCCGCATATTGTACCTGAAATGCAAAAAAATATCCGAATCATTCGATACTACCAGTCTATAGTCTACAACTAGTCTGTTGTAGAATACAGCGGTAATAGAAGAGCCCGCAGGGCCCCGGGGCCAACGTCCTGACGGCGAGTGAAGCTAAACTAATTGTTTTACAAAACCAGGACTTCTAGCTAAATGATTGTGTGCAACGGACGGACAGACGGACAAAATACAAACATGGTGCCTTCCTCGTGATATCTTGAATAATTATTTATTAATTCATTAATAAATAATACTCAAAATGTCACAAGTTTTCGTGTTCCCAGCGTTTGTGATTTTATATCTCTCAACTATTAACTAAACTGAATTGTTAATTTGTAACAATCAAATTAAATGAAGCAGTAGAGCTTATTTATTTTTATGAATCTAAAGCAAGAGACATATAATAATCACGACAAATACCATCAAACATATTTAAATAATTCGATTAATTAACCCATTAATGCCCAGAACTATTTTTCTTTAAATATTGAATAACTTGTAAGTATAATTATGCCAAAAATATTTGACATTTAAGTATACAGAGCAATATGAAACGAATAACCTGATATAATTGATCCAGTTTAAAATGCCATAGCCTGGCGGAAACATAATCTTATCACACGTTGGGCATTAATAGGTTAATTAATAGTAAAATAAAACACAGCCAAAATACTTTATTCTTTATTCACAGTACAAACAATGAAAATATATGAGTGACACTGGAACTGGAATCTTCTCCATTGAGACCTGGGGAACTATGGAACCTCGGCGATGGTAGCCAACCTAGACTTAATACTACGAATTTTGAAAATAGTTGCTATTACATAATTATCAAACTATATCTAGCTGAAAGAGAAACACAAAAAGAGCTGTAAAAAAAATATGTAGCTGAAAGAGAAGCAGTTTGTATTAGTACTAAAACTAACGATAAAAATATAATAGCAACTAGATACATTTTAATTCCAAAATTGGGAAAACATTGAGCTCAAAATTGAGCTAAAACACACTTGAGTACATGGCTGGGAACAACAAAACGGCTAAGAAAACCTTCACTGACCTTTAAACTCTGACTGCTCCTGCAGAGGTCTGGCTTCAACTCCGGGCTGCACCACTGCATACTGCTACCCCCCATGGACGCCACTGGACTGCGCCCCTCTTTAACTCCACTGGAATGTAACTCCAAGGACCGCCACTGGATTCTGTAATAAAATGTTACACTGTACAAAACCAAATTTTTATTTAAATTTTGCATCACCCTATATTGCATTGGGTGATGAACTATAAATCTAGGAATCTGGGTTCGATCCCGGAAATCCTCCTGTAGGTGATAACTATTTAGTTACCAAAAGTAACCAAATAATTTTTCCATTTGCTTTTTGCAAAAGTAGAGTTGGGTGAACTACAGAGCTGGTGTCCATCAGAAATAAATCAATGGTATCATCATACCAATATTTATTTCCACGAAAATCTGCAAGAGCAGATCTGTAGCTACCCCCAAATTAAATAGGGGTCTTACCAATTCAGGCTGCATCAGCAACTCCGCCCTGACTGCCCCAGGAGTCGGTTGGAACTGTGGAGACGCACTGAAGACTGCGATCTGAAAACAGAAAGTTCATTTTAATAATTTTATTTCAATTAATAATTATTAATTGAAATAAAATAATTAAGTGTATTTACCATCAGTGTTTTCTAAGTCCTGGAGCCCCTCTCCGTAGTGCTGGACTGGATGAGGAGTCCCGGGTCCACCTAAAAAAATCAAATAATTATTAGTTTTAAATAGGTTTTTGATAATTATTTATTATTTTTAAAATTAATTTCTAAAATAACAATTTTACTGTATATTGCATATATGCAAGTATACAATATTTTGAGAAAAGTTGAAATTTCGACAAAAGAATGATAAATATTATTAATTTTATTAATAATAACAATAAAATCAATAATTATTGACCAATTCTATGGTTTCTGTAGCAATAACATGAAAAAATATGTTTTTCATAGTATTGTTGTATGTGTCCGCCAAGCCAAAGTACGTATTAAGTTTTTCGAACAAAAAATTTTGAGTCCGCATATAAATTATATATCAAAATGACCAGCAGAAAATACTGAATCGATTGATATACTTTTTACATATCGAAAACAAAATTTTTTGGGTGAAAACTCAAATTTGGTACGGACATATACGCGAGCTGTCAGAATCGCGCCAGAAACAACTGAATTAATGCCAGCATCATGGCCGCCGTACCAGTGGCTCTCAACCCATGGCGCCAACATCGAAAACATTTTTACAATTTTTTTATTCAGAAATGTAATTTAAACTTAACAAAAACACTAAAATAAATATTTTTAAATATAAAATAATTAAATAAGTACTATTTATTACGTATTTCATAATATAAATCAATTTAATGTACGTAAATTTTTCGCAAATAAAGCAAAATTTTTTCATACCTTTGTAATACCAATTATTAATTAACTAATGGATTAATAAAAAATAGTTATGAATTTTAAGATCATTTTACATTCCTAAATAAAAGGAAACACACTTGTAGCAATATTAGTAACATAGTAACACAGAAATAAATTGACATGAAAAGTAACATCTTTTATTTGAAACTTTTTTCTCTAAGCTTATTCTATTTTTCAAAAAAATTTAATTTATTGTTTTCTGTGTCCAGTAAAGTTCCTCTTCCGGTTGTTCAATTTCATTCAAAATCAACTCAGTTCTTCATTTTTTTATAAAACTTATAAAATCCAAGTTTGCTTGGGGGGCTGTATCTTAAAAATGGAGAAATATAATTAAAATATGAAGATACCAGTGTATTTAGCGTACTTTAATTAACTTATGTGTGAAATTTTACGGTGATGTCTTTGCAAATAACTATTTTATAAATAATCAGTTAACTTCGGCTTCGTGTGCTAAAATTTCTCTCGTGGATATTTCTTTACTTTGCCCACTTGTAAAGTAAATAACTATTTTTGTTAATAAAAACTTTTTAACAATAAATTGTAACAAATAAAACAACCAGGATGGTATAGGGTTAACAATAGTAATAAAATACATAGTAATATAACTATTTATTTTAATCGTAATATAAATAAATATTAAAACTACATACACTTGCTTTCTCAGTTTTCATTCATAATAATTATGAATTTTGAACTCATAATTCTTATAACATAAAAATGTACATAAAACTAGATCAACGACCATAACTGGATGATCAAATTGAAGAATATAAAATTAGTATTTTACATACTCTTCATTCAACAAAAACATTTTTATTAAAACTTTTATTCTGTGAAACCTAGATAATTTTATATATTTAGGAAATCTGCTAGGCAGAGTGCCACACTCAGGAGTGGATAAATGCATGATTTTATTTCAAATATTAGCATAGGTTTCACTGAACAATATAAAAAATTATGTACTAGTAAATAAATAAATATCTTTGTAAACGATAAAATGATCTTTATTTCCTATTTGCACTTTGTAATTATAGTTAAACGAATATAATTTTACTATTTACCACTTTGATTCGTATCATGTTTAGTACATGCCTAAACACATTGTTGTATTTTTGGATACTTCGATTTTTATAATTTACCTAATTATAAATATTTACAAATGTGTCCTCAAAGGCAACACAATAAGTTTGCTGATTTAAGTACGTATAGAATGTCCTGGATGGAAAATTAATATATTAAAGAACTAGTTCTATAAGATATGTTTTACGCACTCGACAAAATTTAAAAACGAGTCCTCATACTATTTTTTATATTTTGCGTCTGTACAGGATGTTTCATAACTTTGAGTATATACGTTAATGGTATATGTTGTTTGATATGCTGATTACGAATCTAAAAGAATTTTTTTTTAATTAAAAAAATTAAGGGTTGTTTACCTAAAACATTTTTTGTAGTACTGCACTGGATTCGCTTTCCTATTAAACACAAACAATGAAGTTGGTAATCAACAATTTAAATTACATATTACTAGCAAAATAAACTAACAAAATTTAATTATTTTTAATGAAACGATAATTATTAACATAATCATCCATCCAGTGGTAGTGGCAATGAAAAATTTTGGACTGGGAAACATGGAAAATAATTTTCGATTTAAAAAAAATATTTTTGATTCGTATTCAGCATATCAAATAACATATACCATTAACGTATGTACCTGAAGTTATGAAACACCCCGTATACCAGATGTAAAATTGAAATGTAGATTGACATTTATTCAATTACTTGAAAGTTCATGTCAATTTTTATTTATGAACATAATTTTAAGAAAAAATTTAAGTAAATTTCATCTAGACCAACTTTCAACTGTAAATACGCAAGAGTTTTTTATTTTGCCGGATAAATTTCTGTTTATAACGAAACCTCGTTATCTAACAATTTGACCAAAAAACTGTGTCATGATTTTATTTTTTAAACAGTTTTCGAGTCAAATTGTTGTCAGGTGACAAAGTTGAAATTTATCCGAAGGAAATAAAATGCTCGAGTGTAATTCGGCGAGATAATTTAACGACATTATTTATGAAAAGGTTTATTTAAAAGTGCAACTGGTGAAAAATACAATTATTATATATCATATTTTTGACATATAATGCAAATGGCTTTAATGTAGTTAGTATTTTAATCTGGTTTCGTAATAACTTCATTATGAACACAAAATATAAAAATGTATATTTCATCCATCCAAGTACATAACGCAAGTAACTTTAATCAACAACTTGTCTTAAACTTAATAATAAATAAATAAAAATAAATTGCACTTCCCATCTATAGCACCTTGAATTTGTTTGGTTCTACCATTATATTAAATATTTTTACTTTGTACAAAAATGAATCAATATTTTAAATGAAAAATAACAAGGAACACAATCACAATAACATTTTCTCTTATCAGTACGTTGTCTAACAATATATCACACAAATTAAGAAACTAATTAAAATAAATAATCAGCTTACCTCAAAGTGTTGACCAGATAACAATGGCTGTAACAAATAAATATTAACTATTCGTTTCATTATTAATTTCACTTATTTCACTCTCTTCATCATCAGTTTCACTTAAAATGGCAACATCACATTCTACACTTTCCACCTTTCGTTCTATTTTTGGTTCGTGCGTTTTTGCGTGTCTTTTTAAGTCTGTTTTCCTAACAAATTTTTTATCACAGAGCTCACATTCGAAGTTCCTAATATTTTGGTGGATTTTCATGTGATCTTTTAGGTTACATTTGACAGCAAATCGTTTATCGCATAATTCACAAGCAAATGGCCGCAAACCTAAATGGGATCTGACATGCGCATCTAAATTCTGTTTGAGTGTGAATTTCTTTTTACAAATATCACATTCGAAGTCTTTAATATTTGAATGTGTTTTCATGTGTGTAATTAAGGAACTGTTTCTGTGAAAACCAGTGTTGCAAACTGTACATAAATATGGTTTGTAACCAGAATGCATCCGGTAATGATAGGTTAGTTGTATTTTTTGCCCAAAGGTTTTGTGGCACAAATCGCAACTAAATGGTTTGATTTCCGAATGTGTCATTTCATGAACTCCTAGACTAGTTTTCCTGGCAAAAGTTTTATCACATTGAGAGCATTTCCAGGGTTTTATCCCAGAATGCAGTTTAATATGTTCTGCTAAAGTATCTTTTCGCCGAAAATTCTTTTCGCAAATAGAACATTTGTAGAATTTCTCCCCGGATCGGACGAATTTTCTGACGGTTTTTTCTTCCGCCATTTTAATATATTCTTCTATTTTGTCGTCCTCGGATTTGGAACCATTCTTGTCTACTGTTCTTATTGTTAAATTTAAAACTCCTGTGAAATTATTCTTATCTCGAGAATCACTCTCTGATAAATTTGCAAATAAAGATTCGTTGTCACTAATGTTACTGCTTGGCGTGTCACATCGTTCCATGTCGATGTTTTCTTCCTCTTCTTCTGAATCCAGTTCGCTTTTTATGTCTGTTTGTTTGAAATTTGTTGTTTGGATGTCGTTTTTGTCGCTACGGCTGTTGGCTCTGAGGTGATCGATGTATTCGCTTAAACGGTTGTTGTTTCTTAAAACTATTTGTTTAAATTTGTAGATAAAGTTTAGGTTATTTGCACATTTTGGGCAAATAAATTTTTGTGTGTCTGGTTCGTGATTAATCTGCAAATAAGAAAACTTTTCAATACAAAGTAAATAAACTTATGTATTATATTTCTGTGTTCTTATAAAGCTAAAAAAACACGTTGTTAAGGTCAAACATACGCGTCGAAGAACGAATCCTTTATTTAAAAAAAAAGCAGTTTCTGTATTCTTTATTTATTTTCATGTACTTTATAGTCCAACAATCTCCATCCGTCAAAATTTCATTGATTTTCTACAGTGACTTGTACATTGCAATGTCAGATGAAGTACATATTTTCGTTGGGTTCGTTCACTCCCATGAATTTTGTTTTGCAAATTCAAATTTGAATAAATTATTTCTTACAATTATTCTTATTGAAAAACAAAACAATTATTACTGTGAAGTCTTTGAACATTCTAGTATTTATATATGTGGATGAAAAGGATAGCTAAAACATTAAACTATAAAAAAATATTCGTTGAAGTCTAGTTGGTCAAAAATTCAGAATTTTGATACTGTGTTTCTCATTCCCATGAACGACTACAGTAATAAAAATAATTCGTATATTTGTAAATATGATCATCTATAACATACTAAGTTTATTTTCAATTTGAATTTACAGTTTTTGAGAAACAAATATGTGTGACATATATTTTACTACTTTGAAAATTATGTTCATGTATAATTTGTAAACAAAATTAGCTTTAACAAAACTTTGGGCTTTTATCTACAAATGTAGGTATAAAACATTATATGTTTCATTCATTTTAATAATGATATATTGTTTCAAAAAAGTCATGTTCATGTTACGCTATCTTCAGCCCGTATGGTTGACCTTAAATAGGGCCCTTTTTCCTGGTCTTTTTTTGTATATAACATTTTTCTCTAAAGTCATTAGTTATTAGTTCGTCCAAAAAAGCGCTGGTTGTTTTAAAGGAAACACCCTGTATATTTCCGTAATTAATTATATATTATTTACCAACACGATTTATATACTGATAAAATAAGCCAATTAATATAAATTGCTCATCAAATGACGTACAAAGTAAACGCTCATTTAAATGTTTTCAAATAATTAAAATGGTTTATTTTGAATTAAATTCTATAATAATAATAATAATGTCGTTCGTATGTAAATAAAACTTGTTTCATAATAAAATTAGTTAAAACGCATTGAATTTATTTAAAAAATATTAATTTATAATTATAAACTAATAATATAAACGTGATGTAATGATCACTTTATTTGGCACGCACTATATCAAAATCGGCCCAAAATAGATGTTTAATTTTGAAACTATATTTTATTCAATTTTCCCTCATAATCAAAAATATTTCGCTGTGCTTATCAGGCAATTGCATATCATAAATTTAAAATATTGAACGATATTTTTATCAGTAAATCATCCCCACTATTCTCCTTGACTATCATAATTCAAGCTGGAGACCGCACATAATGTTTAAAAATAAAAATATTTTTTCCAGACCGTGCTAAATATATCTATGAATTTCATAATAGGAATAAAATGCAATGTTATATATTTATTTAGGATTATTTCCATAAACAATTAAAGGTTGTCACTTAACCAACAAATAGTTTATCGATTATAATTTAATACTTACGAGCTCGGAGATGCAATACACCATTTTTTCTTGTATTGACACATTGCTTGAATCTTTCCTGCTAATAGATATTAATTTTCGTTCACTACTAAAACATAAATAACAAAATTTTGATAAATTATACATGTTCAAGTTTATACTTTGACAGTTCTCTTTATTATGATTATGATGCATGAACAGAAGTAAATAGAAAGTCAGAATAGATTAAATGATTACGTCATTCGATTTATCTTGAAAAGGTATATATCTTTTCTTGACGTTATAAAAATTATTTATTTTTATTTTCATTTTATCTAGAAAGAATTAATTATATATTTGTGTTACAAGCTCATATAAATAAACTCTGTAATTATTTAAAGAGAATTAGAGTTGCGCATAGATTTAAATTTACATTTTATACCTTCATATTTTAGATGAAAAAATTATAGCATATTAAATAAACAAATACAAAATGATACAGAAATCAGTATTATTTGTATATGTATTACTTTACTATTGTAACATCTACGATAATATTCAATCTAAAATTACAAAAAGCTGTTTTATATATTTTTACCACACACATACATTTAAGGCAGGTATTGTGACGGTCAAATTTGCTGTACGTAGTGAGTTTTCAACAGATAAACAAATACATTTTGGTGTCTCTAGAACACCATTTCAATATTTTTACCTCCCGCCACGTCCTGGGTGAATTTTCAGTGGATGAGCACGTTTTATGTTCCCTAGAATAAGTTTTTAATGGTTTCGCGATTGTGTGTCTGTCTGTCAGTCTGTGTGGATCTCTGGAGTTACGGTTTCTCAAAAACTACTAAACTGAAAACTTTTATATTTTGTATATATCAATTGTATACCCTTTGGGAGAGCTGATTAGTTTTTGGTGATAATTCAATAACCGGAAGTGGTAGTTTACTTGAAGCCCTATCAAGTTATTTTAAAATATCTCAGTAAATTATAGTTAAATGAAAATTTTGTTATTAGAATAGTGTTTCAAATATTATTATCTACAGTTATTATTTGAAACATTTTCCTCTTACTGTCACTATTTACGAATTACAACACGTTAAAGAAACATCAGGTTATTTAATGTAATATGGTAATGTATAAAAATAAAATGAAATAATTTGCATATATGTTTTAAATTAAAACTATTTTTATTTGTATCACAAGTTTATAATTGTTTTCTGAAAATAAATTATTTATTCCTGTACAAAAACTACATTAGTTAGTCATTACTAACTACATGTACAATAGTCGAAATAATTTTTTTACCATTCTCGTGGTTTAATAAATTTAAAAGAGGATCTTTAATTTTTTCCTCGAGTAGTTCAAATAGTTCCGTACGCATTAATTTCAGCATTTCGGCAACCTGAAAAAAATATTACTGTAAAACATTCAGGCCTATTATCTAAAAAAAAAAGTTACCGTTACAACTTGTCAATGGGGTCTTTCGCCATTTAAAAAAAATAATTTATGGAACTTTATCTATATTGAAGACTATCTACACTTTTAAAAAGTCTTAATTGTTATTCATTAAGCCACAATGATTTTTTTTAAATGTTGTGACGTCATAGTAGAGATGTTGCTGGATCTAAAACAGGAGAGATTTAAATAATTTTTGTCACATAAATGTTCTATTTTATTGTAATAATAATAATAAAATAAGTAAAAAAATATATGACTACAATTATTTACAATCTGTACTATTTTAGATCCAGCAACACCTCTACAATGACGTCACAACATTTAAAAAAAATCATTGTGGCTTAATGAATAACAATTAATGCCCAGTTGCACCGCCCTTCCTTAAAACTAAACTTTACTAAGCATTGCTTAAAACTAAGCAATCCTTATATTTTAAGTTTGTTGCACACGTTGAATTTAAGCATTGCTTAGTTAGTCATTACTTAGTTCTACATTCTATATCTAAAACTAGAGATCTAAAAATGAATATCAAAAACGAAGAAGAATCTTTGGTAACTTAACATTAGAATGTCCAGAATATCTGTGACTAAGAACATTTTAAATTGTAAAAACGCTCATTTTGACCTGTCCGGGCATTCTAGTGTTAACGAAATTTTCATTTTCTAATGTTAGAATCTAGTAAGTTTAAACTGTCAAGAAAATTTGTTTATTGTTTGTGACATTTCAAACCTGTCAAACGTTCATATCATTCATTAATTTATCGAGAAGGGTCAACAAGTAGGTTAATAAATTTGTAATAATATTATTTAGTGATATTTGCAATCACAAAAATACGATTCTAGTATTAAAATGTAACCGAAAAATGAAAAGAAGAGGAAAAGATCCGCAAATTTCACAACGGACGAGAAGTTATTTCTGTTACAATCCCTTCCAGAATATAATTGAAAATAAAACGGCAAATACAATTACAAATAAAAAGAAAGAAGAAGTATGGGAAATTATCGCCAATTAATTTCATACAAAAGCGGCAAATACCGTTCATATATTATTCTCGGAGGATTATTTATAAATCGAATATCTTCCAAAACATGCATTTCGTCATCGTCGTAATCAATATCATAATAATAATTTAGCATTCTTCCTAATTACAAATACAAATATTTGACAGTTCCTTTGTTAAGTAGACGTTAAGTGGCCAACGTCGGACACTTAGTTTAAGCATTCCTTAAGTCAATTTAAGTGCTGAAATTTGGCTGGTGCAACGAAATTTTTATATTTAAGGATTACTTAGAATTTTAAGGAACACTTAACGTTTAAGTGAGAGTGGTGCAACTGGGCATAAGACTTTTTAAAAGTGTAGATAGTCTTCAATATAGATAAAGTTTCATAAAATAAATTAAAAAAAAATGGTGAAAGACCCCATTGTGACAAAAATTAATCGTGTTTTGACAGCTAATGAAATATTCTCTACATTCTGCATTAAACATAAAGTTTAGATGCAATTTCGTCACCTTTAACAAGGTGCTATGATAACATCTTCGTTAAAGAATTGATCCAATTATCATTATTAACAGTTATTTGCATACCAAATAGAGAATTGCTAATTCCAAATTTTGGTTCACATATTAAAGATTCCGGACGACAAAAATAAAAATATCCACACCCACCTCATGTTTATCCACCTGGAACATGATCCATCCATCTTCCAGCACCACAACTGTGCACCCATTATGCACCTGTATATCCAGCGTATACCCGCTGAAGAGCACCAGTGGTAGAATCGGCACCATGGAGCAGTCGCGGATGAACACGCGGCTCGTCTTCAGCTTCTCCTGGTACACGAGGTACGGGCTGGGGAAGTGCCCCACGGCGTGGTTCACGGACGAGGGATGCATGGCCACGTAGCCATCTTGCTTGGTCTTGAAGCGGAGCTCCTCGGGCTTTGGTTGGCGGGGAACTGCGCCGGCGGAGCTGATGGTGAAGGATTTCTCTGGGGTTAGCACCTGTAGAAGACAAACAATAAATATGTTAGTTGCAATTTTGAGGTTTATGGTTGGGATTTCGGAAATAAAAGCTACGACTACAGTTAAATTAGATTATTTAATTCATTACAAATTTGACCAATCAGAATGTTTCATTTTCTATTGTTGTGCATTTAGATAAGTGATTAAACAGCACCGTGCTGTTTAATCGCGATTAAATTGAAGCTAGCTTTCATATGCAAATTTTGAACTTTTTGAAGGCATATTTAGCCGGATAATTAGTTGCAGAAGCAAGATACTTACATGTTCTTTACCTTTACTGGTATTCTATGTCTTTAAACATGCTGAATTATTCATTTCAATCTATTTTTATTTATTAATTTTTGACATTTATTTGACAAGTAAAAAGAAAAACAAACAATTTGCTATAGTAACAATATAACAACAAAATTTTATGGTGCCTTTTGCTTATGAGTGTACCGATTTATTTATGTAAAAATGTGTCAAAATCAACATTTTTAGTACAATTTCTTCGGCAAGTATTAAAGTTTATGCTATGAATTCATGAAATAATCTTGACATATACCCCTCGTGCTAAAGAATTGAATCGATTAAATATGTCTAGCTTATTTATAAAATTTTGCTTTTAAAAAAGTGTTATCGTACATAATAATTTAAGATAAAATCCCTCGACCTGCGGTCTCGGGATTTTTTCAAATTGTTATGTACTCAAACACTTTTTAAGCAAAATTATATGCATAAGCTAGACATGTCAAATTTAATCGATTAAATTCTTAGCAGTCGTGATATAACTATTGACAAAAGTTCAGAAAAATATTTCAAATGAAAAAGGTACATATTTTACTGGACAACCAGCGGCGGAAATAGTATATTGAACAACTAGTGTTAAAATGACCTTTTTTGTAATACGAGTATAGTTTGTGTAAACGAGCCGCAGGCGAGTTACGCAAAATACGAGAATTACAATTAGGCGTTGTAACACGAGTTGTTCATACTACTTTTCCTATTTCACGTTCATAAATTCAATAAATATAAAAATAAAATAAAATTGTACGGCATGTTTAATATACCACTGGTCACCAAGGGGCTTTACCCGCGGGGCCTACCGGGTCCCAGGCCGCAACCCCGACGCAGAGGCTCCGATTCAATAATTTTATGTCAGCAATGACAGCCCCGAGTTTGACAGACTGTTAATTTTACAAATAATATATTCCCCAAAAACAGTTGCACAAAATTCAATTTTGTAGCATTGTTTTTGAGAAAAACAGTGTCACAAAATTGACTTTATGTACGTGAAATGGGAAAAAGTATTTGTTTGTAATAAGTGCACGGTTATTGATGCTCCACCAACCTATATTTTACATCCTCCTTCTTTAACTCTTCTTTTAATGAGAAGTATAGTAGAAAGTGGAGCAGGAGCAGGATGAACAGTTTACCCTCCCCTATCTTCTGGAATTGCCCATGCTGGAGCATCAGTTGATTTAGCCATTTTTAGTTTACATTTAGCAGGAGTTTCATCAATTTTAGGTGCAGTAAATTTTATTACTACAATTATTAATATACGATCTATTGGAATAACCTTTGATCGAATACCTTTATTTGTATGATCTGTTGGAATTACTGCTTTACTTTTACTTCTTTTATTACCAGTACTAACAGTATGGCATTTATTATAGATTATATATAAATGGACATACACTTTTGCATTTAATGGTGTCATATGGAGACCTTCTCTCAGCAAAGTTCCGAATTCAGAAACATATAAAAAGCATGATGATATTTCTATTTACCTTAGCAATATTCGGATATAACGCAGCACACAGCAGTGAGGCCAACACTCGGGGATTGTCTCCATGCATGTTGAGTTTAGGCCCAGTGAGTTGCAACACGGGATCCTGCCCAGATCGTCGCCGCGCCCCTGCTGGCAGATCCACGGGCACGAATCCAATGCTTACCAGCAGCTCTAGCAACTGGTACTTCATATCCGTCAACGTTTCCAATGTTTTGCTGGACAAGTAGTTCTCGTTCGCGAATACGTAGCCTGCTTGCCGAGATTTTCCAATAGCTTCGCGCCATTTCTGTTCATAGAAATTCAAAAGAACTGAACGTAATAAGAGTGTATTATAAGCCAAGACTGTAATACAAGGCGCTTGGTCAATAATGATCTCAACCGTGGTTTATGTACTGTTTTTTTTTTTCACTACTAGCTCTATAAATCCTTTCGAACGAATTTTATATTAATAATAACAAGCATTTTGACATGGATACTTAATATCTACAATAATTGCAGAGGCAGAAATAAATTCTTTTATCCACAACTGTCAAATAATATACCCACAATTCAATCGTTGTTAATCAATTAACGACCTTTGGTACTATTGCTAATGAAATAATATTGACAGTCGATGAATTAATATTATGCATTTACCTGTGAAAAGAATAAAATCAAATTGACTTTTAAGTAAATTTATCCACGTAAAAAGCCAAAGACACCAATTTTCTCATTTTCCATACTTTTATTTTCTTTTCAAGCTTAAACTGTAGCTGAATAATTGGTTTTAAAATTTTCTGCTAAATGTCAAATCACTTCAAAATTTTGTTACAACATTACGTAGCCTAGCGATGGTTGCTACAATTTGTCTATGTTGATAAACAAATAGTTTTTTGTATTGTCAAAAAAAAATTCTACTCATAATTTCAAAACAAATATTTGACGAAATGTTATGGATAAAGTATAGTATTCTACTCGCATGTAATGGCTACTACTCATTCGAATGATTTACATCACTCGCTTTCGCTCATGATGTAAACTTCATTCTCATGAGTAATAGCATACATTACATACTCATTGAATAATATGCTATTATTTTTAACATTGTTTTGATTCGACATTTCATTGGTTAATTGTGACAAAATCGCATCAAAGCTTTGTTGTTTAATGGGGAATATTTATTAGCCGGTCGGATGGATGGGTTATTTACTTTCCCGTACTCATTTTTAATGGAAGTTATCTGAAGATAAGCTTGTTTCCACGTTCCATGTTGAACCAATAAAGTGAACCAGTAAATTGTGTTACTTAAAGTCATACAAATCAAAAAGAATTATCCATATCGGAGGTGAATTAGTACAGTGTAACGTTGACTTCAGAATTAATTCTTTATTTGCGTTTAATGAATTAAATAAATTCAGCAGCTTAACTATCTTTGAAAAGTGACAGTTCTAATTATTATCCTAGATAAATAATTACTATTGACTGTTACTGAAGAAACTAATCAATTATTAACTGTTACTAAAGACGTGGTAGAGAAAAACAATTTCACGACTCAATGACATGTAGCGCGGCTAGTAGTGAAAAAACAAATTATATCACATATCACTCACATTATACGCCTTCAATATCGTCAACTGATCGCTATTGGCCACCGCAAACTGTTTCCTCTTGGCATCCGCTTGCTGCTTCTTTCCAAAGGGGGCGATGAACGGCGACTTGTAGCTGAGACACGCAGCGATTGTAAGCGCAGCGTCCACGCAGCAGAAGATAGCCCCAAACAGGGCCAGTTTACCAATGCGCACGTCTACAGGCAGCGCGGAAAGATGCAATCCGAGCGGTGTCAACGCCTGAGATGAATCTAGAGCCCCTACGTCTTGTAGTCGAGTGATGGCAGAGTCGATTTGCCCGTCGGTGGGGGGCTCGATGCAGTCGGAGAGGACGGAGTGGAGGGTTCGGCTAGAGAAGTTGGGCAGCACCTGAAAATGCAAAGAAGCTGGCATTTTACGGTAGAAATATAAACTAAAAGAATAAAAAAAAAATCATTACTTAATTTGAAATACATGGCATTTAACTTCGATAGAAATGTTTTCAAATTTACTAGTATAAAGTTTGTTAATATAAATAATAAAATAAATATATCATCAGGTCTTTTACCCCTTATGGGTGTGACACTCTGCTTACGCAGATCTCGGTAAGTGATATATTTTTGCGTATGGAGTGCAGTTACCAGCCGTCAAGTCACGGCCCCCAAATATATTAGCGGAGGGGGAACAGCAGGGGTAAAGTTAAATTGGCAACTGTCAGCTGTGGGATTCGAACTGAGGATCTTACGATATGTTAACGCTATCAATGTCAAATTTAAATTTTAGATGTTTATGTTTAAGAGCTGATTAAATATTAGGAACAATCCATCAATCAGAAATTGTAGTTTATTTGAACTCTTATCAGTTTTTTTGACAAATCTAAGTCAATGATTGAGTTAATGTAAATTTTTTTATAATAAAAAAGATGTCAAATAATATTGTCTACAATTTTTATTTACATTTTGTACTTTGATTAGATTTTGGTAGAAATTCATCAACTGAAAGTGGTAGTTTACTTGTTCCTACAATTTTTCATGATACAAATAAGTTAGTCTCTCTGTTTTGCACTCATTTTATGAACTTAACATGACAGAAATACTGTAGCTTGATATTTGACAGATACAACTGACACACTGACATATTATATAGCCTATCAGCAAACACTAAGCGGCCATCTTCCCGGCTGCGCACCACTGAAATACTGGGATCATGAAAATATTTGAAGTGTCGCTACTGTGTGAATTCTTATACTGTGAATGTACCATCACAAAAAGTGCCCAGTAGAAATTTTAAATTTATCCATAATTTCACAAAAAGTGTAACTAAATATGTTTACAATTCGAACTAAGAAAGCTTTAACCTAACAACAATAGCAATAATATCACATCATTAAATAAAAATTGTATATAGCTGTAGCAGATAAAAATGTATTTAAGATTTTTCGCGAATTATCCAGCACCCACCTTAATCCTCAACAGCAATCTTTCAAGCGGCACCCTCTGCAGCTCCGGCACCGGCTGCGCCGCCATATGGTGCCGAAACCGATGTCCAGTAACCAGGTGGAAGCAAACGCCAGGCATGACTCGTCCTGCTCGTCCACGGCGCTGCTGTGCATTAGCGCGCGACTCCCACACAAGGTCTAGTGACTCCATTCCGCGACCCGCGTCGAAACGCTTCTCTTTCATGCGTCCGCCGTCTATTACAAACACGCAGTCGTCGATTGTGATGGATGTCTCCGCGATGTTGGTGGCGATGACGATCTTGCGAACGCCGGGCTTAGGCTTTCTGGAATGGGCAGAATCATAATATTTTTTGCTGATTGACATTAAAGATGACACTTAACGGACTGCTAACAGTCTGTAATGTGTTACTTTTATGCCAACATAGCAACCGTTCAACACATGCATGGCAAAGTAATGTGACAGCAATAACCTTCAAAATATCTATATAAAATAATCATTAAATTAACATTAATTCTAAATCGGCAAAAAAATTGTGTGTTCAACTCCGCATCAAACACAGATTTATAGCTTCGGCAACCTCTGCTGTAAATCTGATATTTTGATGCATAGTTAAACAAATAACTATTATATTATAGCATTCTTACTGTCTTATACGTAGTATAAAGAAGTACAGCAATCATAATAGTATATTATGATACAAGTGTATAAGTAACCTTTTAAAGCACGTACCACGTGTTTAAGAGCACGACGCGAAGCGGAGTGCTTTTAACGTCGCTAGTGCTTTAAAAGCACTTATACACGTGTGTCATACGCTATTTTTTATTATACCTGCATCATACTCTGGAAAAAACTGGAAAGCAACATTTTGATTTTCATTCAATTCATAATTTTGCGCGTGTGACGTTTGACATATATCGTTTACATGGAGACTGGTTAGCATTTGTTGTTAACGTTTACAGTTTTGACAGATATTAATAGTAAATATTATTGTTGTTGCTTAGTAACCTTTAAAGCACGGCGTGTTTTAATCTTGCGTTTATGAACGCTGTAGCGTGTTTTAAACACGGATTATGATGCAGGTATAATAAAAAAAAATTATTGCAAGATTTTCAAGGAATTATGTTTTGAGGTTCCCCGATTCTGTTTTAACCATTTTTCCGGTGTTTTTTATACAAGTTAATTGAATCATACCGAATTTGGCATCAATTTAAAAGCCTCAGGAAAGAAAGTGAAATTAAAATGTCAAAAACTTTTATTTGTAACGTTCGTCAATTGTTTTTTGTAATAGTTAATTAAATCTTGTCGAATTTGATGTCAAAGAGAACATAAATTATTTTTATAATAGTTATTAGAATTCTTTCGTGTTTGCTATGAAATTGAATCGTTTTGAAGAAAGTCAATTAGTGTCTACACTAGATTTTTTCCTTAATATAAAATAGAGTTTGTTTTGATATTTCATTTACTTGTTAACTTTTTTTAATATTAAGTTATTAATGTCAAAGTATAATGTGAGAATGGTCTGATATATTATCCAAACCTGGTCGTTTTATACGTGCTGCAGCACAACTAGAAGACACCTTAAATCTATTTCTTGCCTTAGAGTTTATTTTAACTTACTTGAATATCATTGACTGCTCCTCGCTAGTGAGCGCAGAATGCAATGGCAGTAGTTGATAGCGACCATAACGTGGTGAAAACTCCGGATGTTCAGTCAGCTGATCATACAGTGACGTAATCTCCGCCAACCCAGGTAGGAACACCAGTATTGAACCCTTGCGGGGAAACTCGTGCTCGCCTGACACAATCCACACCAGCAGTGCCTCGATCAGCTCGAGGTTTATCTTTTCGGGGTCCAGCATGTATAGATTCTTGCATGTTAACTTCGAGTAATCTGCAAAAAGAGAAGTTTTCAATATGGGTTGACATCCAGCGAAGTGCCATCTGGAGTTCAATTTTTGAACGGAAATATGTAAGGAATACTTGACATGTATTTATTTAAAAATGAGGGCAATCATCTGTGAATTTAGACGTTGTATTACATAATATATATAGTCGAATAAACGTGTCAAAATTATTTATTTTTTCCGGACCGCGACAAAAATCTTGCACCCAAAATGACCTGAAAGAGTTTTTACTGATCTCACAAGCTTCCAAAGCTCACCTAAACTTCGCTTCACTTTCAGGTTATGTTATTACTTTTGATCGTTAGAAACATACCTCTATACCGCGCGAAAATCTGCGCCAGCGTGCAATTCTCATCCCTGACAACATCCTTAGGCATCGAGTTTTCCGCCACGATCTCACACGTCTCTATCTCGTCCTGGAGGCGGTCCATGCGTTTGAGGTGCCTCGTGTACTGTGAGTTCTCCTCTAGGACATATTCCGTTCGCTCCAGAACGTCCTCTAGGAACAGCTGTGTAACGGGGAATGTCCGTCCCGGGATCTCCAGGACGGGTGCCGACCCAAAGTACGTGCAGAAGATGTGAGCGTTCAAAGTAGCAGACATGAGGATGATCTTCAGGTCGGGCCGCTGGGGGAGGAGGTGTTTGAGGACGAGGATGAGGAAGTCGCTTTCTTCGCTGCGCTCGTGCACCTGGAAATATATTATGGAAAAATTTCGAATAAAACTATAGTTTCCCGGATTAAAAATAATACAACAGATGACATCTCTTTCTCCTCAAATATGCCCATCTTTCTTGTACCAAAACTACGTCACGGGTTCCTTCTCCTAATTTTTAATAATTAATATCCCGTAATCTATAAATAATTCAGCTATTTATAAAAATAAGAGTATTTTATTTTCTTGTTTAGAATCATATGTATATAAAAATAAAATTTGGTCTTTCATTATTTACAGTTTTAATCGATTAATAAAAGAATCGATCTATAACCCCCCTCCCTCCACAAATTTTATATTTTAAACGATTCAAAATATAGAACGTTTAGAATTAAAGTTATAGCCCATATTCTAGGTATTTTAAAATATAATAAAATTTAAACTAATTCAATTATTTACATAATTTATCGCAAAATTAATTTTTAAATAAATAATAAATATATCATCACGCCTTTTACCCATTATGGGTGTGGCACTCTGCTTACGCAGATCTCGGTAGCTGATATATTTTTGCGTATGAAATGCGATTACCAGCCGTCAAGTCATAGCCCCAAAGCTGTTAGTGGAGGAGGAACCACATGAGTAAATTTAAATTGGCAACTGTCAGTTGTGGGATTCGAACTGAGGATCTCACGATCCACGTTACCACTGAGCTATTTCAAGAAACAGAAAAAGTGTCAAATAAGAATTGTCCCAATATTATTCAACATTTTCATTTATTCATTGAAATATGTCCAAAAAATCCGATTGGTGTTTAAGTAAATACCACTTCCGGTTGCTAGATTGCTACCAAAATTTAATTAGCTTGTAATATGAACATGTAAAACCGTCAGATATAGACAAACGTCATCACGAAAAAACAGTGAAAACGCATTGTCAACAATTTACACCCGTCACAATACCTCTCATATGTAATATGTATGTCTGAAATTAAAAATATTAGGACAAAGTTTCCACGTACCTCATCGATGATGATGTGCGAGACGGACTGTAGCAGAGGATCGCACTCAAGCCTCCGAAGCAAAATCCCAGTCGTGCAGAAAGTGAGACGAGTGCTTGTAGATACTTTGCTCTCCAGTCGTATCTGATATCCCACCGTTTTCCCTACCTAAATAAATTACAATTAATAACAGATTTCGATAGCGTACACCTCATTTTAATAAAAGAAAATGAAGGGCAGTTACCTTTTCTAAACGCTCGTCGGCAACGCGCTCGGCCACTCCGATGGCAGAGATTCGACGCGGTTGTGTACATACAACTTCCACGTGTTCACCGCTGTAGTTTAACAGCCAATCATCCAACACAAATTGCGGAACTTGAGTACTTTTACCGCATCCTGTCTCGCCGCTGATCACACACACCTACACACACAACACTTAAAATAAAATAAATGTCAACGCAAAGTTGATGTTTTCTGAGGTATTTTACTTTCTCGCTCGCCTCCAAAAGCAACAAGCAGTAAAATTTATGTTGCTCGTATCCAATAGCGGTAAAGATTTTTCCTATTTCACGTACACAAAGTCAATTTTGTGATACTGTTTTTCTCAAAAACAATGCTACAAAATTGAATTTTGTGCAACTGTTTTTGGGGAATTTATTATTTGTAAAATTAACAGTCTGTCAAACTGGGGGCTGTCATTGCTCACGTAAAATTATTGAATCGGAGCCGCTGCGTCGGGGTTGCGGCCTGGGACTCGACAAGCTCCGTGGGCAAAGCCCCTTGGTGACCAGTGGTATATTAAACATGCCGTACAATTTTATTTTTATTGAATTTATGAACGTGAAATAGGAAAAGTACTAGGAACAACTCGTTATACTATTTTTTGCTAATTCATCACTAATGATACGAATTAAAAGAACAGTTACAGCAATTTATGACAGGAATGTCATACATTCGTTTAATTTAATAAATGAAGATCAATGTTTTTTCGTTTATAATCATTCGTCGGAAAAATATTGTGTATAATTCGAACGCACAGTATAAACATAACTTTTTGCTCTAAATATACAAATAACTATTGAAACGTTCAGCTCTTCTAATACCAAACAGTTATTTGAGGGTTCGTTTTTACAGAATTTGTTTATTATTATTATTATTTTAGCTAAAAATGCGTCAAATAAAAATTGTAAATAATATAATTCTCTGCATCTTTTCGATTCGATTTATTATGATTAAAGATTGAAAACGATATTCAGAAATTTAAAACTAAGTAAATGGTTCATTGTTAAACGTTCGTGGAAAATTCCAGTTCTTTAGAATTTTAGTCCACTTTTCTTCCCACCCAATCAACAAATGTCAATATGTTTGTAGAAATATTTAACCAGTGCGAGAGTAGAATTCAGTTAGAGTTATTTTGGGTGCCATTTCCCATTTCTTTAAATAATAAATTGTCCAATTTTGGACAGTGAGTAACAACTTGCATTTTGGCATTCTTTGTAAAATGTTCCAAGAATTACTACAGTTTTAAGTGCTCCTCTCGATTGTATGCATAGATTTTGTGAAGTTTATTTTATGATTGGAACGATAACTAACTGTGATACGGAATAAGTGAATAAAATAATTTAAAAAATCTTCGGACGTCCGAAACGATTTTTATTAATTTATTGTATTGAATATTGTCAGCAGTGAATGTTATATCAGTCTCTATCTTTGAAAATTTTTATAAAGCTAGTGAATAAACTATACTTGGAATTATACAGCGTCAAATTAATCAGCTCGTAAAATTCTTTGGCTGGTACCAAGAGCACTGTTTTCGGGTGTTTTAGCTTGGGTTTTAGCGCTGTATAATGTTCTAAAATTATTTTATTTGAAATCGGCACTAAAGTCCTCAAAAATCGTCATTAAAAGCTCAGAAATCGTCACTAAAGTAACCCATTATACAACGATTTTGAGCAACCTAGTGTTGGCAACCGTTAAATAATTATTGTACAATTAGGGTAATTTTGGCAGATATATTGACGTACTATAGTAAATTTGGACGTAACATGAAACAAAATTTGCAAGAAGAATTAACTAATTAATTCCGATGACGAAATTGAGGACAAAACACATAGTTTTGAGTGTTATTTACGATAACTTCACTTCTCGAGGTTGGCAACATTGACTGTCAGTTCAATTGACAACTAACCGATGTATAAACTTAACCTATATTGTAATTTTTTTACAGTTTTTTCGAATTTTAGATTTCAAATAAAACCTAATATGTACCTCGGCAACTAAATTTCATATTCGTGACAAAAAATAGAACTTCAGTGCCTTGATACATAAATAACTATTATACGAAAATGCTTTGAATACGAGTAGAAGTTACGGAGTAACAGTGTTATTTTATTTAAAAATATAAATTTACACATCATTGCGTGAAAATAAAACACCCGGTAGACTTATACAGCAGATATTTGCACACTTTAATTTATAATAAACATTGAGAAAAATTACAGCAGTACCGAAGGACCATCCGGTCTATATCATTTCTGTCCTAGGACAGATGTGAGAACTTTTTCGTTATTGGTCAGAAATAAGTCGCTTCTCAAATTATGGAGCAACATTTAAAAAATTAGTATTTCCAAAAAAACAGACCTGCGACGATCGTATAGTGTTCAAAATCTCCTTCATGAGCCCCCAGGCCGGCAGATCCTTCCTCCTCGACAGCATATTTAAGTATTTGGGGTTCTCTACTTTCTTCACCATTTCCTGCACCAGGATCTTGTCTTCTCTGAGCAGCGCGTCCGGCGACATCGTCAGCTTGTTGTCCCGGCTCGTCAACCCCTTGCGATAATGCGTGGGCAGCGGCTTCGTCGTCACAACAGCGGAGGAGTTCTGTGGGAAGAGGGAGTCGTTCTCATGGAGAAATTTTTCTAGGTTGAATTTCAGATAGCGGATGATTTCTTCTTCGTTTTGGAGAAGTTCTGCTAGAGAGTAAACGCTTACTATGCCTGGAAAATAAAAGGAATTTATTAATTTGTTAATTAATTTTTCGCGCCGCCGTCCGTCATTGACACAATTACATATCTCTAAAGCGGTCGGAAATCATGTTTTTGTCGAACTAGTTCGACAAGAATTACTAACTTTTTATGGTTATATGTTGGCATCACTTCACTAATTTTAGCTAACTTCTGACGCTAGAAATGTCAAAGTATTACATTGACATTAAAGTATTATGGCAATATATCTACAATTGAGTATTTGCAATACAAGAAAACAGAATGTTTATGGATTTTAAACATATTTCTAAGTAATTATAATTGAATTTGCAGTGTAAAATCCAAATAAAAATATGTAGATATTTTTGGTTATGATATTGGAAAATAAACATAATTGACATTCAAATATTATGAAGTTAGCAACATAAAAAAATTCCCTGACATTAAGAAAATGAGTAATAAATTAAATTTATTTATTAAATTTGCATAAATGTTGGCGCGAAAAATCTTGTGTATCCCTCGGTTGGAAACTATTTTGCGAGTGCTCGTATTTGTAGGACTCGCCTACGGCTCGTCCTATCAAAATAAACTCGCACTCTCAAGATAGCAGTTTCCAACCTTGTGATACAAATAACTATTTACTGAAATTTCGTTCGTACCTTGTTCAGCTAATTCCTGAGCTTCTTTGAAAAGTCGCCTGCAGATGTGCAGACAAATTTGTGGCGGTAAAACAGCTGGAGTTTTTAAAAATATAAACGGCGGTTCAAAAGGATATTGACTGTTCTTCGGGAACCTGATTTCTAATTCAAATTCACTTGGGTGTAAATATTCCATGTCTGGCTTCTTCTCTTCTTTCTCTACTTCGTGAGAGAATCTGCATTTGTTGCCATATTTGCACGCAATTCCTTTCAAAACATTTCTACACATTGGTTTCTTCTTTACATTATTGGTAGGTTTTTTAGCTTCACTTGGTTTCTTACTATATAAATCCATTAAATAATTTAGATGAAATGTTAATATCCATACTTGATTAGCTATTTTTTCTTCGAATGCTGCTTCATAAATTGATTCTAGAACATTTTTTTCGTCGACTCGTTGCTCCAATAAATCTTCCTTTGTATAACTATGTTGGACGTCATTTATTGGGGTGAAATTGTAATATTTAGAAAACAATAGTTCTAAAGCAACATCAACTTCATTACAATGGTTTAATGCTTCTATACAATGGTTTTTATGGAACCCGTAACTACAAATATTAAAAGATAAAAACATTATTTTCCAATTGTTTCACATGTGAGTTTAATTAAGTCAATGAAGCTCTTCACTCACGAAAAATGAGTGGGATAAGTGACATTTAACTCACGGGCGTAGATACAATATTTTACACATAATTACAAATTCTGGGCATTAATGGGTTAGGCAGATTTAATTATTTAAATTAAGAAAATTATTTAAATTAAGAAAGAAAAGGTATAAGTATCAAAAGGTTAGTACTAGTAAATTGTTTACTATAAAATAAATTAAATACTCCTCCAAACTTAACTTGAAATTTATTACTTATGTACAATTTAAACATGAATAAACTCATTGCTGTAGTACGCATCGTAATATGTCTTATATATATCGAAATATGGCGATTTGTAAAATTTTTCAAAATACCGAAATTTCCCCAAATATGACTTAAAATTGTAAATTTTTTTTATTGTATTTCTTTATAATATTCGCGCCAGGAAACCCATTGCAGCAGAGCGCATCGTCATATCTCTAATATTTTTCGAGATATGACGATTTTTTATATTTTCCGAAGAGCAACTTTGAGGGGCTGTAACTCGAAAACTATCCAAGATATCGAAAAATATCTCCAGTTTTTCGTGCCATTTATTATAAATTAGTAAATTTTGAAAATTTTGAAATTTTTTGGAATTTTTTTCAAAATTTCGATTGGAGATATCTCGACAAATATGAAAGATACAGACTTGCAGTGTTCACCAATCAATTCAGCTCGACGAAATACATGAACCCTGAAAATTTCAGAAAATTCGGACAAACGGTTGAAATGTTAGAGCAAAAAGTCTGAAAATGGCCAAATTCAGGCCAAACGTCAAGGGGTAACATTTGACCTTTTGGACGAAAAACGTCATTTTAAGGCTTTTTGCTCTAACTTTCCATCCCGTTAAGCGATTTTTATGAAACTTTGCATACTTATGTATTTCGACGAGCTGAATCGATTGGTGAACACTGCAAATCTGTATCTGTAATATTTGTCGAGTTATCGCCGATCGAAATTTTGAAGAAAAATACAAAAAAAATCAAAATTTTAAAAATTTGCTCTAGTGTTATATAAGGCACCAGAAACGCTAAACTGAAGAGAATTTTTAGATATCTCGTGTAGTTTTTGAATTACAGGCCCTTAAAGTTGCACTTCGAAAAATACCAAAAATCGACGTATCTCGAAAAATATTAGAGATCTGACGATGCGCTCTGCTACAATGGGTTTCTTAGCGCTTATATTATAAAGAAATGTAATAAAAAAATATTTCAATTTTAAGTGAGGATATTCCGTGAGTTTCAAATTTTTCTATCGGTATGTGAATCTGTATTGAATGATTAATAATTACAGTTTCTGTTATGCTTATTTGAAGCACGAGTGAGGGCTTTAAATTTAATCAAAATTCTCGTAAATTTACAAATTCACAGCAGTAAAATAATAATAACTGGTTGCTAAGAAATTTGATGATATGACAGTTGAAAAACAATTTGTCTTTAAATTATTGGCTGTTATCGATTAGTTTTGCGGAGTTTGATACACGAAAATCTACATTTTATCAACTAAATTTTATTATTTTTAAGATAATTTTACCCGGAAAACCCAGCGTTTATTGTATATTTTACCGCACGAGTGCGCGAATTGAAAGTTCCTGAATGTCAACAGCATGCAGCAAATGTTGTTTCCAAGGTTGTGAGGTTATACAAGATTTTGTAATTGTTTAAAACAAAATGTTTTATAATTGCAAACATTGGTTTTTATACGGTAATTGTTAAGTAATTATTCAACCTTGTAATAACTTTGAAATAATGAAGTTTTTACCACTGAAATGTAGTAATACTGGAACGCTAACTTATAGGCTTTTATGTAAGCGAAAAACCAGCCTGAGAGTGATCGATGATTTATGTAACACTTGTTTTTAGAGCGATTGTAATACGTTTGTTGAGCGATTGTTATATAAAAAACATTATTTGAAAATTCCTTTAAATTCACATTATATATTATATAATACGTCAGTTAACGTTCCAGAATTATTATTATATTTTAGAGAATTTAACCCAAATATTTTGTTTGAATTCAATTCACACAGCACATAAATTAATAATAATTTCCATTTTTTTTGTGACCTCATTCATATTTATAATACAATTTATTTGCACAAAGATATTAAAAAAAATTTAGTGATAGAAGAATAAATGACACTATTTCACAGAACTGATACGTAAGCTTCATAAAAAACTTCTCACCTTTCTAATCTTAAAAGAGCAAACGTTCTAAATTTATCTAGCGCAGATTCTTCAGAATTTGGTTGCGAATTATCACTACCACCTTTCACTACAAGACTACCCCTATCCATCCAGTACCTATTACCTAAATTTGATTTACGATCTTTATACACTGACGCATCATTTAATCTAAAATCCTAGAAACACAACAGTATGAATATCGTATACTGCATTTATATAAATGTTTATTTATACCGGTCCATGGATGTGATTTAAAGTTTCCATAACTAACTTTTCGGAAGTGTCACTTAAACGCAGACTAAGCATTTCCACTTTGAGAGGAGGTCTTGGTGCTTCTGGTTTATCCCGACTAAAATAAAATTTATGAAATAAAAAAGATACTTACATAAATAAATCGCCAAATAGTGATAAAATATTTATGAATTATTGGTTTACAGGTAATATTTCACAATATTGTAGGCGTAGGAAAGATGTTTAGTGTATTTTCTTAATTACCTTATTTTCACACTCGGTATTTCATGAAGAAAGAAGTCCGACTTCACTTCTGCCATTTCACTATCCATTTTTATATTTATTCTGTACAAACTAAAACAAATTTAAATAAAATAACTGTCTAAAATATTAACCTAAACTACTGTCAATACTGAATGACATGTGCGAGAGCTGTCAGTCAGTGAGATATGGACGAAATTATTATTACCGACAGATTTATAGAACTTCTTAATAATTAGAAATTGTACCAAAAGATAGTAGCATAGTAGATAATGAAACGGAATATTATGGCTAAATAAATTATTCTTAAAATATACAAAAAATAACACAACACTTTTTATATTTGAGATGATTTTTTTCTTATACAAAGTAAAGGAATCATAAAAACAGTATAATATGTTTTTTTACGGAAATAAAAAATGTTTTGAGGTCCCTTGATTCTGTTTTAATCATTTTCTCAATGACGTCTGTTGGGATGGATGGATGTGTGTGATACAATCATGTTCAATATCTTACAAATGAAAACATAAAGAAAGAAAACTTCTTAATTATGAGTTTCATGATTGGGAAGTGCTAACCGAAAGTGAAAGTCTAGGTTTACACACAAAGCAATAAATTCCATTTATTTTGAATATCAAGGAGCTATTGAATATGAAAACAGCTGAAAAAAGTTTGAAATAAAACATGTTAATAATATTATTTGAGAATAACTTTAAATAAAAGTGGTAAAGAATTTTATATTGGCGCTCGTCTCCAATAGCAACGAGCGCTAAAAGTTTGAATATTTTCTTCATTTTTTATGAAGTAAAAGAACAGCTACAACATTCTATGACAGGAATGTCATATATTGCGTTTATTTTAATGAAATTAGATATGTTTTTTTTTTCTTTTGTAATCATTCGTCGGAAAATATTTTGTATAATTCGCGCGCAAAGTATTTATGTCACTCTCACACGATTAGGAGAAATAGTTGTATAAATTTTCTGATATGTTAATGTTCTCAATTTTGTTTATTTATCTATTTATTTTTTAATAATATTCTCATATTCCATATTTTTTATTACATGTACAAAAAAGTTGTGTGGTACCCACATAAAATATCACTGGCACATGTCTGGGACATAAATTGAAAAAATAAAATACAAATAATAATAGAACATATTTATTTTAAAATATTTTTTATAAGAACTAAAAATGTTTATTCTGTTATTTTCAGCAGACAGCAATCTTAAAATAATATAATAAAATTATACTCCATCTCAATGGCACAAACGAAAAATTAAAACTTTTAGCACATATTATTAATAGTTTAAAGTTCTACTTAAGGGTAGTATTAAATACAGGATTTGAGAAAATATCTCTAACTGGACGGAATTGTAGTTTTCTTGTAATAATAACTTCAGGTGCAGACATTTCCTCGATGTTAGTTTCTGTTACATTCATTCCCGGTATGCTGGAACAAATAAAAAAATAGTGAATTAAATAACTTTTGCTTTTCGGGTGATATATGTTTGTTTAGTAGGTGGTTAATTTTATACATATTTTGTAGCAACATTTATATTTATTAGTAAATTTCCAATCTTTTGATACCAAGGATACTAGATCTAGTAATACTTGTTTTGATACAATAAAAATCAAAAAATAAAAGACCGAAATGACTGACTCTGAAAGTAATTAATACTCTACTCGAATTAAGGTAAATGGCAGAAAAAAAAAACAAAATTTGCTTGCACAGAAAAGCCACAGTAAGTAATCAAAAATGTACTAATTTCGCAAATTGGAAAGTGGCAATTTTCCGACCGGTTGGAAAGTGAAAAATATTTCAAAATACATATTTAATCATTTGAAATGTTGGCTCGTACCACGTACTGTTTTTGGGTGTTTTAAAGCAGTGTTTTATCGTCGGTTTTAGCGCTGTACAATGTTCTAAAATTATTTTATAAAAAAATACCTACTTCAAATATTTCTCTGTAATTTTAATTCGAAGCATTTTCTTATAAAATAATTTTAGAACATTGTACAGTGCTAAAACACTGCTCTTAAAACACCCAAAAACAGAGCTCGTGATACCAGCTTTTGTGTTTAATATATTTTTCTTCAAACATCATAAAAGTACGTTGTTATGTATTTGCATTCAACAAGTTGAAGATCAAATTTTTCGCCGCCGGAATAAAATATTAAGAAAAATAGAAAGGCTGTAATTCAATAATTTGACAGATAAAAATTAAACAAATAAACAAAAATAACAAGACAGCATATTCTATGGCAACTAGAAATGCTAAATAAGACAGAATATTTTTTAAAGTTTTGAGCATTTTTTAATGATTTATAATTCTATTTTCTATGTCTTTTAATTATAATAATAATTGACTCTCCAAATTTTTAAAAGTCGGAAATTGACATATTACTAAATGGCCGTGAATAAAACTTTTTATCCAACACCTCTCAATAAATGCTCTATAACTATGGCGATTTTAAACAAGCAAAGTAACAGATTACTCACTAGTAGGTATAATTTTGAGGAAAGCCACTAGTGGGTAATTTTTTATTTATAACAATAATAATAACACACAACACCTTGGTAAGTACTTTGATCGACATTTTAATTAAATAATTTAAAGCATATGTCACTGTCAAATAATATTTCTTTAATACATTTTGCATTTATTAAGAGGGGTTGGATAAAACGTTATACTTCACACGTGGGCAAAGTGGAATTACCCACTCGATAAAATTATCACACTCAGCCTTCGGCTTCGTGTGCTAAAATTTCTCTCGTGGGTAATTCCTTACTTTGCCCACTTGTAAAGTAAATAACTATTTTTTTCGATTGTCATTAAAAGTGTGATTTCTTTTGATAGCTAACAATGCGCAAAATGTTACTTTTACTGCATACCCAGTTTTATATAGCAACCGATCAACTAACACATAGCAACCGTTCAACACATACATGTCAACATAATTTGATGGCAATCTTCAAAATATGTATAAAAAATAATAACTAAATTAATTTCAAATCGGCACCAAATACAGTTTTACAGCTTCGGCAGCCTCTGCTGCACATCTGGTATTTTGTTACCTAGTTAAACAAATTACTATAAACAATTAAACAACCAATGTAAAATCTACCTTTTAAGTAAATCAATCCCACCAGAAATCTTCTGATCTTCGGTGTCATCATTCTCATCAACAACTTCAACTTGAATAGCGCATTCAACACATTTGCTAAATCGAGAGTTGACTATCGTCAGCGCTGCAGTATTTTGCGCACGAACTGCACAGCGGACGTAGTTCACCGCGCAGCCGAGCAGGGTGGCGGCGCCACTGTCCAGACTCAAGGCAGTTCCCAGATTTGAAAATTGAGTGTTATGCAAATGGAGAATGGCTCCGGTGTCGGAGACTATGCCTTGCTGAGTAGATATTAGTGAGTCAGGAGCTAGAATAACACTCTTTATTAACTTTGGAATATTTGTATTATTGAACTCTACACAGTTAATGTATACCGGATGTTTACTTTTTACCTCCCGCCACATCCTGTAAGGGAGGTATAGGAATCATGCTAAAAATTGTGTAGTGAGTTTTCAGTGGATGAGCACGTTAAGGTCCCTAGAATACGATTTTAATAGTTTCGCGATGATGTCTGTGTGAGTGTCTGTCTGTCAGTCTGTGTGGATCTCTGGAGTTACGGTTTCTCAAAAACTACTAAACTAAAAATTTTGATATTTTGTATATATCAATTGTATCCCTTTTGAAAGAGCTGATTAGTTTTTGGTGATAATCCAATAACCGGAAGTGGTAGTTTACTTGAAGCCCTATCAAGTTATTTTAAAATATCTAGGTAAATTATAGTTTAATAAAAATTTTGTTATTAGAATAATGTTTCAAATATTATTATCTACAATTATTGTTTGAAACATTTTCCTCTTACTGTCACCATTTACGAAATAAACACGTTAAAGAAAAATTATATTTTGATATTTTCGTTTAAATCTGCTAACCTATTTTTTGAAAAAACAAAACGGTTGAAAAATATCATTTTTAACATGTGTCATAATTTTTTTGAAGGGATGAACGTTTCTTGATAGTGGTGGTCCGTGTTCCTGCATTGTTCGATAAAAAATCTATGGCGGGAGGTATTGTTCTGCCCACAACAATGTTAATATTTTAATTTCGCTCTAAGTTTTTACCTATTAATTTTAGAGCAAAAGTGTAAATAAGTAAAATGTTCAGAATTAAAAACTGCACCAAATGAGCCTAAATTTATTGATGTGATACATTTCTGTCATGAGACGTAAAATAAAAAGTATAATTTTTAGCTATTTCCAGAGTGCCATTGATAAACAAAACATACAAACATTCGTATTGTTTGAGTTTGACAGATGACATTTTGCAGAGCTTTAATAATTATTTGCTTGCTTCAATTATTTGTAAATTGTAAATGTGTCCATGATTACTGAGAAATAATTAAACAAATCAATAATCAATAGTTTTATCACGAGTGCTAAGAATTTAATCGATTAAATTTGACATGTCTAGCTTATGCAAAAAATTTTGCTTAAAAAGTGTTTGAGTACATAATAATTTGAAAAAATCCCGAGACCGCATGTCGAGGAATTTTATCTTAAATTATTATGTACGATAACACTTTTTAAAAGCAAAATTTTGTAAAGAAAGCTAGACATCAAATTTAATCGATTCAATTCTTTAGCACGAGGGGTATATGTCAAGATTATTTCATGAATTCATAACATAAACATTAATATTTGCCGAAGAAATTGTACTAAAACGTTGATTTTGACACATTTTCACATAAATAAATCGGTACACACATAAACAAAAAGCACCATAAAATTATGTTGTTGTAGTGTAACTATAGCAAATTGATTGTTTTTCTTTTTACTTGTCAAATAAATAATAATAAATAGCTTGAATTGAATAATTCAGCATGTTTAAAGACTTAGAATACCAGTAAAGGTAAAAAACATGTAAGTATCTTGCTTCTGCAACTAATTATCCGGCTAAATATGCCTCCAAAATGTTCAAAATTAGCATATAAAAGCTAGTTTCAATTTAATTATGAATAAACAGCATGCTGCTGTTTATTCACTTATCTAAAATGCACAACAATGGAAAATGAGACATGCTGATTGGTCAAATTTGTAATGAGTGAAATAATCATTAAAACTATGCCAAATGTTAAACTCAAACAATACGACTGTTTGTATGTTTTGTTTAGCATGGCACTCTGGAAATAGCTAAAATTATACATTTTATTATTAATTAACTACTTAGTAGTAAAAAAAACACACCCACAGTTGAATGATAATGATTGTCTTCTCCTATTACTTAATAATAAGAGTTAAACATATTACAAACTCACCATCATCTGTTGTTTTATTTTTATATCCTTGAATAACACAGTTTTCAAGTTTAAGAGTAGCACCGTTCCGAATTCGAATGCCATATCTTGTAGTATCTAACTGAAAAGTCAAATTTTGAAAAATGATTTCACCGTTTTTTAAGTTGAAGAGAAGATGTTCGTTCGTTGTACATATTATTGCTTCTCTAGGATCTGAAATAATCGCAGGAATTTAGTAAATACAAACTCGTTTTATTTAATGCAACACACACAATTTACGTTAATAATTTTTCCGCCTTCCATGAGATTTCCAGAAGACAGCACTTCGTGTTTTCCATGGCCCACAAAAATAGTGTCTCTTGAACAAGCAGAGTCCAGTGCATCTTGTAAACTTTTCGCGGTGTTAAATTCACAACCAGCGTTCGAAAACGCTTTTACATTTTGTATAAATTCAAAATAATCATCAAACTTCTGATCTGAGCAAATGACTAACCAAAAATTTGTATTTGTTTCTTTCTGTTTATTTTTATTAAAAACTTTGTCTCGTAAAATAGGATTCTCGAACAGTTCTAAAGTTCTGCGCAATTTCACTATCGAATTGTGTAAATCATGAAGTTTGTCCGGAATTTCAGTGTCGAAGCAATCTAAATCATCATCTTGAAATTCGTCTTGCAATCTTTGAAATTTTTCGTATTTTTCTTTAGATTCTATTAATTGCAAACGGTAATAATCACGAAAATTTTTTGATACCTCACCCTCGCCATGTTTTAATTCGTAATACGCTTTTAATCTCGGGATTAAACTCTTTTGGAACCAGTTGTTTTCCAAATCTTCTTCGTCCCAGGGTCTCCATAAATATTTGTGAAAAAATCGTAGATTATCTAAAGCCTCACTGGTTTCATTTAAATTTAAATACACAGTTTCATCTTGCTCTTCAGTTGGCCACAAATGAAATAAGCAAGCAGATAAGCACTGAGGAAGTTCAATGCCATTTTGAACTGTCACTATTTTAACACTGGCCGCTAAATCTTCAAAATTAATGCTATCCACGAATACAAGTGCTAATGTGGGGAATGTAATGTTATAATGATCACAAATTTGACGTGGAATTTTCCAAATTGCTTGCCATCCAAACTGTTCAACAGTTGTTTCCAAGTACGTGGACCATTCGCTCAGTACTTGCTTAGCTGGTACATTTTCAGGCAAAATATCTAAGTATTTTTGTAATCTTTCACTGTAAGTTTTATCAAAAATAATTGTTTGATCCATTTTAAACTATTTGACAGGCACAATGTGATGACAGTTTGAAATTTAAAATGGTAGTTTTTCGTTAGAGCGCTGTAGTAGAAGACTGATTTAAGCGGAGAAAAACTGTAGGAAATGCTATTATTTTGAAAATTTTTATCTATAAATAACTATTACGTATTATGGTATTAAAAATATAAATGTACAAATAATAAGTACGTTAGCAATCACTTATAATTTTCTATAAATTTAAATTATTTTTACACGGTAAACGCGACTTGATAAATCCACGTCAAACTTTTAGAACATAGACGATGGCACCGAAAGAAAGCAAAGATAATTCTACGGTTAACGAGGTAAATTTCAATTAAAATTAATCTTAATTTAGTATAACTAAATATAGAAGATATTTTCAGCCGGTGAAAATTGATAAATGGGATGGTTCAGCAGTGAAAAATGCTATTGATGATGCAGTCAAAGAGGTAAGGTTAAATAGTGTCATTACATACGTTTTTCTGATTAAATATTTGTTGCAGGTTTTAATTAAAAAGTTAAATTATGTAGAGAATTTTGCATTAATTGATGGCCGTTTGGCAATGTGCGGAATTGCTGTTGGTGTGGCACTTTTTGCGTTATTATGGGATCATTTGAATCCGTTCCCTCAATCAAAGTAAGTTCAGTTCACTTTACATCATGCTTACTTTAAATATTAACAATTGATTGTTTCTAGACCAGTTTTAATATTTTGCGTATCAACTTATTTCGTTTTAATGGGTTTATTGACACTCTATACGACGTATAAAGAAAAGGGGATATTTGTGGTTACTGTACAGAGAGATCCTTCAGGATACAATCCTGATAATGTCTGGGAAGCCAGCTCTTTCTTAAAAAAGTAAGTACCTATTTATATTTTTAATAATGCACAACGAAAACATTTTAATAAAGTTGATTTGTGTCCTACCTGAAATTATTTACAGGGTAACTTAATGTTCGAACTTTGTAAAATTTCATACTTATTGTTTTCAGATACGATGATAAATACAGCTTCCAGTTGAGTTTACGTGACGGGAAAACTGGCAAGAATCGTGAGGGTTCATTTGTTAAATCTGTTGCCAGCTTCATAGATAATAATGGAATTGTTCTTTATGACTTGATTGAAGTTGAAGTTACTAAACTTCACAATTCATTGTTGAATGAGCGAAAAGAAAAATAAATAGTGAATTACTACTAATCCATTTTAAATTTTTGTTTTATTTATGTAATAAAATTTAGAATACTTTTAATAATTGTGAAAAACTCTTGACAAATTGTTTTGTTTATGTAAATTAAATAGGTTTTTGGGGCGTGGCGCTTTGTTAGCAATTTGAAGCAATATATTTTTGCGCGTTAATCCTGTCAAGAACATGTTTTGTAGACATTAGAATACGTCCAAAACCGTTTTACTGGCTCTCCATTTATACTGATTAGAATTTTAGACAATATCTGAAGATTATATTCCGAAACTGATGAAATATCTGCGATTTCTATCACAGCTACTTTAGAAGACTCTATGTCAAGATTATATCGTGACAAACTTCCATCATGCTGTCTAAATTAATGTAATTTTAATATTTTCAAGTTCCTTTAAATAAAGCAGATTTTTTTAAATGTTCTGTTAAAAGTTTTATCAAATTCCGCGGAAAAATTAAAGAGACCTTTAAAAACTCCGGATTGTCAGATACATCATAAGTCCACGCAGTTAAAAATGTAATTTTTCGACATGTGAAGGGATGAGCGTTTCTTGAGAGTGGTGTGGTCAGTGTTCCTGCATTGTTTGATGTGTACTTAACTAATAAAAATGTAGTTCCAATAATTACATGAAGTTTTAGCAAAATATTTTACGTTTAATAAATTATTTAATACATCCATTACTACAAACAACAATTACAAAAATTATAATATTTTCATGTTCAGCAGCTTCGCAGTCCGAAAGCAAGAGTCGATCCTTCCAAGGTATCTATAAAAATATTAAAACAGATTATGTTAACATCATTACTATCAGAATTTACCAAAAATTAAGTTAAAATCTAATAAATAACGGCCCAATCTTCTTAGTACGTGTAAATTCAGCAAATTATCTACAACTGTCAAACTTTTAAGTACAAATTTTTGGGTTAGTTCGATAAAATCATATCACACAGTTGCAGACACATCTGATTGGCTAACGAGTTTTCATATCACACAGCATTGCTAGTGACATGCAACGATCAACTTTCAGTAATAGTTTAACGTGTGAATTTATTAACTTTTCGTAGTGGTTGTCGGAAAATGTGTTTCCTTTCTAGAGAGGAAAATATAGAAATATTACCAATATGAATGTTATTTACAAAAAATTTATTGTAAACATTATCATGCTTTTTTCTTAGATTAAATCACAATTTGAAAGCTTTAATTTAGATTTAAGACTGATAACCTAATTTTTGACGTGTCAGTTGTGTGTTGTGTTATCGAAGTGTATTTAAAGTTCGAGCAAACATGTCACGAAAAAAATATTGCGTCAAGAGAGAATCGCTTCTTCCACTCTTGCTCGAATTGCCTCATGAGCTCGAGTGAGAGAAAGAAGCGCTTTCCTCTCTAGTGTGACAAATAACTATTGATTTGACGTTATCTTGTTTGACAGATGCTAACCGCTATGTGTGCGCGGTTTCCGTGGTAAGAAAAGTACCACAAATTTCAGGAACCGCGTTCCGAAATCTTACCAGTAACTAAAAAATTATTACGGTAACCGTGATTCGTTTTCGGAATATAATATTATTAAAGATATAAATGTGTCACCACCGAGGTACCTAGAAAGAACACTTTAGATTTCTGTTCAATCCAGAGCATAAGAGCGTGACCAATTACTCTTCGAGTTACTTTAGCACCAGAGTAACACAGCAACAGTTAAACTGGCGACTCTAAGTCTCGAAAATTGCAACAGACAATTAAAAAATAATACGTTATCTCACCTTTCTTGAAACTTCAATTCTAAAAGCTGCATTGAATTCTTGGTTTCACTCATCTTCTTTTATGGAATCTGTACGTAAAAAATAATGATTATAAGCACATAAAAACGTTCCACAATAAATTTCAAATGGTACAAACTACAGAAAATATAAATGTATCACCACCGAGGTACCTAGAAAGAACACTTTAGATTTCTGTTCAATCCAGAGCATAAGAGCGTGACCAATTACTCTTCGAGTTACTTTAGCACCAGAGTAACACAGCAACAGTTAAACTGGCGACTCTAAGTCTCGAAAATTGCAACAGACAATTAAAAAATAATACGTAATCTTACCTTTCTTGAAAATTCAATTCGTAAGAAACGGCAAATTGAATTCTTAGATTTCCTCATTAATTTCATTATCAATTTATGGAATCTGTAAGTAAAAATAATAATTATAAATACATAAAGAAGTTCAACAATAAATCTTTACCGGTATAAAACCAGAGTAATAAGATTTAAATTACTTATTAACATACAAAATATGGGAAGATATTTTTCCTGCATGAGTGCTTATTTGAAGCACGAGCGAGACCTTCATTTTGAACAAGGAAATAAACAGATTACCCACTAGTGGGTATAATTTTGTGAAAAGTCACTAGTGAGTAATTTTCTATTTATAACAATAATAATTACACACTACACCTGGGTAACTATTTCGATTGACATTTTAATTTAGAAAATTTAAAACATGTCACTGTCAAATAATATTTCTTTAGTAAATTTTGCATTTATTAAGAAATGTTCGATAAATTTATCTAGTGTGTAATTCCTTACTTTGCGCACTTGTAAAGTAAATAAGTATTATTAAACCAAAAATTAATCAAAATACTCGTAAATTTACAAATCCACGGCTGCTACGAAATTTTGATGATAAACTCATACTTGTAATATTACAATAAAATAATCAAAACCAAGCATGTTTATGTACACACAAACTATACAATCTATAATACCTTTAAAATGTGAGCAAAACAGATTACATGGTTTAAATAAAATCTTTAAAAATAAGAATGTACCAATACCAAGAGGTAACCGCAAAGAACACTTGTAATTAGTTCAGCACGGAGCATAATGTACGGCATTTAATATTCGAGGTTTTTTAGCACCAGCATAACACAGCAACAGTTAAACAGGCAACTCTAGTCTCGACATTTATTTATATTTGCAGATTAAAATAAAACTAATTTTATAAAGATCACTTACCACTTGAATATTTATCGAAACACTTTCTAGAAGGCACTTTCGTGCATCCTTGGTTATCCAGAACTTTTCCATAATATTCAGTCACGTGTTCAAGTGATTTCGTCTAGATGAGGAACGCGAAAGTAAAACGCTCCTATAAAAATTACATCGAGTTTATAAAGTAATTAAATATACACTGGGATTTTTTAAAAATAATGCGTGTAGGTGTTTTTATTAATCCGATAAAAAAATTACTCTACTAAAAGTTTATGCGCGTCTTCAAACATTCAAAAAATATTAGATTTTTCATAATACACGTGTTGCAGAAATAATTGTTTTCTATTTTCAGTTTCTAATTCATTATCGAATTGTAACGATAACGATTTAGAATTGCGTTCTCTTTGATCGATTTAGAAGCGTTTATAAAAACCGTTAACAAACTGCGATCACGAACACGTGATAGTGTGGTATCACAATTAGAGCAACCAATGGAAACTAAATTATTTTAATTAAAATAATGTAAATTCCAAGTTCTATTACAAAAACATACACTTACCGATATAATATGCAGTATTAAAGACCAATAACTTCATAATTTGCCGTGTATTTCGCACACAAACTACTGCAACCTCTCGTCGTCGTGGACGCAAAGAAAAGAAATAAAAAGGAAGCGGACGGAAACACACAGACCCAAGCATTTGCGTGGATGAGTAAATGTTGCCAACTGTATCGTAGTAACAGTATAATAAATTTAACCGTATATTGGAAATATTTTCTGAGGAATAATGCGAAAATATATAAATTAGTAATACCTAATTATATATTATCAAAATATGAATATGGTTTTTCTTTCATATTATCTATTTCATTGAGAAAATTTCGTGTTATTATATTGGTATAGTACAGTGTCGCCAAATCAATATAAATAAATTTATGTTATAAAATTATAGAACGAAGTCTTTGTTATATCTCTTAAATATTAATAAATGTGACATTACTTTCATCTGTAAATAATTGTTTGTTTAAACTTTATATTAGGTATGAATTTAATATTTTCTTTTTGAATGACATTTGAATACTTTCAACTGCCAACTTAACAAAAACTTTAAATTGGCAGTTGGTCAATTGGTCAATTTCTTACTAATTTACTTCATTTTTAGTCGACTTATAATAATTACCTAACAAAAGTACTTATTTCAAACGTAAGTGCGTATTTACTCACATAACTATCGTACAATACTGTCATGTATCTTAAATTTACATTTTATCTGTATTTATAGATACCTGCCGGTTAAATTTTTGACCATGGAGGCTTTAATTCCAGTAATAAATAAATTGCAAGATGTATTTAACACCGTTGGATCCGACGCTATACATTTACCACAAATTGTGGTTATTGGATCCCAAGTAAGTTATTGAATAATAATGTTTTGAGCTTAACCTATTCAAATCAAAGTTTATTTTGCATTATTCTGACTTTAAATGATTGTCTGTTTAATATTTCAATCAAATATTTATACTTAACTACTGTGTATTGTATTTTTCACGTTAAATACCATTTATAAGCGTGACCTAATAAAACACATTTCGTTTCAGAGTTCGGGAAAAAGTTCTGTGATTGAAAGTTTAGTAGGGAAGTCATTTTTACCAAGAGGTACAGGTATTGTTACAAGACGACCGCTAATTTTACAGTTAGTGTACTGCCCAAAAGAAGATAAGGAACATAGAAGTTCTATGGAAGGTAAAATGACATCTTTTCTTTCAAATGTTGCTTTTCATTAAACATAATTCATGGTAGTGTGAAGAAAAATTGCTTTGTTTAAAGATTTAAATTTCTTTTTTTAATTAATTAAATAGTGGAATAGGATACGACGTAAATTTTATATTGATTTCACATTGCACAATAGTTAAAAATAAAACCGTATTTTAGTTTGTGTTTGTTTCCTACCCTTGTTTATCATTTGCGCTTAATGTACAATGCCGTTCATACTCTTATTCTTCTTAATTGTAATGCGATTTTCACAAAATAATTTGTCTTGAACTCGCGGAGGAGCATTTCAAACATTTTATTTGAAATTTATGCTGTACGAACTAGTATAATAACTAAAGTTCATTTTTTAAACAGTTTTTTATTTTTGGAGAAAATATTTGCGTTGTAATTGGATTATAGGTTTTGATTATTTTTATTATTGATAACATAAAAGATTTTTCAATAATAACTTCCCTAAAATTATGGGGTGTACTTACCATTTCAAAAATAAGAATTATCTTACAGCATTTCAGTAATAAATTAATAATGAAATTATAAAAAAATCAAATAATTGAAACAATTTCGAAACATTTCAGAAATGAAATTGAAATGGTGTGAAATATTGTTAAACGTTTTGCTAGCTAAGGCAGTGATTATAATAGTATTTATAATTAATTTATACAAGTTAATAAAAGAATAAGTATTTTATACAAATTGCTTGAATGAAATTAAAAGAAAAATGCTATTACATTGCCAATACAATGATCGCTAGTAAGAACGCTGATTAAGGGCGACTAACTAGCAGTTGACTATCTGTGTTTTTCAGCTGTCAAACCTTCTTACATGATTATTGAGAAAAATATTTGAAATAGAAGTGGTAGAATATTTAATTCTGTATGTCTTTTATTTGAAGCTTATATCTCTAAGATAATTTAGGAACACTAGACAGCGTAAAATAAAGTTAGTCAACTGCTTGTTAATCACTCTTAATCGGTTGTTCTTACTAGCAGTCAATGATTTTAGGAATACTCCTATTTAGATAAACTAATAAGGCAATACCAATAAAATTTGTTTAAAATTAGTATTAATTAATGAGTTAAATAACTTAATTAAAACGCAATGAAAAAAATATTAATTTGAATTATAAATTGATGTTTAGAGAAAAAAAAGATAGGCATAAATTTAATTCGTTGTATTGAAAGTTTCTCATATTATTTCATTTCATAAATGAAAAGTACTAAAATGTGACCATTTCAATTATTTCATTAGATTACCATTTCATTTTCATTTCATTTCAGTATTTCAGACCTAAGTAGTGGTCAGACAATTTCATAAATAAATAATCTCTTGAATAAATTTGTTGACCCACTAAAATTAATTTGCAATATTTCATTGTTTACAGTATCAACTAAAAGTAAACCCAAAAAAATATCCAAGTTTGTTAAAATCATCAAATTGTTTCAATGTTTCAGTATTTTTCAATTTTTAGACTCATCGGCGAATACTCCTGCAAACAGATCGTTTCCAAATGACATTTATTTTAAATTCTTCAAATCTGAAAATTCGCAGAGTAACAACCTCGATAACAACCAGATTCACAAAGCGGGTTAGTTACTAACACACTTTAATGTTTAGTTAGATAGTAACTGTGTTAGTACTAACACCTATTTAACAGTGTGTTGTTTACAATAAAATATTTAGTAAACACCACTAAAATAATTACTGATTTTGCCTAAAATATTGAAACTTTAACTTGGGTTGAAGTTAAAAATATCATTTTAACTGTGTCCTGCTTGCAATGTTTAACCCAAGTTAAAACAGTATTACTTAATTTATAAAATAATAATGATCCATTTTGTGCATCTGCATTAATAACAACCGGGGTTAAAAATAAGGTTAGTTCACTCCAAATTTAACCCGCTTTCTGAATCTGATTGTTCATTGTATGTACTTAATTGTGTTCCTTTAAGAATCGATGGAACATTTGTTATATTTGTCTGTCAATATTTTAGGAACAATGGAGTTAGATGATTGGGGTGTATTTCTGCATACAAAGAAAATATTCCGTGATTTCGATGAAATCAGACAGGAAATTGACAGTGAGACTGATAAGATGGCCGGCAATAATAAGGGTATTTGCTCTGAGCCGATCAACTTGAAGATTTACTCTACGAAAGTTGTCAATTTGACGCTGGTTGATTTGCCAGGAATTACAAAGGTACTTTAAAAACATTTCTTAATTTTGAAATATTCAAACATTGGTATTGGGTCCCGTAATGGTTTCACAGAAAAAGTGCCCACTTGTAATAGTTATTTACATTACAAGCAAGGTAAAACAGTTTTTACTGCTGAATGGAGGAAATGACCGGCGAGCCTGTCACCTCCTTGAAGCAGTAAAACAGTTACCTTGCGTGTATTGTACAACATTTTACTTGTTACTCATTTGTAAATCAAATTAAAATTATAACCAAGTCCTGTCAGTTACACACAACTCTTCTGTCAAAAATTATTTTAAATGATTTCGCATAAGCCTTGTAAGCATTACTGTGGCAACGTGCATTGTTTACCTTGTTTACTAACTTGTAAAATATTTACAATGCAACTGTCAATTAGTAACTTGTAAAGATTCATTTTCAAAGGGCTTGGCTAATAGCTATTAACATTCCTAGTGATGTTATGACTCATAACATCCGTGGTTTGTTCAATAGTTTACCGGTTTCAGAATATGACGACGTTAATGTCATTAATAAATATTAGTTTATGAAATTCTTTTATGAAAAGCGTCTGTCATAATTTTAGAAGGTGATCAAGTAAGTCTGTTTGTTTTTATTTAACACCATGGTTCCACTTCTTTTGTACCATATTTAAAATTATTTTTTTCCTTATACGTCAAATGTGTTCTTCATGGCTAGATAAAAAGTGGATTTTGGCGATGCTGAAATGCCTGAAAATATTTGGAACGCAGCAGGTAAAGCTCTGAAAAGCTTAATTCCGTGTGTATTAATAAATAGCGTTATATTATCATTGTGTATTATTTTCATTTTCTTGACTGTTTTGACAGGTCAGTAAGATAATATTACCGTACAGCGTAGAGTTATGACACACTTACCCTGCCTACTTTTGTGCATGTAAACATATGTTTAATCTCCTGAAACCGGTAAACTATTTAACTATTTTGCTTTGAATCTTTTAGGGGAGCCAATATTGGAATATTTCAAAATTAACCTTGCCTGTATGAATCTATCGTTCTAATCTAAGTCTGTAACTTTTTCTTGTCATTTAGGTGCCAGTGGGCGACCAGCCGGAAGACATCGAGCAACAAGTCCGCGAGCTCGTCATCCGCTACGTAGCCAACCCCAACAGCATCGTCCTAGCCGTAGTCACCGCCAACACAGACATGGCGACATCAGAAAGTTTAAAATTCGCTCGAGAGGTGGACCCAGATGGACGTCGCACTCTAGCCGTCGTCACCAAGCTGGACCTCATGGACGCCGGTACCGATGCCATTGATATTCTATGCGGTCGTGTGATCCCTGTTAAACTGGGCATCATCGGCGTGGTGAACCGCTCCCAGCGTGACATCCAGGAGAGGAAGGATATTAAAGATGCCTTGAAGGATGAAGCGGCTTTCCTACAGAGCAAGTATCCTACCTTGGCGGCTAGAAATGGGACGCCCTATTTGGCGAAGACGCTGAATAGGTTGCTGATGCACCATATCAGAGATTGTCTGCCTGATCTTAAGGTACTGAAAACATTTTTTATAGTGGTTCAAAATAGTTAAGTGCGGGAACACATTCTTAACGCTTTTCGTTACAAACAATAGTTATACATGATGTAGTGTTGGCCAATTGGAAAATTTCCAAAATGAAATATTCCCAAAAACTGAAATTTACCGGGATTGTTTCCTTGCTTTAGAATCTTTCAAAATTTTTCTTTTTAACATAACCTATGTTACTTCTTGTTTACCATATTTTAAAATGTAATTTTTGATCAGCAACAGAAAAACAAAAACTTAAAAAAGAAATTAAAGACATTTCTACTAATAGCGTGTATGTATATTATGATTATGATAGTTATTGTTTCCAATGTTATTATTTTAAATACAAACATTATTTTTGTCGAACGAAGGAAAGTTTCCGGAAAATTTCTATATTTTTATGGGGAACATTTCCCAAATAATAAATTCCCGATAATTTGCCTACTCTATATAAATGTTAAGTGACATTTTATGAGTAAATGGGGAAGTTTGCTAAACGAGGCGAAGCCGATTGACTCAACCCCATGATTGAAATAAATCACTTTTAACATGTTTCTATGTCACATTTAACATTAGTGTCAGAAAGTGACACTTTTAACTTGATAAGCAACCGTTAAAAGAGCCACTTTTAACAACGGTCGTAAATAATAGTATATTATGCATAAAGGGAGTGAAGTGTATGATTATTTCCCGCGGAGTAAATTGACAATACGACAAGGAAAAAATACCTTTTTCTTCAAACGTCATAAAAGTACGTTGTTATGTATTTGTATTCAATAAGCAGAAGTTCAACATTGTCGCCGCCGGCGTAAAAGTGTTTCCTTGGCAACATATTTACTCCGGCGGCGGACAAAGTAAAATATCATGCAAAATAGTAAGGTTGTAATTCAATAATTTGACAGTTAAGAATAAAACAAATAAACAAAAATAACAAAATAACATATTCTGTGGCAACTAGAAATACTGGATACGGCAGAATATTTGTTGAAGTTTTGAGAATTTTTTAATGTTTTAATGTCTATTTTCTATGTTTCAAGAAAAAATAGCATGTGTTATTTGGAGTAAATGTGTCTTTGGGTGCTTCGCATGTAATTGTTCGACTCGCTTCGCTCATCGTTCAAACTTACATGCTCAGCACCCAAAGTATCACATTTACTCCTAATAACACAATATACTATTCTCTCCTGCGGTGTATCTACTATTTTTTCACTACCACAATATTTAAGATGGTTTTTATGTATTTCAACATTCAAAATTGGCTGTTTCTGTCATTGGTTTCATAGAAACCGAGTTTCTCTTCCGATCGTGAAATGGTATATTCTACAACAAGTAATGGAATGGCACATATTCCACACGAGCAAAAGGTTTGTACGGTTTGCGAATGTGGGATATGCCATTTCGTTACATGTTGTAGACTATACTTTCTATAACAAGATTTTGGAAATTATACAAAAAATACAAATATAATACTGTTAAAAACGTCAAACTCAAATAAATAAAATTAAAACAAACACGTAACCATAGTAACTGAATCAAGATACTTCATATATCGCGCTAATATGCGGCTCTGATTCGTCGAAATTATTCCACACGCGACGTTTGGAATGATAGTTGTTCCAATACAGTTTTTAGTTGTAGAATGTGCAGTTTCCAAAACAGTGTTATAGAAAATAGTTATTTATGTATCAAGTGTGGAAAGACATTCTTTTCGTATGAGCGCTTCATTTGTGCAAATTGTGGATGGCGTTTTCCCGCTAGAGGTTTGTAGGATGCTTCTTGTAACAAACAAAATTGATTTTAACTGAAATACTCGTAATTGTACAAATTTACAGCAGCATAGCCTATCACCTGTTGTTAAGAAATTTAATGATATGAGAGTTCAAACAAACAAAACAACGTATGAATATCATTTTATGACATATGTCATAATTGAAAAATAAATTTTTAAGGGATGAGTGTTTCTTGATAGTAGTGATCCGTGTTCCTGCATTGCTTGATAAGAAATCTCTTGCGGGAGGTATTGTGGTGCCCACATCAAACAGTTTATTTTGTATATTTTACCACAGGAGTGCGTGAATTAAAAGTTTCTGGTTGTCCAATATTGTTCGAGTACAACAAATAATAATAAGCTAAATATACATTTCAATTTTAGACCCGCGTGAACCTAATGATCTCCCAGTTCAACTCCCTCTTATCCTCCTACGGCGAGGACATCAGCGACAAGAGCAAGACCCTCCTGCAGATCATCACCAAGTTCGCGTCAGCGTACTGCTCCACGATCGAAGGAACAGCGCGCAACATCGAAACGACAGAGTTGTGCGGCGGCGCGCGCATCTGCTACATCTTCCACGAGACGTTCGGTCGCACGTTGGACTCTATACATCCTCTTACCGGCCTCAGCAAGATGGACATCCTCACCGCGATCAGAAATGCTAATGGACCTCGACCTGCGCTCTTTGTGCCTGAGGTTTCGTTTGAGTTGCTGGTGAAGAGGCAGATTCGGAGGCTGGAGGAACCGTCTCTGAGGTTAGTTGGAAAATAATTCACAAATGTTGGAAGGAAATTGTTTATTCACAACGGGTTAGTTATATATCAATTTCGGACTTTTAAGAAATTAGAAAGTCGATTATTTTTATCTTTCACTTTGCAATCAGGCTGAAAGTTGCTACTTTCCATGTATAACGTATATTTAATTACATGATTGTGAATAATATAAACTTTTCTGTGGAAGCAAATATTCTAGTGTATTTTTTTTTTTTTTTTGTTGTAATTTGGGTGGAGAACCAACCATCCATTATTCACTTTTAGAGTCAATCATTTCGGACTCTACAAATGAAATGTAAAATTCACCATCTACTAAACAATAATACTGGAACGCTAACTGACGTGTAAGCCGAGAGAAACAGTTAATTGTTGGGCCATCTGTCTTCGTTGTATAATCTCAGCCTCGTTTTTATCTTTCATAAAAACTTATAAGTTAGCTTTCCAGTATTTCTATATTTCACTGTATATGATACTATATAGTAAATTCCGAAAACGAACCACGGCTACCGTGGTAAAATTTTCAGGTTACCGGTAAGATTTCGGAACGCGGTTCCTGTAATTTGTGGTACTTTCTGCTTACCACGGGAACCGCGCACAGACGGCGGTTAGCGCGGTAAACATCTGTCAAACAAGATAACGTCAACCGTCATTGTTGAAATCAAACTCTGCATTATAGTCTCCCTCAGAATTATTACGATCGGTTAAAACAAACTCGTTAAAAGTATTCCACGTCTTCATTTTACAAGAAATATATAAAATCATACATTGACATAAACACGATGTTCCGTTTCTTTACCGTAGAAGTGGTAAAACCGTAACCGTGGTAAAACCGTAACCTCTCACCGGTTTGTTTTCGGAATATACTAATAGTAATAGTATATTGTACAACGAGCATGGAATGGTACTCATTTCGTACGAGTATGAAAGTTTGTAGCATGAGCCGAAAGAGAATGCTGCAAATCATACGAGTGTGAAATGGACATTCCATGCGAGTTGTACACTATACTTTTTCTACGACCACGATATTGTTTCAAAATTAATTTAATTTTAATAATAAATTTGTCCCGCTTTCACCACTCCAATATTTGACAATTCTAAATAAGTATCCTAGCAATGGCACCTGTACTGAAATACTCACAAAACAAATTCATTTCGCACGATGCGTGCAATGTACCTCATATCCCTAGCAACAACAAACATACAATGAGCAGATTTCTAAGTGGTCGTAGAAAAAAAAAAGTTTAGCTAACTTAGCCTTCGACTGCAATGAACCGCTTGTAATATCCCATTAAATCTTTTCCAGATGCGTGGAACTCATCCACGAAGAAATGCAGCGCATCATCCAGCACTGCGGTAGCGAAGTACAACAAGAAATGCTCCGGTTCCCAAAACTCTACGAACGCATCGTCGATGTGGTCACACAGCTGCTCCGACGCCGACTGCCCACCACCAACGTCATGGTGGAGAACCTGGTGCAGATCGAGCTCGCGTACATCAACACCAAGCATCCGGACTTCTGCAAGGAGATCGCGCTCGTGCCGACGATGATCAAGCACACCCCAGGAGTCGACTCAGCGCCGGGGAATAGGCCGAGCAGACCGAAGAGCATGTACTCGAAGTATTCGCCGAATGATGCTGAACGCGATATGGTGGGCGGGAAACCGGTGAGTGAAATTGTTACAAATTTAATTCGTAGTCAATGAAATGTAATAATACTGGAACGCCAACGCGCCGAGAGAGACTGCCAGACGTTGGGGCACCTGTCTTTGTTGTACAGTCTGCTTGCCACTTGAGCTAATTAAAAGAAATGTAAATTTGATAACAAGGAACCAAACAATTGTTATAGGTTTCATCAGAGGCGATTTCGACTTGTCTGTTACGTGTTTGGTTGGTTTCAAACCATGAGGTCACACTGACCGATCGGTTACTAAACGCGCGGTAGACTTTGACATTAATCAAATTTGAGAGAAAAGATGTAAAATATGACAGCGTAATAGTTTGAAATTATAAGGCGATTTCGACTGGCATCGGTTAGTACTTGGTCACAGGAATGGTTAGTAAATAGAGTGACCAATTGATTTCGACTGACATTTTTATTATGTCATATGTAACCGGTGACAGTTTTGGTATGTCAAATTAGTAACGTGCTCGAGTAGAGCTCTAGAAGAATGTAGGTATTCTCGTCCGCCATTTTGGGTCCAGATATCATGAATAAAACAAGTTATTGGAATCCAGTTACTTAAAAAAAAAAACATTTTAAATTTGTATCTGTCAAATTTGAAAACATATTTCTTGAAATTCTGTAAAATCCAACTACACAAATCATACGGTAATATATTAGAAAGTATTCTGTACACTTACCTGTTAGATATGAAATATAATAATTAAGAGAATGATATATCACAATTATTAATCAATATCAACTTCAAATTTGACAGAAAAGAATTGAAGTAACTGGATTCCAATAACTTGTTTTATTTATGACACTTGGACCCAAAATGGCGGATGAGAATAGTCATATATTCTAGTGCCTTAGTTTTCAGTAACCATTCGATCAATGTGACGTCATTGTTTAAAACCAACCAAACACGTAACCGGCAAGTAACCAGTGCCAGTCGAAATCGCCTATAACAAGTGAAATTCAACCAATCAGAATACTAACCGTTGGATGAACCGAGCTCTCGAGCATGTTACTGATTTGACATACCGAAACTGTCAACGTTTACATATGACTTCATACAAGTGGCAGTCGAAATCAATTGGTTACTCTATTTACTAACCATTCCTGTGACCAAGTACTAACCAGTACCAGCATTTTTTAATGTTTAACAGGCAGATTCATCAAAGGGATTAGCGCTAACTCCATTTTTATTATTACTCGTAACTTCATTCTCCAATCTCAGAACATAATTATTTTAACTAAGGTTATAATCAAGATTGGTTAGCACAAAATTTGACATATTTTGATAATATAATTAATTTAGAAACGAAGTTACAGATGATTGAAAAAATGGAGTTAACGCTAATCCCTTTGATGAATCTGCCTGTTAATGTCTATTTTCTATGTTTGAAGAAAAAATAGCATGTGTTATTCGGAATAAATGTGACTTTGTATGCTTCGCATGTAATTATCCATCTCGCTTCGCTCGTCGTTCAAACTTACATGCTCAGCACCCAAAGTATCACATTTACTCCTAATAACATAATATACTATTATGAAAGGTTGCCATATGTAATAAAATTAAAGAAAAACGTCTGAAGGGGAATTAAAAACTTAAAGTTTTGGTATTAAACAATTAGTTACATCAACGCAATTTTATACAATGGGGTCTTTCACCATTTTTTTTTTTATTTTTTTTTTATGAAACTTTATCTATACTGAAGACTATCTACACTTTTAAAAAGTCTTAATTGTTATTCATTAAGCCACAATGATTTTTTAAAAAATGTTGTGACGTCATAGTAGAGGTGTTGTTGGATCTAAAACAGAACAGATTGTTAGTAATTGTTGTCATATATTTTTTTACTTATTTTATTATTATTATTACAATAAAATAGAACATTTATGTAACAAAAATTATTTAAATCTCTACTGTTTTAGATCTCTACTATGACGTCACAACATTTTAAAAAAATCATTGTGGATTAATGAATAACAATTAAGCCTTTTTAAAAGTGTAGATAGTCTTCAATTTAGATAAAGTCTCGTAAAAAAATATAAAAAAAAAATGGTGAAAGACCCCATTCACCTCGTATGTAAACAGTAATGATATTCTAATTTACAAGTTATCACTATTGGATAAAACTGTGCAATATACATTTATGGTTTTCTATTATAATAGTTGCAGTTAAACGGATCTGATGCCACATCGTGGCTCTCTTCACTGGTGCCTAACTCTTCGTCAAACACCCCACCTTCCGCAGCAGACGCGGCCGGAATGCCACCTCTGCCTGGCGGCGGCGGCGATGAGGGTATGGGGCATCCAGACGACCCACGCGGCATCCTCAGCCCCATGAAGCCCGTCAACTTGCTGCCCCAGGTTCCTCTCAACAGCAACAGCAGGAAGCTCAGCGATAACGAAGAGCATGATTGTGAAGTTATTGGTAAGTGTCTTGGAAATGTTATAGTTATTTACGTAATCAGTTATGAAAAAAGCGATATTGTTTAACGAGCTTTAGTTTGCCAAAACGAGCGTAGTGAGTTTAACAAATTACGCGAGTTAAAGAATATCTAATTCGATAATTTCATTCCTCTACCTTCCAAATTATTCATTGTCAATATTTGACAAGCAATGAATTATTTTATTTCATAGCAATTATGTAAAAAGTGACATTTCATAACGTCACAAGGTTAGGTAAAATTCAACTTCAACTTCAACAAAACGGAATTAGATAAATTGCATTTTTGTATTTCAGAGCGATTGATCAAGTCGTACTTCTACATCGTGCGCAAGTCGATCCAAGATAGCGTGCCGAAGGCGGTGATGCACTTCCTGGTGAACTTTGTGAAGGATAATCTACAGTCTGAGCTGGTGACGCACCTATACAAGGCAGACAACGCCGATCAACTACTTAATGAGTCCGAACACATTGCGCAGCGCCGGAAGGAAGCCGCCGATATGCTCAAGGTACGTGCGCCTTTGTTACACTCTTTTTTACTTTCTTATACAAAGTATAAGGAAGTATTGGAATCACGAAAAAAATCGTTGACGAGATTTTTGCGTAAATACATATTTTGACGTCCACTGAATCCGTTAAGACCAATTTCTCAATGATGTCTGTATGTGAGGATGGATGGATGGATGGATGAACGAGACAAGATATATAAACGAAACTTGGAATATATAAGTTTCATGAAAAATTGAAGAGCTGAGTTGATTTCGAATGAAATTGAAAAACCGGAAGAGGAAGTTTACTGAACACACAAAACAATAAATTCCATTTATTTTAAAAATAGAATCAGCTGTGAGAAAAAGTTTCAAATGAAAGATGTTAGCAAAAATATTTGGAATATAAAATGTTATTTGCACTTTTCTTTACATGCTTCTAATTTTGAGAAAGACTAAATTATATGTTTAAGAATATATTTCTATAATCTAATGGGAACAAAAACTAAAACATTTTTAATATCTATGTGTCAAATTGTAAAGTATCAAAATTATATGTCGTGTGAAATATTATAAAAGTAATATATGTATTATTAGTTAGAAAGTTTTTAAGACTAGATATTAATTAATTTCAATTTAAAATATATTCATAGTTACAATGAGAACAAAAAATTAAAAAAGGTATAACATTTATATATCAAATAATTGTCAAAATAAATTCATACGCAAGGAACAAGTCATACATGTTCAGTTGGTTTTATTTGTATAAGAAAGTAGTGTGGTGCCCACACCAGATTTTTTTTATATATAATAAATAAAATAGTCCAATCGCGCAAAAGTCAAAGAGGCTCACACCCTGCGGCAGAAGAATAAATTAAAATTAACTAAGTACTACATTAATTTCTTAATTTAAACTAGAAGAATTATATCTAAAATTAAACTGTAAATCTCCTCTTTTTTCTTTATGTTGGGTACTAACCTAATTTAAAATTTTTGTTTTTGAAAATATTTATTATTTCTTCTAAAGATCTCGCGGGCCAGAGGTTGCCCACCCCTGAACTAGAGGAATAAGGAAACAATTACAATTGTGCTTTATTTTATTTGTCTGTTTAGGCATTGCAACGAGCAGCCCACATCATAAGCGAAATCCGCGAAACGCACATGTGGTAATTACCTTCCTTCTCTACTCGTGTCACTAGTCAACACGATCACTTGTCACGTCACCTGCCACGTGACACGTCGTCCTGCGTCTACGCTGTGTATAGTCTGACATTCACCTTCAATCATGATTTAATCCTCTCCCATTATAAGCGGTAGTGATGTTTTATAATTAGGTCTCTAGGTTTTTACGACTTTTGTTGCATGCTTAGTTAATTCTACAATTCGAGCCAAGGAGGAAATATGTTGTTAAATTGTTGGCAATACTTTAAAAACCATTCCGTATAATTATGAGTATTTGTATTTGTTTTTATTTGACAGATATCGCAGATTCTGTTGGCTCGAATTGGAGATGTTATTGTTACTCAAAATCTCTGATTTCATTGCAGACGTATTTTTCTAGCTATTGTTTATTGTCTGTGATTTATATATGTTAAAAAAAAATATCAAGGTTAATATTTGCATGATTATTTATACTGTGCTTATACAATTTTGCTCAATAGGTCTTTTTGTGTTTATTATTTTTTGTTTATTATTTGCGAAACTCCAATGAAATCGGAGTCAACATTTATCATATACAACTTTGTGATTTTATATAATTTATTACTACATTTCGTGTTTGCATCCATTGTTCCTTTGATTAAGGAAAAATATTAATTTGTATAAAAATTGTTGTTATTAAAATTGTACTTATTAAATCGTACCATCTTACAAATCACTGCTTCGTAATCATTTCTTTGCAGCATATGTGCAAAATAGACATTTACATGCATTTATGTAAAGCAATGTTTCACGAATAAATAGTTATGTTTTTCACTAATAAAAATAGCAGGACTAGGAAAAGCGTTGAAATGGATACAGACTAAAACTGTTTATATAATATAAGTAAAATAAAAGTACTTATAATCAGTGTATATACAGCATAATACATTTTAAAATACGTACATATTAATGTAGCATCGATTTAAAATTACTACAAAATATTTCCTTTTTTTTTACGGTTTTTTATTTCAGGCTTTATTATTTGCATTAACAACATTTGACACACGCTATTTGCCAACCAGAAACTTTTAATTTACATACTTGTGCGGTAAAAAAAACTGCTTTTCGAAGCATTTAAAAAAATCATCTTAAATATAACAAAATTTAGTTCATGATACACTGATTTTCAAGTATCAAAACCCGCAAAAATCATCGATAACCGCCAATAATTAATAGAAAAACTTGTCTACAATAGTATATTGTACAACGAGCATGGAATGGTACTCATTTCCTACGAGTATGAAAGTTTATGCTGCAAATCATACGAGTATGAAATGGACATTCCATGCGAGTTGTACACTATACTTTTTCTACGATATTCCTTGATAATTCTGAATAAGTATCCTAACAATGGCACCTGTACTAAAATGAACTGACCTGTATTGAAATACTCACAAAACAAATTTATTTCGCACGATGTTTGCAATGTACCTCATATCCCTAGCAACAACAAACACAATAAGCAGATTTATAAATCGTCGTAGAAAAATAATATTATTTGCACTAACAACATTTGACACACGTTATTGTCAACCAGAAACTTTTAATTCACATACTTGTGCGGTAAAAAACATTGTTTTTCCCAAGCATTTAAAAAAATCATCTAAGATATAATAAAATTTGGTTTGTGGTACACTAATTTTCAAATATGAAAATCCGCAAAAATCATCGATAACCGCCAATAATTAATAGAAAATTGTGTCTACAAATTATTTTTTTAACCGTCACATCATTAAATTCTTTAGCAACCGAAGATTGCTACAGCTTTGCTGCTGTGATTTTGTAAATTTACGAGTATTTTGATTAAAATATTCCTTCAAAAATTATTTTGCTCCTGCGGGAAAATGTTATCCACTCATTCGCGCAAAGGAGGCTCTTGTAAATACTCAAATACGCGCTCATGCGGAATGAATGTCTTCCCGCACTTGGTATGTAAATAACTATTATTTATGTTAGTTGAAAAAACTTTCAGAACAATTCGTAGTTAATTAAATAAAAAGAATTTTGGATTAAGTCCTATACAAAATTTATTAAAATACATTTCGATTTAGCATATTTAAAAAAAAGGCGTTTAACTTTTCGTTACTTTGTGAGCTATTTTAGTGCACATTATAAGGAACAGATGTCACCAGTGCAACGTTTTCAACAATTCAAAGCATTCAGCAAAAAAAATTGGGTTTTAGAAAGTTATTGTTATATGTTGAATATTTTTATTACAGGTTACGTGGTTTTTATAAATGCTACATTTCATATTACAAGTATTTATAATATTATTTTTTTTTTCACATTGTTACTGATGTCTGTCTGTCTATTACTTGTACAGAATTCATATTAAAATGTAGGTACACTGATTACTAATTAGATATTTTGTTTATTAACCATCAGCAAGTAAGTAGGTAATTCACAAGTGACAATTAGTTAAAGTCTAGTTATTTTACTTTTAGATCATTTGAGGCATACGCTTCTGTTTGCAATAGGAAATGTTGTAAACTGTTTTGCTTCACAAATAATTTCAGATTATACTGAGAGACCCCAGAAATAATAAGTGTATTATTTACAATCAGTTGAAAAACTTTCAGAACACAAATACTTATTTATTAAAAACGTTTCGAATTACTTTACTGTATTTTTTCTTCTGCTTATAAATTTCTAAAGCTTCTCTTACTCTTATGAGTCTGCCATTATTGGCACATTTCGGATGATGTAATTTTTGTTTCTTCAAAATTTCCGCCATAGCAGACTTCTATGGTTGGTTAACACGAATGGCCCGTTTTTGTTCTGCAATTCTTGTTATCATTTTGCTAGTCTGTCCATTTGATTCCTGACGAAGAATTACGTACACCGTACAGTAATTCAAAATGTCGAATTTGAATAAATATATATTACAAAACTTAAACAAAAAATATTTATATATTATTTACGTCTACAGAAATGAAGTGTTATCCTATTTTTACGAAAACTCCTAAGGACCGTATCAAATAAAATATTTGTAGTAAACTACAGGCTTTTTGTAGAATTAAGATTAATTTGTCAATGAACAGTATTTCTTACATTTACACATTTTCACTCTGTTTAATAATAAGTTACAAAGCTTTAACGGTACCTGTCATATGACCGTTGCCTATTTGAAACTTTCTTCTTTATTTTACACGCTTTAAAAATTAAAATTTCCGGGAGATTTGTGTTGCAAACATCAGATTTTTTTCTCTATTTTGTACCGGTTCAAGTTGTTTATTTTGCCACAACATATTTTTAAACTACGAGTTATATTCTACAAACAGTAATTTGGTACGAATATTTTATTTGAACCATGTAGTACCTTTATTTTATAGTTGTCACGTGACCAGATTGGTTGGTATTACGAGTTCTGGTTTTGGGAAACTGACAGAATTTTTTTTAGCGCTGTACATTCAACATCAGGGCTTATAGTAACAGCCAATACTTTTGCAAATATATTTGATAAGATTACGAAGTAATGTTTTATTAAAACAGCTGCATTCAAATAACAATGTAAATAAGACACTATGTATGTTTTATTTCTTGAACTTCAAGTAGAGTAGCAAAAACACATTTTAGTTACTAAAAGTTGGTTTGTATATTAGCAGTTTTGACAGGGAAGCATTACAAAAATAATGTTAGAGTACGAAGTTCAGAATGAGTTTGAAATTCATTGTGAATTGGTTGATATTAGACTGCTGTAGTTAAGTAGGTGTCATTCCTAATTTTCATTTTTGTTATTTCTTGTGAAATGTCCGAAATGATGCGAATTTTGATATTGTATGTAATTCATATTGTTCATATACTGTGAGTTTGTTGTATTTATCTAAATTTCACGTGAAATAAACTATATATGTTACCAACTATTGTAATTTTTATATTCTAATTAGGACACTTATTATAATTATTTGATTTTCAATACGTATCTAATAGCGCGTTTCTCTCGTTTCTAAAGTAACAGAGGTTGCTATTAACAGGTCTATATAAGTGCTACTAACTAGCACATTTTAAAATTTCGCACTGTTACTTTGTAAAAGTTGATCTACAATTTTTTCATAGCAAGAGTCAAGAGTGTTAAACCTTAAAATACCCTAGTTAGTAGCCCTTAGTATAGACCTAAAGCAGCCTAATGTTTAAACGAAGGTATAGAAGACGTCAGGGAAAAACTAATTTCGCTCTGCATTTTAGGTACGAAAATAGTACTTTCGCTTCGGTTTCAGAAAAAAAGTTTTTTCCAGAAATAAGCCAAGTTACATTTGAATTAAGAAATAAAATTTTATATACAAATTATTAATAGTTCACTTAGTTACTCTAATACCATATAACATATATTCATGTATAAGAAAATTAAGTAGACGTTAAATTTAGTATATGGTACATTTTCTTAATATGCGATAGTTTTAGAAATGATTTAAAAATGATAAAATCAAGGAAAATCTGTTTTTTTGTCCATATCTATTAAATTGGCCAACTAGTGTTGATAACTTTTGTCTAATTTAACTAAAGTAACTCTTATAGTTCTCGAGATTCAAAGACGAGCTTGGAAATTGAAATACACTATATCATCACGCCATTTTCCTATTTTAAGTATAACACTACTTACTTTAAAATATTAAAATTAAAATTGTCATTCAATAGTATTTCGCAACCCCTCGCCTATCTGATAATCCATCGATAAATATATAATATATTTTATAATTGCACTTCTACTAACTAATTATGAATAGTTATACAAGTATGTAAGTTATAATCTATATATCTAGTTTTAGTTGGAAATATTAGTTAATCTTTATCTTTAACAAATTAAATACAATCTATTATTCAAAGAAATGTTTCAACTATCTTCCTACTTTATCTAAAACATTTCTTAAATGTTTTCCGATTTAGTGATTTAATAATCAATTATTTTATCTTATCAATTTATTAGTATATAGATATAGAACTCGTGCTATGTATTGAAGGTAAGTCTGGTGCACGTAACTGTGATAGATAGTTCAATGAATATTTGTAAACGATGAATTTTATACTTATAATCTGTGTTGTTGTGAATTCAGGTCAGTAAAACCATGTTTATTTTAGTTTCAAACATTTTTTCATGCAATTGTTGTCTCGCTATAGATGTATTATTTATTTAAATAATGATAGTATTTATGACTGACTAGGAGTGGTGTGGAAGTTAACTATTAGTTGACTATTATTTGATAGTGGGCGTAGGTTCTTGTAGGAATGTGGAAAGCGATGGAAAATTTGGAAGAGATTATTTAGATGGCAAATTAAATATTCTTTAACAGATTAAAAACAGTGTACTTTAATCTTAAATATTTCACAGGCAGATTCATAAAAGGAATTAACGCTAACTCCATTTTTCAACATCTGTAACTTTGTTTCTAAATTAATTAAATTAACTACAACCTTAGTTAAAATAAATAGGTATGTTCTGTGGATGGAAAATGAAGTTACGATGAATAACAAAAATGGAGTTAGCGCTAATCCCTTTTGTGAATCTACTTGTTAGAGTTTATTTGGTTATATTCATACATGCTCGTCTATTCTTTACACTTGGAATCATTCGTTTAAGCAACAAACCATCAATCATACCTAAGAACTTCTTCCTCGGACACCCACGCAATTGTTCACCCTCAATCTCACCCGCATATATTAGTTTAATCAACCTTTCGAGATGACCAAACCACCTCAACTGACTCACTCCTACTTTCTAAACATTCTTCTCAATCTCACACTCACATTACATCATCGTATACCGGACACTCTTTTCAAATACCTCATTTCTACAGCAGTTATACCTCATTTATGTTTCATCATCCATACCCAACATTCAGAAACATTTAACCATACATCAATGTAGGCTTTAGCACACCCTTATAAACACTTAGCCGAGCATCTCTAGATATAGTCACGTTTCGAGCAAATGTACTCAGAGCACCCAATACCTTGCACCCTGCAGACACTCGCCTTTCAATCTCCCGGTTAATATGTCCAACCCTCGAAAACGTACTACCCAAATATATAAATTCATTCACTTGTTCCAGTCTTACAACGTTCACTGAAACATTGTAGTCCGGGAGTCAGCGTCACAAAAATGTCGGTCATACTAACATCGTTAAGATATTGTAAATACCTATGTTATTTAGGCTAGTATAGAAGATGTGTATTGACCGTCAGCTGATCTGCTAGGTGGGACATTCAGTCGCTACAGTGCCATGATTGTTGCAAACTAGAATTATTTGGGGTGAATCTTATTTACTGCCAGCAGAAAAAACTGTTGACTGGGCTTTAAAAATTATGCTATGAGCTTAAAACTTAATACTGTAGTCTGTCATGACCTCATACAGCCCGTAACATATTATGAGGAACGTAAACTTTTACACAGAGGCACTTTACTCTTGTGATTTTATATAAAAGCTTGCTAGCTAGGTACTCAGCGTAGACCGATCAGCTCGAAAATTCATATCTCAGTTTATCATAACCTGGTACAACTCACTGTAATGTATGAATATCGTAGCCTTCTCCAGAGAGGTAGTTTACTCTTATGATTTTATATAAAAGCTTGCTAAATAGATACTAATCATAAACTGATCAGCTCGAAAATTCATATCTAAGTTCAACATAACCTGGTACAATTCACTGTAATGCATGAATATCGTAACCTTCTCCGGAGAGGCACTTTACTCTTGTGATTTTATATAAAAGCTTGCTAAATGGGTACTAAGCATAGACCGATCAGCTCGAAAATTCATATCTCAGTTCAACATAACCTGGTACAACACACTGTATCGTATGAATATCGTAGCCTTCTCCAGAGAGGTAATTTACTCTTGTGATTTTATATAAAAGCTTGCTAAATAGATACTAATCATAAACTGATCAGTTCGAAAATTCATATTTCAGTTCAACATAACCTGGTACAACTCACTGCAACGTATGAATATCGTAACCTTCTCCGGAGAGGCACTTTACTCTTGTGATTTTATGTAAAAGCTTGCAAACTAGGTACTACGCATAGACCGATCAGCTCGAAAATTCATATCTTAGTTCAACATAACCTGGTACAACTCACTGTAACGTATGAATATCGTAACCTTCTCCGGAGAGGCACTTTACTCTTGTGATTTTATGTAAAAGCTTGCAAACTAGGTACTAAGCATAGACCGATCAGCTCGAAAATTCATATCTTAGTTCAACATAACCTGGTACAACTCACTGTAACGTATGAATATCGTAACCTTCTCCAGAGAGGCACTTTACTCTTGTGCTTTTATATAAAAGCTTGCTAAATAGGTACTAAGCATAGACATATCAGCTCGAAAATTCATATCTCAGTTCAGCATAACCTGGTACAACTCACTGCAACGTATGAATATTGTAGCATTCTCCGGAGAGGCACTTTACTCTTGTAAAGAATAAGAGTAAAGTGCCTCTCCGGAGAAGGTTACGATATTCATACGTTACAGTGAGTTGTACCAGGTTATGTTGAACTGAGATATGATTTTTCGGGCTGATCGGTTTACGCTAAGTACCCAGTTAGTAAGTTTTTATATAAATTCACAAGAGTAAAGTGCCTCTCTGGAGAAGGCTACGATATTCATACGTTATAGAGAGTTGTACCAGGTCATATTGTACTGGAATATAAATTTTCGAACTGACCGGTCTACTCTGAGTACCCAATCAGCATGCTTTTATATAAAATCACAAGAGTAAAGTACCTGTCTGGAGAAGTGTACTATGTCCATACGTTACATTGAGTTGTACCAGGTCATGTGGAACTGGGATATGAATTTTCGAGCTGATCGGTCTACGCTAAGTACCCAGTTAGCAAGTTTTTATATAAATTCACAAGAGGAAAGGGCCTCTCTGGAGAGGTGTACGATGTTCATACGTTATATTGAAATGTACCAGGTCATAATGAACTGGAATATTAATTTTCGGGCTGATCGGACTACGCTAAGTACCCAGTCAGCAAGTTTTTATATAAAATGACTAGAGTAAAGTGACTCTCCAGAGAAGGCTACGATATTCATACGTTACAGTAGGTTGTACCAGGTTATGTTGAACTGAGATATGAATTTTCGAGCTGATCGGTGTACGCTGAGTATCCAGTCAGCAAGCCTTTATATTAAATCACTAGAGTAAAGTGCCTCTCTGGAGAAGTCTACGATGTTCATACGTTACAGTGAGTGGTGGTCACATCAGGGAGTGGTAGATTACATTTTCATCATTCTTCCTAAATACCAACACTTTACATTTATCAACATTTAATATCAGATTTAAATCACTCCCTACTTCATTTATACTCACAATCATTCTTCTAAACTGCAAGAGCTGATCTTGGTGTATACTTTTGAATGTGCAGTGTCAATCCCGAAACTATTGGAATCAAATTGACGGTCACGTAATCCACGATTACTTTCAACCATTAATGTTTGTTTGTAAAATAATTCGACAACTTATGGTAGCAAAAAAAATTGTTTCGCAACTATTAGTATTAGATAGTGACTTGTTAATTACTCTTAGTCAAATATTACTTGCTTATCTTTGATTACTCATATTGAAACAGCTTTTTTAATCATTGCTATCAGGAGTTTTAAATTCCAACAAAAAATAAATGTAATCTTGTAGCCAGTGGAAATTTTAAACAAACTGATTTTTGCCTCCAAATATAGTGATAAAGGATAAGCTCGTTTTATATTTCCTAGAATATGATTTCATTGTTTTCACGGTGACATCTGTATGTGACAAAAAAAATGATCCTATCATTCGAATGTCTCATAATATTTAGTATTTAGATGTTCAAGTTCAAGAGCTGAATAGATTTTGGTAGAAATTCATCAAGTGAAATTAGTGGTTTACTTGAAGGCATGTCAGGTCTACCGGGTGCCTACTTTTCTTTGAGCTATAGGAAATACTATATTAATATGTCGCTGTTTGTGTTTTTAACTTTTTACCTATTAATTTTAGAGCAAAAGTGTAAATTGGTAAAATGTTCGGAATTAAAATCTATACGAAATGAGCCTAAATTTATTGATACAAATAATAAAATAAATTGTCGTATTTTCGTCCTCTTCTAATCATGACCTATACATTGACATTGTGATGGTGTATAGTACTGCCAAGAGTGTCAAGGTCACTTGAACTTCTAAGCGATGAAGTTTGATAAGGTGATATGCACTGGTGTTAACTACGCCCATCCAAAGGTATAATTATGATTTTCGAAGCATACATCCATTATTGATATAACTAGAGAGCGGATTATACGCAAAGTGCATATATTTTAATTTTTGCATATCTTTAAATAAAATCAATTTTCTGGACGAATTACATTGATTAGAGTTAATTAATGCTAATTACTAATTGCATTTATTGCATATTTGGGCATTCTTATGCATATTTTTATAAAAGTTGCTTATAATTGCATATTTCAATATTTTTAAGACCTTGTCTAGTGATAAACAATCTGAAATTTCTGGTAATGCACATTGATAATTCCCAAATATTGGAGGAGGTCGCAATAAATTTGCAACGGAAGAAGCAATAAACAATACAATAAGCAAATACACAAACCAATAAACTCTAATATTTCTAGAGAAATCCCTGTAACGGTAACGGTAGGTATTCATTGTATACACGAATGCTGGTAAAATTGGGTACAATGAATACAAGACCGAGAATTCTCAGCTGGATATTTCTTTTACTTGTTTTACTTTTTTTTTTTAGAAAATTTTGAATAATTTGTTATTGTAATTATTTAAATATGTCATAATCGAAAAAACTTCTAAATTTCAAGGGTCCTATCTCCAAAACTAGTAAAGATAAAAAAATGAGGATCTCACCGTTGTATTCAGCATATTTTTAAATTAATTTTTATGTACTCAAAATTATTTTACGGCTCCAAATGTGATTTGGGAAAAAATTGTAAAAACTAAAAGTTTCCCGGCCTGTATCTCAAAAACTAAGCGAGATATTGAATCGCTCTCAACGGCATTCAACTTACCACGCCCCTATTACCCCATAAACAAATTTTTAAAAAATTTTGAAAAAATTTTTTTTTTTGAAATTTTCCAAAATTTAAAATTTTGGATTATCGATAACTCAAAATCTGGAATAGATACGAAGTTGCAGAGCACACCGTTGGATCGGGCTCGTCGAGCTGCATAAGTGTGCCAAATTTCATAGAAATATTTCTATGGGGTGACCTTTTATGGGGAAAAGTTAAAAAACGCTAATTTTTCAAGGCTATGGCCTTAAAAAATTTTGACGAAAAAAATTGAAAGTCTCAGAATTGGATGAAAATCTGGGTTTTGGGTAATTGGGGCATGGGGATTTCAGAACTGGTGGCCGTTTTGAGATATCTCATCTAGTTTCCAAGATATCGAGTAGCACTTTTTAAAATTTCACCTACTTTGACCAGGTCTCAGAACTTTTGCTCTAACTATTTTTACAGTCAATGAACTCAATTAAATTTACAAGAAAACTTGGTCAATTTATGGACCAATAGTTTTTAAGAAACCGTATCTCCAGAGATTCCCACAGACTGACAGACAGTCACACACACACACACACACAGACATCATCGCGAAACTATTAAAATCGTATGCTAGGGACCCTGTAACGGTAACGGTAGGTATTCATTGTATACACGAATGCTGGTAAAAGTGGGTACAATGAATATAAGACCGAGTATTAAAAAAAAAATTAAAACAAATTCCATGAAGCAATCTATTAACGGAAAAGTACAAAAAAAAAATAGAAAAAGAAAGTTAATTGCAATTTTAGGAATTCAAAGTTATGTACATGTAAACGATACACATCGAGATCTGATGTTTATACCTAAAATATTAATGAGTCATCATCGAAAACGTGATCCCTTTTATCTGCTGATAGTAATAACAATGAATCATGAATTAAATAACATGTGATGAGCACACGGCATACTACAACAATTCTTATCGAAAATTATCGAATTGATTACATTTTTGGCTTATTTAATCATTGCACAATACGATAACAATACATACGTATGAATATTTTCAGAATTCAATTCGAATTCTACATCTTTCTAGTTCCCCTCGCACTTACAAATTAATTTAAACTGATATTTCCTTCATAACATTATAGGCTAATCGAATGTTTCATTTGCACCTAATGGACGATTTAACAATGATAATTTAACTCCATTATAAAATAAGTCATAAAAAATAAAACAATTTTATCATTTTGACTTTTTGAAAGTAATAAAACGTTATTTACCCTTCTCCTAGCAACCAGATCAAAATACTAACTACATTAATGTCACTTGCATTATATGTCAAAAATATGATATATAATAATTGTACTTTCACCTATTCCACTTTTAAATAAACCTTTTCATAAATAATGTCGTTAAATTATCTCGCCGAATTACACTCGAGCATTTTATTTCCTTCGGATAAATTTCAGTTTGACAACTCAACCTTGTCACCTGACAGCAATTTGACTAGAAAACTGTTTGAAAAATCAAATCACTCCACCTGCGGTGTCGTGATTTTATTAAAACAGTTTTCTCGTCAAATTGCTCGGTACAAGCTTTCGTACACACAGAAATTTATCCGGCAAAATATAAAGCTCTTGTGTAATTACAGTTGATAAAATTCCTTCACCATATTCTAGCTCTAGGTTATCGTTAGTTGATATTGAAAATTTTTACATTTAAATAATTAGTTTGTTTATTTTTACTAAACATCAAGAAATGGTATTTTATAGAAACAGATATATCGTTTGTAAAAGCAGATGTGTCTGAAATTGTAGTCTTGCCCGCGAATGTCTTAGAGATTAACTTATTTTTAAGCGTATTTAGATTATATTCCGTGTTAATTGTGGTCTATATTTGTTATTTAGTTCTATTGACAAATGGAGAACCTAGAATCGTGGGTGGAATTCGTGCTCAAAGCGGCCAATTTCCATATCAGGTAAGTTACTAATTAGATAGGTGCTACACACTACCACCAAAACACTTTTAAAGTAGTACTGGTTGCATTATACAGGGTGTTTCAGGACTAGTGTAACAAACTTTAATAGTTTATTCCTGAGGTCATTTTGAGCCAAAAATGTCATATGAATATATGTCCTATTCCTTCTAGTTACCAAATACAAGAGGTTGAAGTTCTACAAATAACACGAAATTTTCTAATTTTTGTATTCAAGGTACTTTCGGAAAACAAGAGTTTTATTGAAAATTGATACCATATTTATCTAAATTAATTTTATTTATTAATATTAACGAATACTATTTAGAGAACAAAACACACATGACAGAATTAAATAGACAAATAAATAAATTCTGAACACAACAACATGGGAAAGTTGGCGTCTGTTTGGGTATCTGTCTTGGTATTCTCTAGACGCGTAACGGGTATTACCATTACATAATCCATAAATAAAAATTATCTGCATATTCAGCAGTACTATAATCATCCATTATGAAACAAAAATACAATAAAAAGTACAATTTTTAATTAAGACAAATAAGGTTTGACTTTTCAATAAAACTCTTGTTTTCCGAAAGTACCTTGATTACAAAAATTAGAAAATTTTGTGTTTTTTATAGAACTTCAACCTCTTGTATTTTGGGAACTAGAAGGAATAGGACCTATACTGATATGACATTTTTGGCTCAAAATGACCTCAAGAATAAGCAGTTAAAGTTTGTTACACTAGTCCTGAAACACCCTGTATATTCCCTAATAGCGCTTTGGCACTGAATACAAAATATTAAACACGTGTTTTGTTGTTTTTGATTCGATGTGCATTTCTCGAGATATTTTACCATCCCGGAACTTTTTGAACAGCCTACATAACCAATCTTTTTGTAGGTGTCACTGCAACAGGGGTTACACCCTTACTGCGGCGGCTCCCTGGTGAACGCTAGACACGTATTGACAGCCGCACACTGCGTATATGAGAGAAAAGCAAAAGACATCCGAGTATGGGCTGGCGATACGAATCTTCAACATAACGGCCAAACGCGGTCCGTAGAATCCATCACAATCCATAAGGACTACAATGCCGAAACGTTAGTCTCAGACATTGCTGTGATAAAAGTAAGATAAATAATGAGACTGATGCTAGAGTGCGTACACGTTAACTTCAAGCCACCTAGCCTAACAAACTGCTAGGCTTTTATCTTTTATATTTGGCGAGTTATCGCCGATCAAAACTTTCGGTAAAATATCGAAAATTTTCATAATTTCCAAAAATTGCTATTTTGTCAAAAAAATACACGGAACACACATATATGAACATATTTTTCGATATCTTGCATAGTTTTTAAATTACAGACCCTCAAACTTTGATTTTGAAATACTTCAAAAATCGTTCTATCTCAAAAAATATAAAAGATATGATGATGCGCTTTAATGCAAAGAGTTTCTTAACAGGCAGATTCATCAAAAGAATTAGCGCTAATCCTATTTTTATTATTAGTCGTAACTTCAGTTACCATCCTCAAAACATATTTATGTTAACTAAGGTTGTAGTTACGATAGGTTAACATAAAATTTGACACATTTTGTTAATTTAATTAATTTAGAAATAAAGTTACAGAGGTTGAAAAAAATGGAATTAGCGTTAATTCTTTTGATGAATCTGCCAGTTAGAGTTTAATTTATATAGAAATGCAATAAAAATTATATCAAAATTTTAAGTGATATTTACAGAAATTTCATTTCATTCATTCTTTTATGAAATGTTGCAGTTACAAACTCCATTTGAGACTTCCAAGTACATTTCGCCTATCGCTCTAGCCAAAGAGGCCACAGAGGAAAATGCATTATGTACGGTTTCAGGATGGGGAGCGAAGGTAATATTCTTTCTATTAATTAAAACTTTGCTAGATTTTAAGTTAAAAAGACATAGGCATGAATTAAATATGTTTATCCAGCACGTCTCAATAAATGCTCTATAACTATGGCGCTTTTAAACAAGCAAAGTAACAGATTACCCACTAGCAGGTATACTTTGAGGAAAGTCACTAGTGAGTATTTTTTATTTATAACAATAATAATAACACACAACACCTTGGTAACCACTTCGATTGACATTTTAATTTAAAAATTTAAAGCATATGTCACTGTCAAATAATATTTCTTTAATAAATTTTGCATTTATTAAGAGGTGTTGGATAAAACGTTATTCTTCACACGTGGGCAAAGTGGAATTAATTAAGTGGTATAATTTTTAGAAAATCCACTAGTGAGTATTTTTTTATTTATAACAATAATAATAACACACAATACCTTGGTAACCACTTCGATTGACATTTTAATTTCAAAATTTAAAGCATATGTCACTGTCAAATAATATTTCTTTAATACATTTTGCATTTATTAAGAGGTGTTGGATAAAACGTTATACTTCATAGGTGGGCAAAGTGGAATTACCCACTCGATAAAATTATCAAACTCAGCCTTCGGCCCTCTTATAAAGTAAATAACTATTATCTACTCAAAGAATGTTACACTCTCATTGCGGAAACTTTCGAGCTTATTCTCTAAATAGTTGCTATCGTAATAACTTGTTAATTGTGACAAAAATTTTGACAGCTAATGGAATATACTTCATCCACAACTGTCAAATAATATACGCATAATTCAATCGTTGTTTATCAATTAATGACCTTTGTTACTGTTGCTAATGAAATAATATTGACAGTGAATTAATATTATTCATTCGTTATGTCAAATTCAAATCTTACCTGTCAAAAGAATAAAATCAAAATGACTTATATGTTGCTCGGTTTGAATATAAATATATCGTTATAAATATAAATCGCTCGGAAAGTTTACATAAATAACAGTTTGTTTATAGTAGTGTGTGTAAGTGTATAAGTAAAAAGCCAAAGACACTAATTTTCTCATTTTTCATACTTTTATTTTCTTTTTAAGCTTAAACTGTAGCTGAATAATTGGTTTCAAGATTTTCTGCTATATGTTAAATCACTTCAAAATTTTGTTACAACAGTACGTAGTCTAGCGATGGTTGCTACAATTTGTCTATGTTGATAAACAAACAGTTTTTGTATTGTCAAAAAAAATTCTACTCATAATTTCAAAACAAATATTTGACGAAATGTTGTGAATAAAGTATAGTATTCTATTCGCATGTAATGGCTATTACATGCTCATTGAATAATATACTATTATTTTAAATAATGGAATCGTTAATTTGCAGAAATCCGGTGGCGAAGTTGTTAATGAATTATTATATACAAATATATTTGTGTCCAACCATGAAAACTGCACAAATATTTACCACAATGAAATGGAATATGATCAGATAACCATAACCGACAAAATGATTTGTGCAGGAGCTAGTGGTAAAGATTCTTGTCAGGTAAGATTAAAGATAACTAGCAGTGAATTTTAATCACCAAAAATATATACCCGACTTTATTTTAACAATTGGAGTTAATAGCTTCATGATAACATATCGGACTGTGGATCATAAAATGTGGATGAAAACGATAGCTATAACATTAAACTATAAAAAAATATTCGTTGAAGTCTAGTTGGTCAAAAATTCAGAACTTTGGTACTGCATTTCTCATTCCCATGAACGACTACAGTAATGAAAATAATTCGTATATTTATAAATATGGCAATCTATAACATACTACGCTTATTTTCAATTTGAATTTACGGTTTTTGAGAAACAAATAAAAATATACCAAAAAGTATGTTTTTTGGTATATTTTTATTTGTTTCTCAAAAACTGTAAATTCAAATGAAAAATAATCTTAGTATGTTATAGACGATCATATTTATAAATATACAAATTATTTGCATTACTGTAGTCGTTCATGGGAATGTGTGGCATATATTTTACTACTTTGAAAATTATGTTCATGTATAATTTGCAAACAAAATTAGCTTTTTAAAATTTATTACAAAACTTTGGACTTTTATCTACAAATGTAGGTATAAATCATATGTTTCATTTATTATAATAATGATATATTGTTTCAAAAAAGTCATATTCATGTTGAGCTATCTTCTTCATCTCGATAACGCAAGTTAAGCAATGCTGCCCGCGGTTAGTAGTTGGATGGGTGACCGCTTTGCGAAAAACCACACCTCCGAAAACGAGGTTCCGAGGCGGCATATAACCTCAGCAGTTGAGACCGCGTTTAATAATAATAATAATAATAAACTTAAGGTTAATTATCTTATTTCAGGGCGATTCAGGTGGTCCCTTGGCTTACAACAACACCTTAATAGGAATTGTGTCATTTGGAATTGGCTGCGCCGACCCAATATTCCCCGGAGTGTACACAGATGTATACAAATTTACGACGTGGATTGAACAACATTCTCTGGCTTCTTTCAACTCTATTCACGACATTCAAATCTGTGCTATGATGATAGCTGTTACCATTTACAGTATTTTCTTTGTAAATTAATTTATTAGAAATAAAAACAAACTCTAGGTTTAAGAATATTACTTGAAGTTGAATTTATTACTTTCTTTAAGGGCCGGTCTTTCCATCTACGAATAAGCTTTCGAATAAGTTATTCGCCGAATAAATACAAAAATACGCATCAAAAAATGACAGCTAGAGCAATAAGTATCATTTGAGCTATGATTTCGATGCGACATTTTCATTTATTGGACGAATAATTTATTTGGTACATTATTCGTAGATGGAAATATCGGCTCTAAGTATAAAGAAGAACAGTTGCAAGAGGAAATACATGTTTTGAGGTCCTGTGTGTATGAATGGGTGTGTGTCGGTATGTTGCATAACTTACGAACGAAAAATCTGTTGTGTCCAGCACATAACCTCCCGCCCAATACTATCCTTAAACGGTACAAAATATTATTTACTGATACAGAAACATACCTTCTTATTTGTTTATTTTCTATTTAATTTTCTTTCGTATATTTATTTAATTTTTTGACATATATTTCACTAATAAAACAGTTTCACTATCACAATGACATGTGTCACATTTCGTAAAAAATTGTAAATTTTTAAATGTTTTCATGGTCTCCTAGGAAAGCAAGATTTGTGAAATATAATTTCTTTATATTTTATTATCTCTAAATCTAATGAAAATTAATAAAATTAGTGTAATCAAAACACATGTAAAATTAAATATTCTTCAACTTTCAACATAACATAAATTGTTGAAAAAGGAAATTTAACCGTGTTTTTCACCAAAAACTGTTAAGGGCTTCAAGTAAACTGTTACTTCCGGTTGACCAATTTTATCCAAAATCTAATCAGCTCTTCATTTAAATATAAGAAGCAATAATTCACAATATTGTATTTTTGAGTATTATAGTATTTGAGTTATGCGAGACGAAAAAATTGCCACAGACTACACACACACACATACATACATACATACATACATACAGACATCATCGCGAAAATAGTAAAATCGTATTGTAGGGACCCTAAAACGTGCTTATTCATTGAAAACTCACTACCCAATTTTTTGACCAAAAACAATACCTCCCTTACCTAGAGGTAGGCGGGAGGTAAAAAAGAGAACAGCGTAACAAAACTTCATAATTATGAGTTTTAGACAATTCGGAGAATTGAGTTGATTTTGGTAAAAATTGCAAAAACGAAAGTGGAAGTTTACTGACACACAAATCAATAAATTTATTTCGAATTAACTGCGAATTAACTGCGAACCAGAGTTGCAAATTAAAAACGCTAGTTATATTATTTGGAAAATAAAATGTTGCTTGAAATTTTCTTATACCTATTTAGGATTTTGAGATAACTAAAAATTATACTCGTATGTTTAGTATAATACATTTTGAAAATTGATTAATCCATATCGATTTTGGTTTCAAATTAAAGCTCTCAGAAAGAAGACTTGAACTTCTGAAAGTTGTTTAGACTTTTTATATAGTGATGTTAAATGACCGGTCATTTATTTTACCAGGCAATAGCCACGAAAGCCCGTAGGACTTGAGTGGCTATTGCCAAATAGCAACAAGTTTGAGAAAGAACTGAAGAATTATTTTCTAATTTATCGAACTCTCGAGTTATATTTAATTAAATTATTTTTTTATTTCATCATCAGACACGCCACTAAATTTACCCTTTTTGCTCATTTTTTATTTGTGTTGATAACACAGTATAAGAATTCACACAGTAGCGACACTTCCAATATTTTCATGATCCCAATATTTCAGTGGTGCGCAGCCGGGAATATGACTGCCTAGTTTTCGCTGATAGGCTATCTTAGTAACCATAGAAAAGAAAATATAATATGTCAGTGTCAGTTGTATCTGTCAAATATCAAGCTACAGCATTTCTGTCATGTTAAGTTCATGAAATGAGTGCAAAACAGAGAGGTAAACTTATTTATACCAAGAAAAAGTGTAGGAAATTTTATAGTGCAGGTGAAATAATATTTTTAGGTTTTATACCTTTTGCAACTGAGTTATTCAAATTTACCGCCGTATGCCGCAGCTGCCAATATGGCCGCTCGGCTCAAGGTCATCGGTCTATGCGACATAAAGATCAAAGGGACCGACAGCGAGTGTCGCTACTGTGTGAATTCTTATACTGTGGCTGAACTCTCCTCTTTCTACCAGTATATAAATTGTATATGTTAATATGTCTGAAACGAAATTAAAAATCGAAAACAGCGAACGCAAATGTTACATGGTGCAAGGAGGATGCAGCGCAGCAGGCAGAGGAATGTTAAAAACACGTAAATTTATCTTGCTCAAAATAACAATTATACGCGATTAAAGTACATGTATTATACATCAAAATGAACGCTGAACTCTCCTCTTTCTACCAGTATATAAATTGTATATGTTAATATGTCTGAAACGAAATTAAAAATCGAAAACAGCAAGTGCAAATTTGACCTGCTGCAAGGAGGAGAAAGAGCAGCAGGCACAGGAAGTTTAAAAACACGTATATTTATCTTACTCAAAATAACAATTGTACGTGATTAAAGAACATGTATTATACATCATATTGACCGCTGAACTCTCCTCTTTCTACCAGTATATAAATTGTATATGTTAATATGTCTGAAACGAAATTAAAAATCGAAAACAGCGAACGCAAATGTTACGTGGTACAAGGAGGACGCAGAGTAGCAGGCAGAGGAATGTTAAAAACACGTAAATTTATCTTGCTCCAAATAACAATTATACGCGATTAAAGTTCATGTATTATACATCAAAATGACCGCTGAACTCTCCTCTTTCTACCAGTATATAAATTGTATATATTAATATGTCTGAAACGAAATTAAAAATCGAAAACAGCGAACGCAAATGTTACATGGTGCAAGGAGGACGCAGAGCAGCAGGCAGAAGAATGTTAAAAACACGTAAATTTATCTTGCTCCAAATAACAATTATACGTGATTAAAGAACATGTATTATACATCAAAATGACCGCTTAACTCTCCTCTTTCTACCAGTATATAAATTGTATATGTTAATATGTCTGAAACGAAATTAAAAATCGAAAACAGCGAACGCAAATGTTACATGGTGCAAGGAGGACGCAGAGCAGCAGGCAGAGGAATGTTTAAAACACGTAAATTTATCTTGCTCCAAATAACAATTATACGCGATTAAAGAACATGTATTATACATCAAAATGACCGCTGAACTCTCCTCTTTCTACCAGTATATAAATTGTATATGTTAATATGTCTGAAACGAAATTAAAAATCGAAAACAGCGAACGCAAATGTTACATGGTGCAAGGAGGACGCAGAGCAGCAGGCAGAGGAATGTTAAAAACACGTAAATTTATCTAGCTCCAAATAACAATTATACGCGATTAAAGTACATGTATTATACATCAAAATGACCGCTGAACTCTCCTCTTTCTACCAGTATATAAATTGTATATGTTAATATGTCTGAAACGAAATTAAAAATCGAAAACAGCGAACGCAAATGTTACATGGTGCAAGGAGGACGCAGCGCAGCAGGCAGAGGAATGTTAAAAAAACGTAAATTTATCTTGCTCCAAATAGCAATTATACGCGATTAAAAAACATGTATTATACATCAAAATGACCGCTGAACTCTCCTCTTTCTGCCAGTATATAAATTGTATATGTTAATATGTCTGAAACGAAATTAAAAATCGAAAACAGCGAACGCAAATGTTACATGGTACAAGGAGGACGCAGCGCAGCAGGCAGAGGAATGTTAAAAAAACGTAAATTTATCTTGCTCCAAATAACAATTATACGCGATTAAAAAACATGTATTGTACATCAAAATGACCGCTGAACTCTCCTCTTTCTACCAGTTTATAAATTGTATATGTTAATATGTCTGAAACGAAATTAAAAATCGAAAACAGCAAGTGCAAATTTGACCTGCTGCAAGGAGGAGAAAGAGCAGCAGGCACAGGAAGTTTAAAAACACGTATATTTATCTTGCTCAAAATAACAATTGTACGTGATTAAAGAACATGTATTATACATCAAAATGACCGCAGAACTCTCCTCTTTCTACCAGTATATAAAATGTATATGTTAATATGTCTGAAACGAAATTAAAAATCGAAAACAGCGAACGCAAATGTAACATGGTGCAAGAAGGATGCAGAGCAGCAGGCAGAGGAATGTTAAAAACACGTAAATTTATCTTGCTCCAAATAACAATTATACGCGATTAAAGTACATGTATTATACATCAAAATGACCGCTGAACTCTCCTCTTTCTACCAGTATATAAATTGTATATGTCAATATGTCTGAAACGAAATTAAAAATCGAAAACAGCAAGTGCAAATTTGACCTGCTGCAAGGAGGAGAAAGAGCAGCAGGCACAGGAAGTTTAAAAACACGTATATTTATCTTGCTCAAAATATCAATTGTACGAGATTAAAGAACATGTATTATACATCAAAATGACCGTTGAACTCTCCTCTTTCTACCAGTATATAAATTGTATATGTTAATATGTCTGAAACGAAATTAAAAATCGAAAACAGCAAGTGCAAATTTGACCTGCTGCAAGGAGGAGAAAGAGCAGCAGGCACAGGAAGTTTAAAAACACGTATATTTATCTTGTTCCAAATAACAATTATACGCGATTAAAGTACATGTATTATACATTTGACCTGCTGCAAGGATATAATATATAAACTACTATAATTTCTTCCACTTCTGCATTCCGACATTTTCCTTACTAAATAATAAAGATTTAATTTTTTGAAATATTTTATTTTTATTTAGTAATATTTACAATATTACACTATATTGTAAATGAGAAAAATCATTAGCATAACAAGGTCTGTTATTTTGACACACAATTTTACACAATGGAGGTAGTCTGTTATACTCTTCTAGTGCAGTCTTGTATTTTGGATACAGAACATCAGAATAGCTAACATTATAATGACACTTATTATAATTTGTTTTCGGTATAATACAAATCGGTCTCCCACCGTCCAAATACTCATTATCGCAAATGATTCTGATTCTTTTGCTGTATATGAATTTACAGAGCTCATTGTAACAAGAACATTGCCATGGATTTCCTCCGATGGTCATCATTGACAAACGAGGAAACTTAGCGATAATTTGAGACGGTAAAAATGTTAATTGATTATTGTGCATTAGAAATATATCCATGAATTCTAAACTGTCTGCAGAGAATGCTTTAAATGATATTGATGATAAATTGTTGTTTGAAATGTCAAGATAACTTAGTTGAGTTGCTCCGAAGAAAGCGCCATCTTCTATTGTGTCCAGCTCGTTGAAGTGTAGAAGAAGAATACGAAGTTTCGGGAAGAACTCAAAATTGCTTTTTGTTATTCTTCTTATATTATTATTTGACAGCCACAGCATGTACATGTTGGGACTAGTGTTGCCGATATATTTTTCTGGATCAAAAGAAACCAGTAGATTATATTCCAAAGCTAATGATTTTAAATTATCCATTCCATAGAACGCATCTTCTTCGATAGTCTCAATTTGGTTGTTGTTTAAAATCAATGTTTCTATAGTGGTGTAACTAAATATTCCAGCTGGTATTCGATTAATTGAATTTCTTTGTATGTTCACTCTTTTCAAGAAGGGTGTGTTTGCGAAACAGTGCTGTTTGAACGACCTGACGTTGCAGCGAAAAAGTATCAAATGTTCTATAGGTAGGTTGGTAAACCAAGTGTTGTCAATTGTACTTAGAGTAGACTTACGAAAACTTAAAAGATTTAGTGCTGACGCACCTTGAAAAGCATTTATTTGAATATCGGAGATGTTTTCAAACATAACCTTGCTTACATGTGGAGTTTTTTGTAGAAAATTTGATGGTATCTGTATTGGAATCGATGATTTTGGTGCTATTGTGATTTCTCTCCATTTTTCTGCATATTCTTTTTCGATGTCTAGTGGAGATGAACATTCAGCTTTGATTTCGTTGGTAATTGTACAAGCTGCATGGCACTTCCAAATGATTTTTATTAGAAATATTATTGTAATAAGTTTTATCTTCTCGACACTGTACATCTTTTGGCCTTCAGATCACTACTAAAACCTGTTTGATTGTTTTTTTGATCGGATAGACAGAGGCGGCGATTCGGACAGACTATTTTACGATTTTGTAGTTAAATGATTTAGTGAAACTAATAAATAGGAGTGAAAATGATGGTGAACGATTGCGTGGACGTTCGAAGATAAAGTGGTTAGGTATGATTGATGGTTTGTTCCGTGAACGAATGATAAATGTTTGAATATTTCGGGGTTCGTACTACTTTACTTTGAAGGATGTAATCGCCAACCGAAATATTTCTCGCTCGTTAAATTTTCGCGATTTTGTTGTTTACTAAAACCTTTGTCAATTCGTCAGTTTTGTGCCAAAAGCAGAAGATTGTGTTCCCTTTGCTTACTTAGTCGTCAGACTTGGTTTCTTGCGAAATTTTTACCTCCCACATCCTGTAAGGGAGATAGAAATCTTGCTAAAAATTCGGTAGTGAGTTTGCAGTGAATGAGCACGTTTTAGGGTCCCTAGAATACGATTTTAATAGTTTCTCGATGATGTCTGTGTGTGAATCTGTTTGTCAGTCTGTGTGGATCTCTGAAGTTACGGTTTCTCATAAACTACTAAACTGAAAATTTTGATATTTTGTATATTTCAATTGTATAACCCTTTGGAAGAGCTGATTAGTTTTTGGTGATAATCCAATAACCGGAAGTGGTAATTTATTTTGAAATATCTCAGTAAATTATGGTTAAATAACAATTTTTGTTATTAGAATAATATTTCAATTAATATTATCTACAATTATTGTTTGAAACATTTTTCTCTTACTGTCTCCATTAACGAATTACAACACGTTAAAGAAATAATTATTTGTCATACTAGAGAGGAAAGCGCTTCTTTTTCCCATTCGAGCGAGAATGGAAGAAGGGCTTTCCTCTCATGTTAGACACAAAATTTTTTTCACGACATGTTTTTAAAAATGATTTGCTCCGACCTAAAACACTTTGAAAACACAACTGACACTTCAAAAGTTAGGTTATCAGACGCAAGGCAGTGTACGCAGTGTTGCCAATGAACCAATCTTAAATCCAAATTAAAGTTGTCAAATTGTGATTTAACCTAGACAAATAAAAATATAAGACTTAATTGTAAGACAATTTAAAGTATGTATATCACTAAAATAAAGATTTTCAATTAAATTAGACATTTATTTATAATTTTTACGATAAATTTTTTGTAAATAACATTCATATTGGTAACACTTCTATATTTTCCTCTCTAGAGAGGAACAACACATTTTCCTCACTATTTCGGGAGAAGAACGATGGGGTTTCCTGGAACGTCGTGAAAAAATTGTATTTTCACATTTTCGTTTAAATCTGCTAATTTGTGCTTTTCGAAAAAAGAAAAACAAAACAACGGTTGGAGAATGACATTTTTTGACATGTGTCATAATGTCATAATTGAAGAGTAATTTTTTGAAGGGATGAGCGTTTCTTGATAGTGGTGGTATGTTTTCTTGGATTTTTTATTTCTGAAATTAAAATGAATGCTGAAAGGACGCCGTTTTCAGACTATTGATAACAAATGGAAACATCGCTAGGAAAAAAGGCTAAACCGTAGTTTACGGCTACAAGAGAAGTTAGCTGCAGATCCGAGTTTCTTTAGCCGGTCATAGTTAAAGAAAAACAAATTAAAAAAGGAAGAAACTCAGATTTATTTTAGTTTTGAGGTTGAATAAACACGAATTTGTTCAACAGCATTTTCAGAATGCAAATTTACTAGGTTTTTGTTGTTTGACTTGCCCCCCAAACTGTCATATCTACCAAACATCATTGGCGATCCGTAGCTAACTTCACAATTCACCGTAAACTACGGTTTACCGGAAAAAATGTGAACAGGGTACAGGAGTATAATTATTTAGAGGACAAAATAAAGTTGTGTTTGTATATATGTACAAATAATCACAATTTACTTGTACATTTTAGCAAAAAATTACTAACTATAGGTGCTACGTTTTCAGGATTTTCCAAATGAACTTCATGCGTGCCATCTACAAGATGAAACTCATATTTAGGGTTTTTTTTATATTCATTATGAAGTTTTTGAAATACAATCGTCATAAAGCTCGTATTCGACGATAGAATCATTAAATGTGGACATGTTATAGGATACTTCTGCATTATTTCCAAAACAGCATCTGAGCTAAATATAGAAATAATTAGTTGTTTTACATTTGATGCTGTGGTCATCCTATATTTTCCATCATCAGCCGGTTCAACACATCGATCAATAAGTACCTCAGCTGCTTGCTTAGACAGCGGAGTTATTCTCGCATTCATCAACTTTTCAATAATTTCTTCTTTGGTATACGTTGGTCCATTCTTCTTTTCCTTCGCTACGAAGTTAACACGTTGTCTGAACCGATTCATCAACCTTCCAAACTGCTCCGCTGGCGGCGCCACCATGAAATAAAACACGTCAAACACGATTATATTCCTCACGCATTCCTGATAGAATTGGGTAAACGCCAGCGAGAGGAAACCTCCGAGACTGTGGGCGATGATGGTGATCTTGTCGCGTTTGAGGTGGTTGTAGACTAGCTTGATGGCGACGATGAAGTCGATGTCTCGAAGGATGAGGGATGTTTTGGCGGGGGTGGATCGTCCGTGGCCTGGTAGGTCGATGCATATGTAGTAGAAGCAGTTTGGTAGAAGAGGGATTAGGCGGTCGAAGCTGTTGGCATTGTCTGCCCAACCGTGGATGGCTAGGACTAGAGGGTCTGAAGAGGTGCCCCAGGTTTTAGCTGTAATTTTTAAGTTAGAAAGGGTTAAATTCATAATAATAGTAATTTATGTTTTAAGTGAATATAGGCATATTTCAACCACGAGCGGTATATAAGCGAGTAAATAATTTGTCTTTATTCACGTGTTGCATACAATATTTTTTCTAACACCTTGAATAAAACTAAACTGACATTTAATTGTTACCAATGCTTACTTGCATACTTTATAAGTTGCTATGTAATTTTGCATAAAATATAGAAAAAATACACATCTACATTTTGCCATTACTAGAGGAACGTTACTTTATTCACTAGTGGATAAAGTAATACTTTATTTCATTTCAAGTGTTTTGCATTATGATTGGTTAAAAACTAGTCATGGAATTTTATCAATATTTATTACATGTCATTTTTCAAAATATGTTATTAAAACATATAATAAGTTTTATAAATTACAAATAACATTTTATATTACGAATACTATTACTGAAATCTTTTATTTTAATCTTTTTTCGCAGTTAATATCATATTCGATATAAATATTATTTTTGTTTTGTGTGCCAAGTAAACTTCTACTTCCAGTTTTATAATTGTTCCAAAATCAACTCAATTCTGAAACGTTTCTCGTTCGCGAAGTATATAAAAAATGTATAGTTATTTACATTACAAGCAAGGTAAAACAGTTTTACTGCTGAATGGAGGAAATGACCGGCGAGCCGATTAGGCGAGCCCGTCACCTCCTTAAAGTAGTAAAACAATTACCTTGCGTGTATTGTACAACATTTTACTTGTTAATCATTTGTAAATCAAAATAAAATTAAAACCAAGTCCTGTCAGTTGCACACAATTGTTCTGTCAAAAATTATTTTAAATGATTTCGCATAAGCCTTGTAAGCATTACTGTGGCAACGTGCATTGTTTACCTTGTTTACTAACTTGTAAAAATTTTACAATGTAGCTGTCAATTACCTAGTAACTTGTAAAGATTAATTTTCAAAAACAATAGAGGGATTGGGTAAATGGTGTTTAAAAGTGAGTAACAAGTAAAAAATATTACCTGCTATAATTCCCCAAGGCACCGGTATTTCTATTTCGTTATGGTTCATAATTATTTATTATTACAGTGTTCCATACACAGTCGAAAATAAATTGTAAACTAAAAAGTAAAATGTGTATTGTTATTTATTTCTGTTAACTAAAATTTTTTCTTATATTGTGAGCGTTGTATTGATAACATTAAAATTACTTAACTTAAATTACTTATAGGTACCTATTGGTATTTTGAACTCTGTAGATAACGAAAAGTACCTGTAGCCAAAAAATATACCCATTAAATAAACATTAAATACTGCTTTAAATTTTGTTATGAAACATTACAATTAATCAGTAACCGACCTTACTATTTTTGTACAAAAACATAGACACATAAATACAAGTAAATAAGTTTAATCGAATTAATAACACTAGTGGTAGTTGAAATTAGAACACCAACTATAATAGGAATAAATGGACGAAATTTATGATAGAAGTTCTTTATTGTTAGAAGAATAAATGATTAAAATTTCATAGTAAAAACAAAAAATAACACTAGAAATTTAGTAATAACTGTGTCCCTCGAGCACTCTTGTCATGGCATGGACTAAATAACACAGATGAAGTTTTGTGATTACAACAATCAAACGTTTCTGATACGTTCCTGAATTATTTTAGAGAGAAATATTTCAAGTAAAAGACACCTAGAGAAAAACAGTCATGTAATATCGCTAACTAATCTAGCTTCCTGAACCTCGCATTCATCCATATCTTCAGCTAACTGTAGATACTTTTGCTGTAAAGAGCAAAATATTGTTCGACTTTGAGGGCCTGTAACTTAAAATCGAGACAATATACGGACATGAGGTCTTCAAGGTCCGATTTAGAATACTTTTAAACATACATTTGTTTATTATAACTTTGATTTATTTGCTGTTTCGTGTTAATAAACTTTCAAATCTGATTCGCATGTAATTCGCGCGTCGTTCAAACTTACATGCTTAGCACATAAAGTATCACATTTACTCCTAATAATACAATATACTACATTTTGACAAATTTACAAATATAGCATTTGAAGATTTGACAGAAGTGTTTAGATTTGCGTAAGTCGAGATATGCAGTATGCGATGTAAACGTAGTATGTGACTTCAAAAATTCAAGTGACGTTTCTTACTTTTCTGACAAGATCATATGGTCGTGTTGTATATTTTTCATTTCCTCATTTTGAAATTAATTTAACAAAATGAAGACTCGTTTTAATACATATGATATTGTTTGTGGTGTTACCGAATTACAAAAGTAAGTGAATGTAATAATTACTGTATCTTATGAAATATAACCTTAATTTTTGCAGGTTAATCGGTATGAGAGTAAATAATATATATGATATAGATAATAAAACGTATTTAATTCGCTTGCAAAGAACCGAAGAAAAAGCTATTTTATTATTAGAATCAGGAAATCGGTTTCACTCTACAGCATTTGAATGGCCAAAAAATGTTGCACCGTCGGGCTTCAGTATGAAAGTATGTTTCTGCAGATATATGAATAGATGTATATAATTATATTTGTTTTATTTTCAATAGATGCGTAAACATTTAAAAAATAAAAGGTTGGAAAAGTTGACTCAGCTTGGTACAGATCGTATCATAGATCTACAGTTTGGTACGAGCGAAGCTGCTTATCATGTAATCCTAGAGTTATACGATCGTGGTAATATCATTTTAACTGATTATGAGTTAACAATATTGTATGTACTTCGACCACACACGGAAGGCGAAGAAGTAAGATTTGCTGTCAAAGAGAAATATCCAGTTGATCGAGCAAGGATTAAAAATTTACCTTCTAAAGATGAATTGATGCTGTTACTTAAGACATCAACAAAACCCGGGGATCAACTTAAAAAGGCTTTGGTTCCACATTTAGGTATAGTAAAGTTATATTTATAAAAATTATGAATTAATAAAGTATGTTTTTGCAGATTATGGTCCGGCAGTTATAGAACACGCCTTGTTGGAGTCTGGGTTTAGTTCTAACGCAAAAATCGGAAAAGATGTTGATCTAGAAACCAATCTGGATAAAATAATGGATGCATTGAAATTAGCTGATTCCATTATGAATAATGCTAAAAATTCACCATCAAAGGTTAGTTACTCTGAATGAATCAAATAGTTTCAACTTGATTATTAGATTACTAATTTTTTTGCAAGAGAAATAAAGGTTAAAAAAGTTATATGCAGCTCTTTTGTTTCATAAAATCGCTTCAAAATAACTACTAAAATATTTGCAGTCGAAATTCCCTACAACAAATGATCATCAAACGCCTTTGTTGTACATATAAATATAATAAATCATATCATTTGGCCCAGTTGAAATCATACAAAGCAAAATTGTTTAATTCACCATATTTATATCTTAAATTCTATCATTTTTATGTTGCACACATACGAAGTAAATATTATATAAGTAATATTTGTATTTTTAGTTGGAAAGTTTTAAAAGACTAGATATTAATTGATTTCTATTTTAAAATAAATTCATAGTTACAATGAAAACAAAAAATTTCATAGGTGACATCTATCAAATAAATGTCAAAATAAAGTCATACGCAAGGAACAAGTTAAACGTATTCAGTTGGTTTTATTTGTATAAGAAAGTAGTGTGGTGCCGATACCAGATTTTTTTATATTGCTGTAACTTTTTATTTATTCACATAAAAGTTAAAAGTTGCTTCAGCATTTAAAATTGAATGCAGTGAGGCCCATTTAGTTACTTAAATATTAATATTTCACGATACATTAATTAAATTAAAATTAATATTTAATAGAAAAGTTGAAATGCAGTGCTGTAAACCGTCGAACAGTAAAGACTTTTAACCTTCTTGTATCAATTGTTGCTTAGTTGAATGAAGTTATTTCTTTTCTGTAATTATTTCTTTATGCCTGATGATGACAATTTAAATTGTCGAAACCGATAGCAATAATTTCATGTGATTATTTCATTCATTACAAACTTGACCAATCAGAATGTCTCATTTTCCATTGTTGTACATTTTAGATAAGTGAATAAACAGCAGCATGCTGTTTATTCGCGATTAAATTGAAGCTAGCTTTTATATGCAAATTTTGAACATTTTGAAGGCATATTTAGCCGGATAATTAGTTGCAGAAGCAAGATACTTACAGGTTCTTTACCTTTACTGGTATTCTATGTCTTTAAACATGCTGAATTATTCAATTCAAGCTATTTTTATTTACAAATTTTTGACATTTATTTGACAAATAAAAAGGAAAACAATCAATTTGCTATAGTTACACTATAACAACATAATTTTATGGTGCTTTTTGGATTATGAGTGTACCGATTTATTTATGTTAAAATGTGTCAATCAACGTTTTAGTACAATTTCTTCAGCAAATATTGAAGTTTATGCTATGAATTCATGAAATAATCTTGACATATACCCCTCGTGCTAAAGAATTGAATCGATTAAATTTGATGTCGAGCTTATTTATAAAATTTTGCTTTTAAAAAAGTGTTATCGTACATAATAATTTAAGATAAAATCCCTCGATCTGCGGTCTCGGGATTTTTTCAAATTATTATGTACTCAAACACTTTTTAAGCAAAATTTGATGCATAAGCTAGACATGTCAAATTCAATCGATTAAATTCTTAGCACTCGTGATATATCTATTGAATAAATGCAATAAGACAGTGAAGGTTCCTTCCTTGATATAACTACTTCTCATCTTCACTTGATTTTTCATTTTTATTTCATTTATCATTATTTAATATTTAGGTAATCAAAATTTAGCGGTTTCTTTCCAGGGTTACATAATCCAAAAGCGTGAAGAGCGTCCAACAACCGCCACCGAAAAAGAATTCTACTTCTCCAACCAGGAATTCCATCCATTTCTTTTCAAACAGCATTCACATTTACCTCACCGAGAGTTCGATTCATTCGACGCAGCCGTGGATGAATTCTTCTCTTCGTTAGAGTCGCAGAAGCTCGACATGAAGGCGATCCACCAAGAAAGAGAAGCTCTGAAGAAGCTGGACAACGTGAAGAAGGACCACGACCAGAGACTGCAGGCGCTGGAGAAGACGCAGGAGGTTGATAAGCAGCGGGCTGAGCTAATTACGAGGAACCAGGAGCTGGTGGATAACGCCATTTTGGCCATTCAGAGCGCGGTCGCCAGCCAGGTGAGCTACCATTGTTCAGCGCTTAAAATCTTCCAAGTTTTTTATGAAACTTTATCTAAATTGAAGACTATCTGCAGTTTAAAAAAATCTTAATTGTTATTCAATAAGCCGCAATTATTTAAAAAAATATTTTTCTGTAAGAATTTGTGTCTCTCTGTGTGTAGATGTCGTGGCCAGACATCCAGAACCTAGTGAAAGAGGCCCAGGCTCGCGGTGACCCCATCGCTTCAATCATCAAGCACCTGAAGCTGGAGATGAACCACATCACGCTGCTGCTCAACGACCCTTACGACTCTGGCAATTCCGACGAAGACGTCGACGAGAACAAACTGAAACCCATGTTGATTGATATTGACCTGGCTTTGACTGCGTTCGCCAACGCGAGAAGGTAAGAAGACAAGAATAGTTTATAATGTTTTTTAGTTCATATCGTGTGAAGTTTAGTAGTATATTCTTCAACAAGTAATGGAATGGCACATATTCCACACGAGCAAAAAGTTTGTAGTCCGAGCTCAAAGCTTGTAGACTATTCTTTCTTTAACAAGGTTTTGGAAATTATACAAAAAATACAAATATAAAACTGTTGAAAACGTTTAACTCAAATAAATAAAATGAAAACAAACAGGTGTAACCATAGTAACCGAACAAAATACTTCATATATCGCGCTAATATGCGGCTCTGATTCGTCGAAATTATTCCAAACGCGGCGTATGGAATGATAGTTGTTCCAATACAATTTTTAATTGTGGAATACGTAGTTTCCAAAACAGTGTTAAAAAAAAAATGTCCTACTCTTTTTACCTCCCGCCTACCTCTAGGTAAGGGAGGTATTGTTTTTGGTCAAAAAATTGGGTAGTGAGTTTTCAATGAATAAGCACGTTTTAGGGTCCCTACAATACGATTTTACTATTTTCGCGATGATGTCTGTATGTATGTATGTATGTGTGTGTGTGTGTAGTCTGTGGCAATTTTTTCGTCTCGCATAACTCAAATACTATAATACCAAAAAATACAATTTTGTGAATTGTTGCTTCTTATATTTAAATGAAGAGCTGATTAGATTTTGGATAAAATTGGTCGACCGGAAGTAGCAGTTTAGTTGAAGCCCTTAACAGTTTTTGGTGAAAAACACGGTTAAATTTCCTTTTTTAACAAATAATGTTATTTTGAAAGTTGAAGAATATTTAATTTTACATGTGTTTTAATTACACTAATTTTATAAATTTTCATTAGATTTAGAGATAATAAAATATAAAGAAATTAGATTTCACAAATCTTGCATTCCTAGTACACCATGGAAACATTTAAAATTTTTCAATTTTTTATGAAATGTGACACATGTCATTGTGATTGTGAAGCTATTTTCTTAATGAAATATGTCAGAAAATTAAATAAATATACGAAAGAAAATTAAAATTCTCAAATATAATTAGAAAATATACAAATAAGAAGGTATGTTCCTATCATCAAATACTATTTTGTAGCGTTTAAGAGTAGTATTGGGCGGGAGGTTATGTGCTGGCCACATCAGATTTTTTAAATATATCTTCAATATTTCAATTATTCGATTAATTATAGTAGACTTAATTCACTCTTCTCGGCCAATCATAGAACCAGAAATCAATTATTCCCGTTTATTTTAAAGCCATGATGTTGATCACTTTTCCTACAGCCGTCTGACAGTTGACACAGTGTAGTCAGTTGTTATTGTATATTTTGATGTTGTCGTTTTTCAACGTGTGTTTTCAACCGATTTCGATCATTTTCAAAAATGCTAAACGTTAAACTAAGTTAAAATATTTATTAAATACTTGTATTATAGTTTGTTAAATTTTGATCAAATAAATTGAAAATTTATAAAGGTGTTTCTAAAATATGTATCCGTTATTTCCAAATTTACAATTGTAGAAAAAGTATAGTATTATACTCGGAATTATGGTCATTATTCACTTAGATGATTCATAGTTCAAACTTCATCTTCGTGAATAATACAACCATAATACCTCATATAATAATATACTTATTGTATCGTGGATTTCTTTAATTGTACTTTTATAACTTTTTAAGGAATAAGTTTATAAATAAAACTAAAACGCTTCAGCAGTAATCTCATAAGTTTTAAATACTTATCTTATCTTTAACTTTATTAAAAATTTATGCAAGATCATTATTATATATTTTTAATAATTAATAAGTTGCAGTTTGATAAATTTATTGATTACTGTCGTACATGAAACAAAAATTTATATTAAGTATCTGCGTGATAAGATAACGATTAGCTTTTTACTAGCTTATACGTAGTATAAAGAAGTAGGAACCAATGACGAAATTTTCATAAAAATACATGTTTTGAAATTCTTAGATTCCCTTTTGGCCATTATCTCAAATCACTAAAAGAGAAAATGTAGAGAAATATACTTTTATAATTATAAGTTTTATTTGAAGTATTTTTTTTATATAATAATTTTATCGAGCTTAAAACACCCAAAAACAGAGCTCGTGGTACCAGCCATTGTGTACATAAATTAGAATTGACTTGAGTTTTCAAATATTAAATAAATGTCAATCCATTGTTATCAATTACAACAGTACGCATACAAATTTCCGTACATCAACTCGGTTTAATATAGTAGATATTTTTAAATATATTAGTATTGTATAACAATGCAAAAATAAAAACTAGTGAAGGACTCATTTTATAAGACTTTTCTAGGGAACGTGTTATCTATTTTTATTTTTACTTGCTCCTGGTTAAATTTCAGTTTCTGTTTCTAAACCATTGCATGTTTCTGTCTTAATTAAATATATTTTCCTATTTCACGTACACAAAGTCAATTTTGTGACACTGTTTTTCTCAAAAACAATGCTACAAAATTGAATTTTGTGCAACTGTTTTGGGGGAATTTATTATTTGTAAAATTAACAGTCTGTCAAACTTGGGGCTGTCATTGCTAACGTAAAATTATTGAATCGGAGCCCCAGCGTCGGGGTTGCAGCATGGGACCCGAGAAGCCCCGCGGGCAAAGCCCCTTGGTGACCAGTGGTATATTAAACATGCCATACAATTTTATTTTATTTTTATTGAATTTATGAACGTGAAATAGGAAAAGTAGTATGAACAACTCGTGTTACAATGCCTAATTGTAACACTAGTTGTTCAATATACTATTTCTAGATTTTTGTGTTAGTGCTACATTATTTGGTAAAATAAATTGAGATATTATGTATGCATGTATGTGTTACAACCTAAACACGAAATGCTGGCATTATTATCAATAATGACCGGCCAATATTATGAATGTTTATAGGTTTTACGATTTGAAAAAGAACGCAGCGAAGAAACAACAGAAAACAATTGAATCACATGGAAAAGCCTTGAAATCAGCTGAGAAGAAAACCAAGCAAACATTGAAGGAAGTACAAACAATAACTAGCATTAGCAAAGCTCGGAAAGTCTACTGGTTCGAGAAGTTTTACTGGTTTATTAGCTCTGAAAATTATCTTGTTATTGGTGGGCGCGACCAGCAGCAAAACGAACTTATTGTGAAAAGGTGAGCTAAAATTAAATATAGTTCCATCACACAATTCGCTTTTGATTTCACTGCTGTGACATTTTTGTAGTTGAATTTTTTATTTGTCGGGTTATTTATAACAATAATAAAACACACAACACCTTGGTAAATACTTTGATTGACAATTTAATTTAGATAATTTAAAACATATGTCACTGTCAAATAATATTTCTTGGATAAAACGTTATACTTCACACGTGGGCAAAGTGGAATTATCCACTCGATAAAATTATCACACTCAGCCTTCGACTTCGTGTGCTAAAATTTCTCTCGTGGGTAATTCCTTACTTTGCCCATTTGTAAAGTAAATAACTATTATTAATGACATTAACGTCTTCATATTCTGTAAAAGGTAAACTATTGAACAAACCACGGATGTTATGATACTCATAACATCGCTAGGAATGTTAATAGTTATTTACATTACAAGCAAGGTAAAACAGTTTTTACTGCTGAAAGGAATGAGCTATAGAAAAATATTTAAAGCAGCCGAATTTGACATCATTTGCTGATCAATATTGTTCAACTTGCTGACCACAAGTAACGGTTCAACTGAATATATTTGCTGACAGAAATCGTTTTAGAGCTGAGCAAAACCTCAATATAAAGCTGACCGTTTAAGTTTTAAATGACAGCTATAATATTTTAGATACATGAGAGCGAACGATATTTACGTCCACGCCGATGTGCATGGCGCTAGCAGCGTTATTGTAAAAAATCCGTCCGACCAACCAGTGCCTCCCAAAACTCTCAATGAAGCCGGCACCATGGCCATCTGCTACAGGTACATCCTGTAATACTCTTCGAATAACAGCTTCACAATTCTTTGATTAATTCCAGCGTGGCATGGGAAGCGAAAGTGGTCACCTCCGCCTGGTGGGTAACCGCGCCCCAGGTGAGCAAGACTGCACCGACTGGTGAGTACCTCACGACCGGTAGCTTTATGGTACGAGGCAAGAAGAATTATCTTCCGCCGTGTCATCTCATCATGGGCTTGAGTTTTGTCTTCAAACTGGAGGAGGAGTCAGTTGCGCGGCACCGCGACGAGAGGCGCGTACGCGCTGCTGATGAGGAGAGTGAAGTCTCCAAGGAGGATGACAAGGAGGAGGTCGAGCTTGAGGTGGTTAATGAGAGCGATGGTGAGAGGAGAATATTTATTTATATTAACTGACACACAAATTAAATAACGTTTTATCACTTTCAAAAAGTTACCTTCCTATTTATCTGCTGTCAAAACGATAAAATTGTTTTTTCTTTATGGCTTATTTTATATTGTAGTTAATTTATCAGTAATAATATAACAAGAGAGTGAGAATAAATTGAAAATAATTTGACAGATCTTTCGAACACTTTGAGAAAGATACTGGATAATTATTTTCTAATTTATCGAACTCTCGAGTTATATTTAATAAGATTATTTTTTGATTTCATCATCAGGCACGTCACTAAATCTATCTTTTTTGCTCATTTTTACTTGTGTTGATGATACCTATCTGACATCTGACATCTGTCAACAAAAACAAAAAAGCTGCAGAGAATATTGCCGGGAATAAAAAAACCAAACTCGTAGCCCTTATACAAGTTCTCGAAATGTTTAGCAGTGGTTAAGTTGAACACCTTGTATAACTAGTCTATTAAATTTCACCTGAATTATTAACGGTAAAGAGACACTTTCAGAGGAGGCTGAGACCGAGAACAATAAAGAACAGAAAGAGGAGGAAAAAGAAGCTAATAATGATAATGAAAAATCGAGTAGTGAGAGCGAAGACGAAAAACCTCAGTTCCCAGATACTCATATAAAAATACGTCATTTTGAAGGAACAAAGTACGATTATACCTATTTTATTTGATCAAAATTTATAGATATACAATAATTTTCTATTTTAGAATAAATGTACTTACTGAACCAGTGACACCTCAAATAGAAGACGATTTCAGTGACTCAGAAAAAGTAGTGTATCTGGGTGATGATAAACCAGTCGTGCTTAAACCATCCGGAAGAAGTCGAGGGCCCAGTGAAAGCAAATCTAAAACGCAGAGGCAACAGTCGCAAGGTAGGAAGAAAACATAAAAATAAAATATTTTTACCGGTTTCAGGAGATTAAACCTATGTTTACATGCACAAAAGTAGGCAGGGTAACTGTATGCTGTACGGTAATATTACCATACTGACCTGTCAAAACAGTCAAGAAAATGAAAATAATACACAATGATAATATAACGCTATTTATTAATACACACGGAATTAAGCTGTTCAGAGCTTCACCTGCTGCGTTCCAAATATTTTCAGGCAATTCAGCATCGCCAAAATCCACTTTTTATCTAGACATTATGAAACAAATTTGACGTTTAAGTAAAAAAGTTATTTATAAATATGATACAAAACAAGTGTAACCATGGTGTTAAATAAAAACAAACAGACTCACTTGATCACCTTCTAAAATTATGACAGACGTTATTCTTAAAAGAATTTCAAAAAATAATATTTATTAATGACATTAACGTCTTTATACTCTGAAACCGGTAAACTATTGAACAAACCACGGATGTTATGAGTCATAACAGGCCTTAGATGTCTTAAAACTGACATCTGCGGCTGTTATGATACTCATAACATCGCTAGGAATGTTAATAGCTATTACAACTAGAGACAAAGCTCAATCATAATAGGATTACGATTCAGTGTATCGTAAATACATTTCCGCATTTTTAATTTAGATTCAACGAAAGAAGAAGTTAAACAGCAAGCGCAAGTAAAGCGAGGACAAAAAGGAAAACTAAAGAAAATTAAGGAAAAATATAAGGACCAGGATGAAGAAGAACGACAGTTGAGAATGGAAATTTTACAAGTAAGTTAATTATTGAATTTTATCATTAGTTATATCACGAGTGCTAAGAATTTAATCGATTAAATTTGACATGTCTAGCTTATGCAAAAAATTTTGCTTAAAAAGTGTTTGAGTATATTATAATTTGAAAAAATCCCGAGACCGCAGGTCGAGGGATTTTATCTTAAATTATTATGTACGATAACACTTTTTTAAAAGCACAATTTTGTAAATAAGCTAGACATCAAATTTAATCGATTCAATTCTTTAGTACGAGGGGTATATGTCAAGATTATTTCATGAATTCATAGCATAAACTTTAATACTTGCCGAAGAAATTGTACTTAAACATTGATTTTGACACATTTTTACATAAATAAATCGGTACACTCATAAACAAAAAGAACAATAAAATTTTGTTGTTATAGTGTAACTATAGCAAATTAATTGTTTTTCTTTTTATTTGTCAAATAAATGTCAAAAATTTGTAAATAAAAATAGCTTGAATTGAATAATTCAGCATGTTTAAAGATATAGAATACCACTAAAGATAAAAAACATGTAAGTATCTTGCTTCTGCAACTAATTATCCGGCTAAATATGCCTTCAAAATGTCCAAAATTTGCATATAAAAGCTAGCTTCAATTTAATCGCGATTAAACAGCATGCTGCTGTTTAATCACTTATCTAAAATGCACAACAATGCAAAATGAGACATTCTGATTGGTCAAATTTGTAATGAGTGAAATAATCTAAAATAAATAAACAATTTTCTGTGCAGTCCTCCGGTAGATCCAAAGACAGCAAAAAATCCAAAAAGAAAGACCAGCAATCAACCAACAACAAAGTCACCAAACCTCAACCACGTGTGCGCCAACCAGCGCCCCCCAAACCAGACGCCGACGAAGACGACGGCGCAGACGAAGTCCAAGTAGCCGCTGAAGTCGACATGCTGGACTCCTTGACAGGCCAGCCGGTCACAGAGGACGAACTCTTGTTCGCTGTGCCCGTCGTGGCACCGTACAACACCCTCGTCAACTACAAATACAAAGTCAAACTCACCCCCGGTACTGGAAAAAGGGGCAAAGCCGCCAAGACTGCCGTCAATATGTTTTTGAAGGATAGAACAGCAACGCAAAGAGAGAAAGATTTGTTGAAGAGTGTTAGAGATGAAACTCTTGCTAGGAATTTACCTGGAAAGGTGAAATTGTCCGCGCCCAAATTACAAGCCTTGAAAAAGTGATAATAATTAGTGAATTTATAGGAATTTTTATGGCTTTATCATTAAGTTTATCTTTGTCTTGTTTCTTTCTATAGGATGTTAATTAAGCATTTCATATTAATAAAATTATTACGTATGAATTTAATGCTTTATTTGTAATTTACATATTCTAGAACTGTTACAAGAGTTAATTTTTAATTTTCTATAATTTTTATAGACTTAATTGATCACCTTCTAAAATTATGTCAGACGTTTTTCATAAAAGAATTTCAAAAAATAATATTTATTAATGACATTAACGTCTTCATATTCTGAAACCGGTAAACTATTGAACAAACCTCGGATGTTATGAGTCATAACAGGCCTTAGATGTCTTAAAACTGACATCTTCGGCTGTTATGATACTCATTACATCGCTAGGAATGTTATAGGATTGCGATTCAGTGTATCGTAAATGAATTTCCGCATTTTAAATTTAGATTCAACGAAAGAAGAAGTTAAACAGCAAGCGCAAGTAAAGCGAGGACAAAAAGGTAAACTAAAGAAAATTAAGGAAAAATATAAGGACCAGGATGAAGAGGAACGACAGTTGAGATAGGCTATTCCAGCATAATCAAAAATCGGGTTTCCAAATTATCAAGAGATGGCGTTGATCACAACTCCCAAAAGGTACATGTCAAATTCATTTTGTATGATATCTTATGATGGCGAATGCTTGCATTACCATTGGTAGTTTGCTTTTATTGACAGCAGAATTGTTGCCATACACACTGCAAATTTTCCTGTTTTTATAGGTTTTTTTGGAGAAAATTCAATCTTAACCTATAATCTACAAATACAATGTACCTTTCATTTTTACATCTTATTGAAATAATGCGGTTTAAACAAATGTTATACTTATATTGAAATACTCTTAAACTAACTACTATTGTTATTAGTTTTAAAAAAATAACAATTAATTTCAAAATACAATGAATTTTATATACCTTATGGTTAGTTTAGCTTTCTACCACTAATTAGCGTATTTTAATTTTGGAAGCCCAATAGTGAAAGTTTATTGAAAATATGAAAGATAAGTATGCGGAAAATTCCATATTTTTAATTATAAACCAGTGACACTGGCCCACGATTGCTTTCATTTAAACACTTATTGCCATTTGTAACAAACAATTAAGAATTTTTAACCCCACAAATTATTTTTTAAATTGTCAAACCGCGCCCTTTTTACCCGTTAAACCAATTGAATTTTAAAGATGTTTAGTTTTAAAAATACTCAGTTAAAAATTTTCAACTTAACTCTGGTGCAAATGGGCATTAGTGACCCACGAGCTAGTACTAAAGAAATATGAACAAAATTTGACCCATGTTTCAAAAAGTTTCGCTATCCGGGATGTTTTGTTTATGAGCAAATGGGATTCAAAAAATTCGGACCTTAATATAATAATAATAATCTCGCTTATTTGGAGGAATTTTTAACTCGGACATTCATATGTGATATTTTTATGTACGTTCCACCTAAATATTGCTTGTCTCTCTCAGCTCGCAATTTCAACGTCAGTGAGCGTTCCAGTAATACTATATTTCAGTGGCTGTTCAACTCGAAGCGTGATTTTTGACAGTTCTTATTTTGATAATTAAAAACAATATTTGAAGTTAATTTCGGAAAAGTCATTTGATGAACAACATATTCTAACAAAACGGGTAAGTAGGTTTTATTTTAACAAAATTCATTAAACCATAGCTTTTGTTCAACATAATTTAACCAAACATTTGATACTGTTTTAAAATCCAGTGTTTTTCTACTAGAATTACAACTGTTTATTTTTATTTTAACCCGTTTTTTTATGTTTCTTACATGTAAACTTATTAAAATGAGCTAAATTTCATATATTTTTAGGTTAGAATTAGATTATTTTGATGGTCAAGTCACAGCAAAAACAATCATTTTGAGTGAGAAAAGGAGGCAAAGGAATAATCATAATATGCAAATAGAAATTATAAATCACCTAGCTGAAAAGCAATAATATTTTATTGTTTTCAACAAGAATTTTTTCGGTCTACACAAAAAATGACTTTAAAATCATCTGACTCCACTTCTTGTACTGCTATTAAGAGCAAATTAATAGAAAATAAAAACAGCAACAAAAAATTTCAATGTGATGTATGTTATAAAAGCTTGTCAAGCAAACAGGGTTTGAAATATCATTTACAAATTCACGTGGGCGTTAGGAAGTGTTTACTATGCAAGAAATCTTTTTTCCAAAGAGATGAATATAGAGAACATATGCAAATAGTTCACGCCGAAGCTAAAAGATTTGAATGTTCGTTTTGTAGCATTAAGTTTTGTAATAAATCAAAATTAACAAGACATTTGGCAAAACACAATGAAAATAAAGAATTTGAATGCAATATATGTAATAAAAAATTTGCATTAATATATAACTTGGATTTACATATGAAAGTACATGCTGGTGATAAAAAATATGAATGTTCAGTGTGTAATAAAAAGTTTCTTCTAAAAAGTAATTTATATCAGCACATTGAAATTCATCTTGACGAAGATTTGAGAGCTCCGCCTCGAGCTAAAAAATTTAAATGTTTAGTTTGTGGTCGATGTTTTCCGAAAACTTACAATTTAAATAGACATATGCAAGTTCATGATGTAAAACCTGGGAAATCGGGAAAGTTTAAATGTTTAATTTGTAATAAATGTTTCCCAAAATCTTATCATTTAAAAAGACACATTAAAACACATTCTAATAAAAATTAATCATATAAATATTGGTTGGTTGACAAATTTCGATACGCAATATTTTGTTTAAGATTACTGTAATAATTTTTTTGCAATACCTATTCTGTAAGTTACCCATTAATAACAAAATTTAAACACAGTAAGTGGAACTTTTATTGCACAATTGGTTTTCATAGTTACATCATTTACTTACCGTCCACGGTGGATGGTAAGTGAAACTTATCGTTCATGGTGGACGGTAAGTAAAGGCGAATTTTATTCACAACGGTATGCTTCGTGTAAGCTTGTGTATGTTGCAAACTACATTTTATTCAAGATACCGTGACGTCACGGTATGTTGCGGTATGAGTCGCCATACTGACCGCATCTTACGCAGGTCTGGCACAGTGTAACTGGAGCGGTTAATATCTCTCTCTCTTTTCTTTTTAAACAGCTGTCATTTGACAACTAACAAACGCGCTACAACAACGAGTTCATAAATGTAGAACGTTAAAATTTTAACTAATAAGAAATAATTACAAGTTTAAGCTACAAAAAATAGATAATACACTCGCCACTAAATATTAAAATCAAAACAAAATTTGAGGTTAACTTGTTTCATGTGACAAATCGACAGAGCATACCAGACAAATTTTATTCTTTCACTTACCGTTACGTCATGATCGTGACGCATAACTTATCACAACCATATCGGAGCTTACCGACCGCAACTTACCGATCGGTGAATAAAATTTGCCTTTATTAATATATATCATTCAAATTATATTTTTAACCTCAATCTGACAGCTGTCAATTTTGATACCTATTTTTCCTTTTCTTATATTTACGCAGGTATTGCAAAAAATAACTTACTAACCTCGAACTGTAAGTGATTTTGTAGGTCTCGAATGTTTAGGAAATCTCGACCCTACGGGTCTCGACATCCCAAACTACATTCTCGACCTAAAAACTATCACTTACAGTTCACGGTACGTAATATACTATTACATATTTATCTGATAGGTGTTATTAATTTTTAATTACATTGATAGGATCTCCAACTAGTTGCTTTATTTAATAATTATATCCAGTTGAGATACTTCCTTCATCATCATCTTTCAAACTAAATAAATGTCAATTCAATATTACCAACAACAAAATTATACGTACAAGTCAACTCCGTTTAATATAGCAATTAAAATATTTAGTTTAAGACGCATAATATAAAAAATGAATGGTATAAAGGACTCGTTTTATAGCACTTTTTTCGCACTTGTCATTTAAAAAACTTCAGGGTTCGTTTTATAAATTTTGACGTGTGCGAGAAAAAGTTTATAAAACTATTGCATTGTTTTTGAGAGCCGCGATTGTATTTCGTTTTGTTAATTTATGTTATTTGTTTTTGTATTTATTAATTATAAGTACTGTAAATGTCCTGAATAAATACGAATTAATAAACCAATCTTATTTATTTGTCTAACAATATCTAAACAATTACATAAACTATTATTCATCGTCTTCTTCCTCCTCTTCCTCTTCAGCCTCTTCTTCTTCACCTCCTTCTTCTTTAGGTGGTTTCTCCGGCTTCTCGTGTGCTTTAATCCAGGCTTGTTCCATTTCTGCTGTGGGGTCGGTTGTCTCCATGATTTCAGGACCTAGAGGATATTCCTCCTGGATTTCAGGGAGAGGTAGTGGAGAGAAGTTGTGAGCGAAGTGTTTGTGACCTGTGCCCACGTAGATGTTTTCAAACCATCTGCAAGAGGTAGATTTTGGAGGTGTAAGATATATGATTTATAATTTTACGTACTACTGTATTAAACTTAGTAACTACGGCGGAAACTAAAACATTGCAGCTCAACGAGCGGTAAAGTAGAGGAAAAGCCCACCGAGCAGTAATGGTTATTTGTATTAGGCCAGAAACTGCACTTTTACGAGCGCGAGTATTATTGTCAGACCGAGAAAAACAGTTTCAGGATATGTGATACAAATAATTATTCTTCAAGAGGTGATATTAACAGAAACTAATACAAAACATGTTAAAGTATGAACTTTTAGAGTAATTATTTTATTCAATCTATTATGTTTTATTCCTATTTAGCTTATTAGGTACGTAACCGAAGCCATTGGATAATATTTTCATTTATTATAACTGTTCTTTATGTATTTTATTTCAGTTTATTGCTATCTTCCAGAAGGTGAACATCATTGATGTTATTGGTTTGTGTTGTGATTGTATGTAGTTGCAGAGAGAACTATATTGGTGAATGAGTCAATTCTTGTGTACCGCGAATCCTTTCTTACTGTTCACATAGTTTACTATATTTGTGTGTTGTTTATCTGCGTACGCTGCAGTCTCCGGGGAGAGACAGCCAATGGTGCCCTGCCTGCCATCTCTAAGTTAACTCAGGAGGTGAACAACGTTCGCTAACACTCTATGATTGCGAGTGGAGTATGGATTTCAGCTTGGCTTTCAGTCCATGTTCCCGGTGCCCTGGTTATGCAATTCGTGGGAGAGTGTGTAGCAATGGGACTATAAACCTTTTTTCATTTTATTTTTTTTCTGTAAATTTGAGTAAAATTATAAATAAAGATACTAATTTTAATATTAAAAGGCATTTAGTTATTAAGATACGATTTTTTGAAATTGGCATCCCATTTCAAAATTTTCACTTGTGACGTCAGCACCTGCGTCAACTTGTAATTGTACGAAACACGCTCTTGCGGAGAGCGAGGAACTACACCAACTGTCAAATTGACTGTTATTGTTATTTATTGAGAGGTTTTACAAATATAGTTTATTCACATTACCTGGGCAAAATAATATAACAAATATAATAAACATAAGTTTATTTTGAAAATCCTAAACTAAAAACGTTATAATTAACGAATACCTAATTTAATTTATCGGAGTGTTCATTTTAATAATAATAAGTAATTATTACATCCCTTAAAAGGAAATTATTATTTGTTATCAACACCTGTTTTGCCTTGCCATGCTGTACATGCTATTACAAGATGACGTCACGATTTTGCAACCGCGAAACTTCAGAAAGGAAATTATGAATGAAAAGTTAAAAAATTATTAAATATTGAATAATATGTGACTGAAATGATCTAAATTTTTATAATTTGACTATATTTTATTCATTATTATGTATTTATTGTTTTAAATTTAGACGAAGAGTTTTATCTATGTTTGTTCATATTTATTTATTTATTCATACTTTAACATGTTTTGTATTAGTTTCTGTTAATATTATGTCCTGAAGAAGACGTATGTGGCTTCGAAACCGGTCGAGGTAGTATTTAATAAAATATTGGCTGATTTCCAAGAGTTTTATTTATATCAGTCATCCAGCCAAAAAATAGTCCTTGTCATATCGATTAATATCCACTTTTTCTTTCATCAATATACGGTATTGGGCTTCCAAATTATCAAGAGATGGCGTTGATCACAACTCCAAAAGGTACATGTCAAATTCATTTTGTATGATATTTTATGATGGCGAATGCTTGCATTAGTATTGGTAGTTTGCTTTTATTGACCAGCAGAATTGTTGCCATACACACTGCAAATTTTCCCGTTTTTATAGGTTATTTTGGAGAAAATTCAATCTTAACCTATAATCTACAAATACATTGTACCTTTCATTTTTACATCTTATTGAAATAATACGGTTTAAATAAATGTTATATTTATATTGAAATACTTTTAAACTAACTACTATTGTTATTAGTTTTAAAAAAATAACAATTAATTTCAAAATACAATGAAATTTATGTACCTTATTGTTAGTTTAACTTTCTACCACTAGTTAGCGTATTTTAATTTTGGAAGCCCAATACGTAAATAATTATTAAAAGACAATCATGAAGAATACTAACTTGCCAGCAGTGATAGCATAGGCACCAGGCCAAATATTAGACCTCACTACGGCGATGGCGCGCTCTGGCAGCAAGACGGACGTGGAGCGTACGCTCCACGGTGGCACGGCCTCCAGCGAAGCGTCCTCGGACAACGGCGTTAGCAACGGTGGACCAGTCTCAGGCTCAGCACGTTCGCCACCTTCTTCTTCTTCCTCCTCCTCGCCTAGTTCTTCTTCCTACAATACCACAACTCCTCGTCAGAGAGATTATGTCATATTTTAAAATAAAAAACTTACACCTCCGCCAACTTTGGGAAACGGGTCCCACCACTTGGTACGGCCTTGAGGAAGAATGTACAACGTGTGATGCACCCAAAAGGACATCGTTGGGTCTATCATGTCGTTTATTGAATGTGGTTCGTATTTTTTGTTCACTGTGTATGTTGTTTTCCCAGCTGAAGCAAATCATGAAACATCATCAGTTGCATCAACAAAATGTATGTACAGGTTCATCAATCGACAATACAAATCTTCCAAGCACTGATATATAGAAATACTGGAACGCTATAACTTAGAGACTTTTATAAAAACGAAAAACGAGTCTAATACAGATAGATGCTTTATTAGAGCAGCGATAAAGTAATATTTGTTGGGCAATTTGTCACCACATTGTGAATTCATTGTATTTAGTTATTAAACAGAAGTAGTGTTGTTGTATTCATTAGCTTATGCTAAATAAAGAAAGATTCATTCATTCATTCATCATGATGAACAAAAAACATGAATAAACCAAGTGGAATAAAACAACTAAAATAATTAACAGCAATAAGCTGATGATTAAAAAAAATCTGTTTTGGGCACCACAGTACCTCCCGCCATAGATTTCTTATCGAACAATACAGAAACACGGACCACAACTAACAAGAAACGCTCATCCCTTCAAAAAATTATGTCACATGTCAAAAAATGACATTTTTTCAACCCTTGTTTTGTTTTTTCAAACAACACAGGTTAGCAGATTTAAACGAAAATATCAAAATATAATTTTTCTTTAACGTGTTGTAATTCTTAAATGGTGACAGTAAGAGGAAAATGTTTCAAACAATAATTGTAGATAATAATATTTGAAACATTATTCTAATAACATATTTACTGAGATATTTTAAAATAACTTGATAGGGCTTCAAGTAAACTACCACTTCCGGTTATTGGATTATCACCAAAAACTAATCAGTTCTTTCAAAGGGTATACAATTGATATATACAAAATATCAAATTTTTCAGTTTAGTAGTTTTTGTGAAACCATAACTCCAGAGATCCACACAGACTGACAGACAGACACACACACAGACATCATCGCGAAACTAAAACGTGCTCATCCACTGAAAACTCACTACACAATTTTTAGCATGATTCCTATACCTCCCTTACAAAATGTGACGGGAGGTAAAAAACCAATGATTTACATTCAAATATTAACTTACAGGCAGATTCATAAAAGGGATTAGCGTTAACTCCACTTTTTTATCATTTGTAACTTCGTTTCTAAATGAATTATATTCTCAAAATGTTCCAAATTTTATGCTAATCAATTTTGTTTACAACCTTAGTTAAAATAATTCAGTTATAAGAATGAAAAACATTAAACTCGATCTGAGAGAGTTTGTGAATTTCGCCCTAAAGTGTGATAAATGAATAATAACTATACTACTATAGATACCTCCCCCGCCTTCTTCTTCCTCCTCCTCTTCTTCTTCCTCCTCTTCTTCGCCGCCTCCGCCACCGAAAGTGAAGAAGCCCAGAGGGGAAACCTGACTACCAGCTGAAATACGAGCTATCTGAGCACGTAAGTAATTCATCTCGTTCCCAGGGAACTTCGGGTGCGATATAATCTGAAAATTAATTGTATTAGGTGCATTGTATCAATTGTCATGTATTTTAAATTAAATTAAATAAATATATTATGATGCTTTTTCTACAAAAAGTACAATAAGTAATCCATAATTAGTATATTACGTACCGTGAACTGTAAGTGATAGTTTTTAGGTCGAGAATGTAATTTGGGATGTCGAGACCCGTAGGGTCGAGATTTACTAAACATTCGAGACCTACAAAATCACTTACAGTTCGAGGTTAGTAAGTTATTTTTTGCAATACCTGCGTAAATATAAGAAAAGGAAAAATAGATATCAAAATTGACAGCTGTCAGATTGAGGTTAAAAATAAAATTTGAATGATATATATTTACTTACCGTCCACCATGAACGGTAAGTTTCACTTACCATCCACCGTGGACGGTAAGTTGATGTAACCATGAAAACCAATTGTGCAATAAAAGTTCCACTTACTGGGTGCTATTCACAGATCTATACTAAGGGCTACTAACTAGAGCATTTTAAGATTTAACACTGTTGCTATGAAAAAATTGTTGATCTCCAAGGTAATCAACAACTTTTGCAAAGTAACAGTGCCAAATTTTTAAATGTCCTAGTTAGTAGCCCTTAGTATAGATCTGTGAATAGCACCCATTGTGTTTAAATTTTGTTATTAATGGGTAACTTACAGTACAGGTATTGCAAAAATTATATTAAATAAATGTATTATGATGCTTTTTCCACAAAAAGTACAGTAAGTAATCCGTAAATATATTATTTTGAGTTTGACAGTATGCGATAATGATAATGGAGTGATCATAATTTATTCAATTCAACTTTTGTCACTGAAAGTACCGGTTTGTCAAAGTATATTAATTATTTGTTAGAAATAATGACAAAATTTTCTGTTTTGCAGATTACTATAGTTTGTTTTAGTGCCAAGGTGTGTGTAGCCTATTATTAATTTGATGATAATTATAGTACAGACATACCTCAGTTTCTAAATTTCCTGTAAAATATTTCACTATTTGCCTGGCTGCTACAATTTGTTGGGGCGTAACATCAGGTAGGGCAATCCAGGGCTCTCCTAATTCATTGCACACGTAATAAATCTACAAATAATTAGGTGAATTAATAAAATAGAACACCAAAATTTCAATGAATAGTTCTCGAATATTAATGATTATAGAACGAGATTTATAAGACATGTTTTTTTCGCACGCGTTTCATTGTATTATGATAAAATTATATAATAGTATATTGTACAACGAGCATGGAATGGTACTCATTTCCTGCCAGTATGAAAGTTTTAGCATGAGCCGAAGGCGAATGCTGCAAATCATACGAGTATGAAATGGACATTCCATGCAAGTTGTACACTATACTTTTTCTAAGACCACGATGTTATTTCCTAATTAATTCATATTTTAGTAATAAATTTGTCCTACTTTCACCTTTCCAATATTTGGCAATTCTAAATAAGTATCCTAGCAATGGCACCTGTACTGAAATGAAGTGACCTGTATTGAAATACTCAAAAAACAAATTGATTTCGCACGGTGCTTGCAATGTATCCCTAGCAACAACAAACATACGAGCAGATTTCTCAGTGGTCGTAGAAAAAAGTTATTACGTTAAATTATACCGGACTTCATTATAAACGTGAAATAGCTTTTTTCTACGATCACTGAGAAATCTGCTCATTGTATATTTGTTGTTGTTAGGGATATGAGGTACATTGCAAGCATCGTGCGAAATGAATTTGTTTTGTGAGTATTTCAATACAGATCAGTTCATTTAAGTACAGGTGCCATTGCTAGGATACTTATTTCGAATTGTTAAATATTGGAATGGTGAAAGCGGGACAAATTTATTATTAAAATATAAATTAATAGGAAATAATATCACATGGAATGTCCATTTCATACTTGTAGGAAATGAGTACCATTCCATGCTCGTTGTACAATACACTATTTTTTAATTGGCATAACATTGTTCCTTACCTTCTTGTTGACACCCTCTCCACAGAGTTCCCGAGGAGTTTCTGGAGGTGGTTTATATAGCGACTCGGGCAGCGGTGGCAGCTTACGTGGGTACTTGGTTTGAACAGGTTCGATACCTTCGCCATATTCTTCCTGGTGCTTCTCTACCTCGGCCAGCACGTCCTGCAGATCGTCTATCGGTATTTGCTCTTGCTCGAGAAGGTTCTCTTCTTCTTCCAAAGGCTAGAGAAGATAACTACTTTGAACGAATACAATATTAAGATTATCACTCTCTTATACAGTATAGTAGTATTGTAATGGTGAAAAAAAAAACTATTAAAAGATTTTAGCTGAAATATATTTAACCAATGACAGCTCTGTGTGTATGTGTGTATGGATAGGTGGATTAATGTGTGTCCGTATATCTGACGAACGATAAAAGATAGAGTAACAAAACTTCGTAATAATAAGTATGATGATAATATGAAGAACTCAGTTGATTTTAGTAACAATTGCAAAACTGGAAGAGGAAGTTTACTTATCTCTCAAAACAACAAATACAATTTATTTATTTATTTTTGTTAGTTAACAGTAAATCTTGTATACTTACAGTATTTCGTCTCATAACTTCTTCCTCATTCGGCTCTGTTTCTAGAATAATATAATTTTTATATAAACCATAAATTTTTCCCCAAAATCTAAACAGGTAACCAAAGCAAATTGCGTGTAAGAAATATCTGATTTTTTTGACTTACATACATATAAACATTAAGGTATGATTTCTCCATCTACGAATAAACTCTGAATAAACTATTTGTCGAATAAATAAAAAATATTGCATCGAAATCATAGCTCAGATGATATTATCTGTTCTGTCATTTCTTGATGCGACATTTTTCTTTTATTAGTTAAATAGTTTTTTTGGAGTTTATTCGTAGATGGAGAAACCGGCCCTAAAAACATTAATAAAACATCCCACACAGTAAAGTAGCACAACCCTGAAATACAATCAATCTCCTCCAAACATTCCTATCCTGACACACCACTTTAGCCTCGTCCACATTCTTAGTGCGATTCATACATGCTCGTTTATTCTTCACACTCGGAATCATTCGTTCACGCAACAAACCATCAATCATACCCAACCAGTTATTCCTCGGACGCCCACACAATCGTTCACCCACATATATTAGTTTCACCAACCTTTCATTTGACATTCGCTCAACATGTCCAAACCACCTCAACTGACTCACTCCCACTTTCTTAACAACATTCTTCTCAAGCTCACACTCACCATACACCAATGTATTCCGTATACGATCACGTCTCGTATACCCACACACTCCTCTCAAATATAACATTTCTCCAGCAGTTATACGTCGTACATGCTTCTTCATCCACACCCAACATTCAGAACCATACATCAATGTTGGCTATTTTGGCACTATCACACTTTTATAAATACTCAATCGTGCATCTCTAGATACATTCACGTTTCAAGCAAATATACCCAGAGCACCCAACACTGCTGTATACCTAATATCATGAAGTTTCTCTGTTTTCGCCAATCTCCTCATAGACATTTCCAAACAATACAATTCTGTTTTCGGTAACGCTATTCCAGCCTTTTCATAATAATAAGCAAACTGAATCAAATCTCTTTTGCTAGAGTCAGTGAGGTCTTCATCTTCTGGGTCTGCGGTGCTTGGTTCGATGTCAGGCAGGGCAGGAACCTGCAATGAATCAAATATAAGTTAAGTTTTCTAAAGACTCACTAATGCCCGGTTGCACCAACGTTAGTTAAATTTTAAACTTGATTTAAATTAAAAAAGCGCATCAATCTCAATTACTCCATATGACTCTATAATTTCGTATTGCTTTTATTTATTTAAACCAAGTTTAAAATTTAACTAACGTTTATGCAACCGGGCATTAAGTAAATAAATACCTGTAAGAATGGCATAATTTTCGCAGTATATTCATACCGCAGTGGAGATACATAAATATCTTTCAAATGATCTGTTAAGGGTTTGTAACGTTGCTCCTTTATTTTTCTGCTGTATTCTTCAAAGAAATCGATTACATTTTCAGGTCTTTCAGCTAATATCTTATTTAATACATCGCTCAAGTGATCATACCTAGCAAAATATCCAAATTAGGTAAGAAGTTAAAGAACTAAACCTCTGCGCATTCGTAAGTTTTATCAACGAATTAAAATTTTTTGCTAAAATTCTAGTATTGTTTTAAAAAATGAAGTGTTAAATAGAAACATTATTACGGGGTCTTTTACCATTAAAAATTTTTTTTTTTATGAAACTATTTAAATTGAAGACTATCTACACTTTTAAAAAGTCTTAATTGTTATTCATTAAACCACAATGATTTTTTTTAAATGATGTGATCTCAAACAGTAGAGATTTAAATAATTTTTGTCACATAAATGTTCTATTTTATTGTAATAATAATAAAATAAGTAAAAAAATACATTACTACAATTATTTACAATCTACAAAGTAACAAATTATTTTTGTGTACCTACTTCGTAACTAAATATATTTGTGAATATAAGTAATTATTAACATTTATTTTTATGTGCTTTTGACCAAATATTTTAGTACTTATATTGAATAAGAAAGCAGAAAGGATATAAACTTTCTTTAATAATTTCAAATTGATAAGTTAGCTAATTTTACTTATTATTATTGACGAGTCAATTTGTTAAATTTTATAAATCCAGCAAATAAATAAAAACAACAATTTTTTTGATAAAAATTCAGAATTGACAAAATTTAAATTTTACAAATTGTCATTTTTGTTTAATTAATACAAATTTGTCAATATTAACTAAAAATACTTAACAAACGCAAAATTAACTAATCGCAAATCAAATTTTTTACTGTGTACTGAAAAAGTTTTGATAAAACCATTCACTTCAAATTTTTTACTCCAACTCCAAATTATTACCGATATTTCCATCTACGAATAAACTTCTGAATAAGTTATTCGTGGAATAAATAAAAAAATACTCATCAAAAAATGACAGCTAGAACAACAAGTATCATTTGACATTTTTTATTTATTCGGTACTTCATTCGTAGATGGAAATATTGGCCCTAATACTAATTATTATTAATCCAGCAAATAATTCATTACAACAATGACATTCTGAAATAAACCATAGTTCAAAGTGCCACAATTCCTAAATTAAATTTCATGCGTCACGTTAAAAGCCTTATTATAACACAAATACATTTCACATTACATGCTATCCCCAGAGAACGGACTGACTTTCTGCAGAAACGTCTTGGCATCATCTAACTCCGACTTGAAGTCCGGGACGCTGAATGGAATGGCCCGAATCATGTCCCGCATGGACTGATCTTCTGGGAGGCATCCAGGTTCAGTGTCATATTGAGAAGCATCCATTGTAGAATCAAATTGATTAAATACTTAGCACAAATGTCATGTCAATATAAAACAAACTGGAGATGTGATTGTAAACAAATTGTTTCTAGGTTCAGGCAAAGGTAGCTGCAATTTTATATTTATTTTATTGTCAGTCACATTGGCTGGTACCACGAGCTCTGTTTTTTGGTGTTTTAAGAGCAGTGTTTTAAGCTTTGTTTTAACGCTGTACAATGTTCTAAAATTGTTTTATAAACAAATACTTCAAATAAAAGTGGTAGATAATACACTTGTCTGTAACTTCTATTTGAAGCATTGTTTTATAAAATAATTTTTAATCATTGTACAGCGCTAAAACCGAGCCTAAAACACTGCTCTTAAAACATAATTCTAATGTTTTTATCTCCCGCCTACCTCTAGGTAAGGCACTAGAATATATGAGTATTCTCATCCGCCATTTTGGGTCCAAGTGTCATAAATAAAACAAATTATTGGAATCCAGTTACTTTAATTCTTTTCTGTCAAATTTGAAGTTGATATTGATTAATAATTGTGATATATCAATCTCTTAATTATTATATTTCATATCTAACAGGTAAGTGTACAGAATACTTTCTAATATATTACCGTATGATTTGTGTAGTTGGATTTTACAGAATTTCAAGAAATATGTTTTCAAATTTGACAGATACAAATTTTAAATGTTTTTTTTAAGTAACTGGATTCCAATAACTTGTTTTATTTATGACATCTGGACCCAAAATGGCGGACGAGAATACCTACATTCTTCTAGAGCTCTACTCTAGGTAAGGGAGGTATTGTTTTTGGCCAAAAAATTGGGTAATAAGCACGTTTTGGGATTCCTACAATACGTTTTTATTATTTTCGCCATGATGTCTGCACGTATGTATGTATGTATGTATGTATGTATGGGTGTGTGTGTGTGTGTGTGTGTGTGTGTGTGTGTGGGCGTGCGTGTATGTGTGTGTGTGTGTAGTCTGTAGCAATTTTTTCGTCTCGCATAACTCAAATACTATAATACCAAAAAATACAATTTAACGTATTTTTGTTTCTTATATTTGTATGAAGAGCTGATTAGATTTTGGATAAAATTGGTCAACCGGAAGTAGCAGTTTACTTGAAGCCCTTAACAGTTTTTCGTGAAAAACACGGTTAAATTTCATTTTTCAACAATTTATGTTATTTTAAAAGTTGTAGAATATTTAATTTTACATCTGTTTTGATTACACTAATTTTATTAATTTTCATTAGATTTAAAGATAATAAAATATAAAGAAATTAGATTTCATTAATCTTGCATTCCTTAAACACTTAAAATTTTTCAATATTTTACGAAATGTGGCACATGTCATTTTGATAGTGAAGATGTTTTCTTATTGAAATATGTCAAAAAATTAAATAAAAATACGAAATAAATTAAATTTCCGAAATGCAAATAGAAAATAAATAAATAAGAAGGTATGTTTCTGTATCATCAAGTACTATTTTGTATCGTTTAAGATTAGTATTGGGCGGGAGGTTATGTGCTGCCACATCAGATTTTTTATAAAATAATTTTGAGCTCGTGGTACCAACCAATGTATTTATGTGTTTAAAAAAGAAAGACATGTGATGAAAATACGCCTTTCAGGGCCGCGTATCAGTTTGTCGACCTATTTCATAAAGCCTAATTCGAAATTATTTACTTAATTGTACATATTTTAACTCCTACACTTTTGATTACTTTACCTTGGCATGCTTAACAACTTAAAACTCTAATTATAATATTAATATTCAAAGTGCATACAAGTATTTATTTTGTAAACAATATTATTGACATAATTGCACAATTATCGTTTGAAAATTACAGATTTAAACACACTTCCTGCGTGTACCAACAAAGTAAAGTAAAATTATACTCTAGAATAAATTAAATACAGCTCTGGTTAAAAATGCATCGCGTTGCATTGCCCCGCTAATAGATGTCTCCAGGCTACATGATTTATCAGTCGGGAATTTCCGCTGCATCGGAGGAAGTCGAAGCAAGTCCACAAGCCATGCTGATTCAGATCTCAGTCGCCTGATGGTATTGGTGTAGTGTTGTGCTGTCAAATATCGTGCGTCGCGCCCAGCCGGTATGACATTTCGGTTTTTAACAAAACTGTCCGTTCGATTTAAACAATTTTATGTATGAAAAAGTGTTCGTAAGTGTAGTGTAAGTGCAAGGAAAAAATGGTGGAGCTAAACTTCAATGTTACCGGTGAGTACAAGTGTTGAAAACTACCCCTATTGTGTTTTACGGTGCAATTTACATATCACACTCGTAAATTTCGCGCAACCCTTGCCAGCTGTCAAAAATGTAACGTGTGATGGAGAAAAATGCAATATCGCAGAATGAAACTGTTCAAGTGACAACTGAAAACACCCTGTTGGCGAACCCTGCATTTCGCGCATGGCATGGTGTTTTTGACCCCAATTTTAGAGGGTGGGATACCTTCATCGGCGCGGATAAGTCTTCGGTATAATCTTTATTGCTGTACACTAAAAATTTTATGATTTGCAATGATGAAAATTTGCTGTTAACAATTTCCGGAATATTTTTTGTTTGCCGTGTTAGTCATCGCACAAGATGATTGCAAGTGTTTATTTTGATAATCGATATTTCTAAATTTGTTTTAAAGTACTTTAATCACATATTATAATTATTTGTTGAACTACAGCTCTAATTTTGCTGGGCGAATTATATTTAAAATGCACCCTCTATTGTTTCGCGATTGTTTACACAACTTTAAACGCTTTATTTTTGTTTCTAATTACTTGTTCCTGTAGTATTCTTTTGTTTTATAAATAAACAAACTTTGAAAACGATTTAATTGCCACAGATGTCAATATTAATGTTGAATTAATTTGTTAAACAATTTAACAGTGATGTTTTGACTGTTTATCGAAAGATAATTTTGAACATGATGTGCTTCAAATTGTCAAATATTTAATCTTCGATACGACTACAAGAATGACTCACAAGTAAATTTCTGCAATTTTTCCGTATGATAATAAGTGCAGCGAGCTATCCTAGACTTGTCTGTCTTTGTTGTAACTATTATAGTCTACTGTAAAGGATGCCACTTTTAAATGCATATTTATTTGAATGTTTTAACAACACTTGATACGTGTTTGACATATATCGAGAAATATATGTTTCAGTTGTTTGTTGCATAGCAACTTTGATTATTGAAATGTATTATTAAACATGTAAATTAGTTTTTCTCAAAATTAGTATCAGAAACAAGAAATATTATTGTTAGTTAATGAAACCTGTATAATGAAATAAAATAGATAAAATTGTTTATTTCAATATTTCAAACCTAATAATTATCTATTTTTAAACAGATGAGTATTGTGATAATTTTTATTGTTGGTACTACTAGTGGTACTTAGAACTTTTATCTCGAATGCTTGCAAACAATGAACTCTTTATCTTCAAGGATATATCTGAGCATTTATATTTCTGCGAAATTTTGTTCATGTATTAAATAGTTTTTGCGGAAATAAATAAATAAAATTGTAATATTTGCACAGAACCAAGGAAGGAATTAAGTTATATATGAACTAATTTTGACATTTAGGAATAGAATTAGAAAATGTAACAATTTAACCTATTACAGTACGGCGGTGTCAAAATAAAACTGGTGTGGTTAGCAGATTATCTTCCGCCAAATGGTGTATTCTTTAAATAATTTCATTTTTACTTTATTGTACACAGTATAAGTATTTACTAAATCAATGATGAGGCAAGACAAAATATGTAAACGAAACTTGGAATTTATAAGTTTCATGAAAATAAATCAAATGCAGAAATAATTGAAAAAACTGTAATTATGAGAATAATTATTAATTTTGTTATTACAATACAGAAATACTGAGGTACACTTAAAAAAACTAATATTAAAAATTGTTTGATTTATTTGTTTTCTTCCATGGCAAACTTTGTGTATGCATATTTAAATAAAAATGATACTTTTTTAATTTTGCATTTTTCTCAAATATTTTGTATTATTTGGTCATTACATATGAATATCATTGAATTCAGAAAAAAATACTGAATCGAATAAGCAAATAAAAAATAGGTTGCCATTTAAAATAAGAAAGTTGCGCCCCCATTTTGAGAACCATTGGTCTAAAAAAATCTTGTTTCGCTCATTTTAATTGTCTTGTAATATAGAAATTGTCTGCTAATTTAACCGACCTCGTAGCTCATATGGTTCTCGAAATAGCAATAGTGTACCACTTCAAATGAACACCCTGTATACAAAATAGCAAAATTTTCAGTAATAATATAACAAAAGAGTGAGAATAAATTGAAAATAATTTGACAGATCTTTCGAAAACTTGTTGCCAAGCTATTGCCAAATGGTGACAAGTTTGAGAAAGATACTGGAGAATTATTTTCTAATTTATCGAACTATCGAGTTATATTTAATTAGATTATTTTTTTATTTCATTATGAGGCACAGCACTAAATCTATCTTTTTTGCTAATTTTTACTTGTGTTGATGATACCTATTTGACATTTGACAACTGTCAACAAAAACAAAAAAGCTACAGAGAATATTGCCGGGAATAATCACAAGAGCATTATTCTTAGTAATAATATAACAAGAGAGTGAGAATAAATTGAAAATAATTTGACAGATCTTTCGAAAACGTGTTGCCAGGCAATAGCCACGAAAGCCCGTAGGGCTTGAGTGGCTATTGCCAAATGGCGACAAGTTTGAGAAAGATACTGGAAAATTATTTTCTAATTTATCGAACTCTCGAGTTATATTTAATTAGATTATTTTTTGATTTCATCATCAGGCACGCCACTAAATTTATCTTTTTTTGCTCATTTTTACTTGTGTTGATGATAACTATTTGAAATTTGACATCTGTCAACAAAAACAAAAAATCTACAGAGAAAATTGCCGGGAATATTCACAAGAGCATTATTCTCAGTATAATAATGACAGAATTGGTTAAAACGCAGACACGTGACATACAATAAAGCATTTCATTGGTTTAAAGAAATGTCAAAAAATAATCAGTATAATAATGACAGTATTGGTTAAAACGCAGACACGTGATGTACAATAAAGCATTTCATTGGTTTAAAGAAACGTCAAAAATAATCAGTTTAGTAGTTTTTGAGAAACCGTAACTCCAGAGATCCACACAGACTGACAGACAGACATCATCGCGAAACTATTAAAATCGTATTCTATGGACACTAAAACGTGCTCATCCACTGAAAACTCACTACCCAATTTTTAGCATGATTCCTATACCTCCCTTACAGGATGTGCTGGGAGGTAAAAATCATTGTAGCTTAATGAATAACAATTAAGACTTTTTTAAAGGTGCAGATAGTCTTAGCTATAGTTTCATATAAAAAACATTTTAAATGTTGATAGACCCCATTGAACATTTAGATCTAGCCTCCAGGTGCAGATGTTGGGTAGCGTCCGCGTGTTGGTCAGCACCAGTAGTGAGTTAGTTCTGCAGCAGTCGGAGTCGGGCGCTCAGCTGAGCACCACGCACCTGGCCGCTTCGATCTGGCTGCGCAGCTGCTGTTAGGTTAGTGCGGCTGACTGCTGCTGCTGCGACCACCACTACGAAATAAAGGATTGCAGTATTGCTACGGATTCCGTATTTGTATGCAGAGTGAGTGTGATATAAAGAATGGACGTGATACAATTAAAATGAATTGTTTTGTTGATGTCGGGAAGATATTGGTTAGGAGGTATTGGCATACTAGTATGTGTAGCTAGCTAAAAATCGGATGTGGCGGTATTGAACCTCCCACTTTTTCGTCACTAACTTAGCACGCCGGGAGTCGTGGGTTCGAATCCCATTGAAGAGCATGGTCGTTTGTGTTCACGTTCTTATTGCCGCTTAGCATCAATTTTCTGCTTTCAACTGACAGTTGGAAATGTATATTTTCTGCTCGGTCGTAGAAAAAAATAATTATGAATAAAAATACAATAGTTGGATAATTGTGTTGTATGTATGTATGTATCAAACTCATATGAAACACCCTGTATATATATATATATATATATATATAACATAAAAACTAGAGCTACATACCTATAACATTTTAGTTCTATTACAATTATTGTCGTTAACGATAACGAATGTTTTTTCTTCATGTTATTTATTTATTCATTTAATTTTTTGTTGTTAATTTCCATGTAAGTTTTTATGTTTTTGAACTTATATATTTACTGAGATATTGTATTATGTTGTTGTTCTTTTTTATATAATTGTGCAGGGTATCAAATAAATAAATCCTTGCTGTTATATTTCAGTTGTGCAGTTATAGAAATTATTTGTAGAATATACCGTGTGTCCCACGTAAATGTTGGCATAGGCAAATAACATGTAAAATCAGTTTTTTGTAAATAAAAAGTGTCCGGCAAAAAATTATGCATCCAAATTTTATATCACAATACTGTCAATATCCCTACATCTTATTTAATACAAATTACTTTATTTTGATAGCGCAATTTAAAGAAATTAATAATAAAAATTCCTAATTTTCGCCTACTCTTTTTATTGCTACTGACGTATAGTGCCTGTAATTTGTTTTAAATATTTTAATCTGTCACTGTCAATTTCTGGCGATGGAAAATATTCAGCGTTCATTCCTGTGGTGTATTCAGATATTTGTCTTGCACTGCGCCCCCATAATACATTCTAATAATATTTACACGGTTCTCGACATTTAATGTATTCTTGATGACAGTGACAGATTAAAATATTTAAAACAAATTGCAAACACTACACGTCAGTAGCAATAAAAAGAGTAGGCGGAAAATTAGGAATTATTATTATTAATTTCATTAAATTGCCGTATCAAAATAAAGTAATCTGTATTAAATAAGATGTAGGGATATTGGCATTATTGTGATATAAAATTTGGATGCATAATTTTTTGTCGGACACTTTTTATTTACAAAAAACTGATTTTACATGTTATTTGCCTATGCCAACCTTTACGTGGGACACACGGTATATAGGTAGTAAGATATTTGTAAATTTAATACTTCTGTATTTTCGCCGAAAAATAATCAGGTATAAAAACTGATGGGCTTGAATGTCATCATGCACCCTGCGGACCACCTGTCTACTGTCAGGATTATCTTTTTCTTTAGTCTGTTGTTGGACGTAGCCTGCCATAAGATTTTATTGTAAACAGATTAATATTTCTGCGAACGGACATTTGGTGAAGAGACCTGTAGTTATTTACCTGTATAGTTTTCTACGAGGTTTTCTAGTTAAACTACAACTTGTTTGCATTTATTCATCTTTGTCTCCCTTACATACTGTGAGTTTCAACTGAGGTGCAACATTAACTTTTCTGTCATTAATGTATTACTATGGATGATACCAGCTAATATTCACAATAAAAAAATTATTTGCGATTTGTCAATTCCGCGGTGTTTTTAGTGAATATAGGGGCCTATTCTGTAACTTACCTGTTAATTTTTAACGACTTGTTAAATGAAATTTTCAATTTGTATTCAGTAACATCTGTTATCATTGGTTAAAAATTTTAACTGCCTGTTAAAAATTTCAACCAATAAAAATATGTGTCAAAGGAAATTTTCAATTTTTATTCAGTGACGTCTGTTATCATTGGTTAAAATTTTTAACAGGCAGTTAAAAATTAACAGGTAAGTTACAGAATAGGCCCCATTGACAAATATATTATGTTAAATCAACAATTTGAACATATATGACAATTTGTTAAATTAAAATTTTGGCAATTCTGAATTTTTTGCATGAAAAATTGTTGTTTCTATTTATTTGCTGTATTTATAAAATTTGACAAATAGACTCGTCAATAATAACAAGTAAATTTTGTTAACTTAATTGGAAATTGTTAAAGAAAGTTTGTATCCTTTGTAACAACTTAATTTGTTATAATAACTATGATTTATTGATCTATTTCAATATAACTAAAATATTTATTCAAAAGCACATAAAAATAAATGTTAATAAATACTATATTCACAAATATATTTAGTTACGAAATACACAAAAATAATTTGTTACTTGCTAACAAATTTGAAATTTGTTAAAATAACAAAAATTAACGGTGGTTCGTCTGGAACTTAAAATTTTGTCAATTTAGATTATAAAATTTTTACTGTGTATTGTGTAGTTAAATTGCAATATGAGAAATGATTTAAGATTGTTTATCCACCTCTCAATAAATGCTCTATAACTATAGCAATTTTAAACAAGGAAAGTAACAGATTACCCACTAGTGGGTATAATTTTGAGGAAAGTCACTAGTGAGTATTTTTTTATTTATAACAATAATAATAACACACAACACCTTGGTAACTACTTCGATTGACATTTTAATTTAAAAATTTTAAGCATATGTTACTGTCAAATAATATTTCTTTAATAAATTTTTCATTTATTAAGACGTGTTGGATAAAACGTTATACTTCACACGTGGGCAAAATGGAATTACACACTCGATAAAATTTCTCTTGTGGGTAATTCCTTACTTTGCCCACTTGTAAAGTAAATAACTATTACGTGTTTACTTTCTGTACATACGAATTTGATAAAGAAAATTCATAATGTATTGTACTTATTTTGATGATATACAAAAATGTGTCACAGAGAAACGGAAGTATGAAGTATCTAACCATTTCCGCTATTCCCATATCTACCTCAAAAGCGCATAATAGAATCGTTGAGTACACAGGCGAGTAAAGTTTTTAATATATGAAGTATGTAGGTGAATCGCAAAGTAAAGTATTCTCATATTTCGCAGCGGCAACCTATGTAATTAAAATGAAGCGGGCTTGTAATTTTTATTAATAAAACAGCCAAAGTAAACGCAGTTCATTTATCGTCGTTTTTGCCTCTTCTTCCGTCCTGCCATTAAATTAATTCGTGTTTCTACTTCAGGTTACATTATCTTGTAACATACTTCAGAGATGAGCGCACTCTAATTTTTAAATAGTCAAATATATTTTGTAATTCTAGGATTAATAATTAAACATTTATGTTTTCTGTTTTGGTACAAATCGAGGTACAAATGTTTTATAAAAAGAAAGAACTATTACTATTATAATTCTGATGATTAGAGAGCGGATTATATGCACAAAAAAACTGAATTATATGCGCATATATATGCCCTGATTTTTTGAGAAATATGCACTATACAGGGTGTTCATTTTAAATGGTACACTATTGCTATTTCGAGAACTATAAGAGCTACGAGGTCGGTTAAATTAGCAAACAATTTCTATATTATAAGACAATTAAAATGAGCGAAACAAGAATTTTTTTAGACCAGTGGTTCTCAAAATGCGGTGTGCAACTTTCTTATTTTAAATGGCAACCTATTTTTTTTATTTGCTTATTCGATTCAGTATTTTTTTCTGAATTCAATAATATTCACATGTAATGACCAAATATTACAAAATATTTGAGAAAAATGCAAAATTAAAAATGTATCATTTTTATTTAAATATGCATATACAAAGTTTGCTATGGAAGAAAACAAATAAACCAAATGCAGAAATAGTTGAAAAAACTGTAATTATGAGAATAATTATTAATTTAGTTGTTACAATACAGAAATACAGAGGTACACTCAAAAAAACTAATATTAAAAATTGTTTGATTTATTTGTTTTCTTCCATGGCAAACTTTGTATATGCAAATTTAAATAAAAAGATATATTTTTAATTTTGCATTTTTCTCAAATATTTTGTATTATTTGGTCATTACATGTGCATATCATTGAATTCAGAAAAAAATATTGAATCGAATAATATTTTTTCTTCCATGGCAAACTTTGTATATGCATATTTAAATAAAAATGATACATTTTTAATTATGCATTTTTCTCAAATATTTTGTAATATTTGGTCATTATATGTGAATATCATCGAATTCAGAAAAAAATACTGAATCGAATAAGCAAATAAAAAAAGTAGGTTGCCATTTAAAATAAGAAAGTTGCACCCCGCATTTTGAGAACCACTGGTCTAAAAAAATTCTTGTTTCGCTCATTTTAATTGTCTTATAATATAGAAATTGTTTGCTAATTTAACCGATCTCGTAGCTCTTATAGTTCTCGAAATAGCAATAGTGTACCACTTAAAATGAACACTCTGTATATGCACAAATATGGCAATATATGCAGCAAAATATGCAAAAAAATCTTAAATTATTAGATACAAAGTATAAATGAATGCATTATGAATTTTATTGCACAATACAGTCTTAATCCTGATTCACAATTAACATATATTCTACTAATATACATATAAACTAAGTCTAGAAACTTGATATTATAAGATTATGACATATATACATAATTACAAAAACAAATTTTTAAAAATTTCCCAAAAAAATGTAGTGAAATATAAGTAAAAGATATATCCAGCTGAGAATTTTCGGTCTTATATTCATTGTACCCACTTTTACCAGCATTTGTGTATACAATGAATATCTACCGTTACCGTTACAGCGATTTCCCTAGAAATATTATAGTTTATTGGTTTGTGTATTTGCTTATTGTATTGTTTATTGCTTTTTCCGTTGCATATATATTGCGGCCTCCTCCAATATTTGGAAATTATCAATGTGCATTACCAGAAATTTCAGATTGTTTATCACTAGACAAGGTCTTAAAAATATTGAAATATGCAATTATATGCAACTTTTGTCAAAATATGCATAAGAATACCCAAATATGCAATATTTGCAATTAGTAATTAGCATTAATTAATTCTAATCAATGTAATTCTTCCAGAAAATTGATTTTATTTAAAGATATGCAAAAATTAAAATGTATGCACTTTGCATATAATCCGCTCTCTAGTTATTAGTAAGTTGGTTACACTTACGTGTGGAATAAGTATTCCACACGACTGTGCGAAATATACAATTTTCAAGCTTCATTTAGTATGGAGAAAGTAATTAAAATGTATGCATTTTGCATATAATCCGCTCTCTAGTTATTATTAAGTTGGTTACACTTAGTTGTGGAATAATTATTGCACACGACTGTGCGAAATGTATTATTTTCAAGCTTCATTTCATTTGGAGAAAGCGTAATTTTCAGTAGTGGTCGCAGAAAAAAATTGAGTAATGTATTGTAATGTAATTGTAAATAAAGTTTTGTGTTGACGTATTTATTTATTATTTAGTTATTCCAAATCTTTCTTTACTTTCTGGACAACCCTCGTCTTACTTTTCTCAACTTCCTGTTTATACTTTTGAGCCCATATTACTTGCAAAGTTTTCTACACAAATTAAATATCACAAAGCATTTTTATTTCATAATTTGCATGCATCAGCCCAAACCCAAATAACTGTAAAATTCAAGCACCAGACATTTGTAAAATATAGCCTCACTTCTCATATTTTTAACCGCATAATAAAAGCAAACTTCCTTTATTGACTCTGCACTACATCATTGCTGAAATACCACCCACCATCACTATACCATCGCTCTCTTCTTCTCTGCAAAATGCGGGCGCAGCGCTGTTTTCACAAACACCAACTCTACAACATACAACATCAAACAAACATCCATTGACTCGCTGCCACGCAAGTGCGTGGAGTGAAACAAAGGACAGTTCTTCTAAAACAATTAAACAAAGGGACAAAAGCGCAACGCGGTGTGTATCTAGGTGCGTGTGGGGCTGCAAGTGCCCCACTTGTAAGCATCCCCACTCATCAAGTTGAGAGCACTCGGCGAAATTATTTGGCTTTTAAACAATTATATCTGTAATTAATTTGTTTTTCATTTGGATGATTGCGAGAGATCCAGCGAAAAAATTATGCAAGCTCTGCTATTTATGATCAAATTTACGAGTAATGATCGGAGATATTAGATCGCATCTTATATTTATTTTGAATCAGTTTAATAAGATGTATTAATACACTTTTTTGAAACAAACATATTTCGTTTTCATTGAAAACTTTTGTAGGTTCAATAAATATTCTTGTATGAAAATTAATTTAGTCTTAAAGGAACATATCATAGTATTCAACTCATTATGGGGACGAAGTAGTTTGAATAGGAATAGTTTTAATTCAAACGAATATCGTTTTAAATATAAACGTTTTGTTTAAAATTCTATTTTCTTTCAATGCACTAAATAGTTATTTATGTATCAAGGCACTGAAGTTCAATTTTTTATCTCGAATATGGAATTTAGTTGCCGAGGCCCGTAATAAACCATGTGAGTGATAAAAAGGAACTTCAGTGCCGAGGTACATATTAAGTTTTATTTGAAATCTAAAATTCTAAAAAACTGTAAAAAAAATACAATATAGGTTAAGTTTATACATCTGTCAGTTGTCAATTGAAACTGACACTCAGTGTTGTCAACCTCGAGAAGTAAATCGTAAATAACACTCAAAATTATGTGTTTTGTCCTCAATTTCGTCATCGGAATTAATTAGTTAATTCTTCTTGCAAATTTTGTTTCATGTTACGTCCAAATTTACTATAGTACGTTAATATATCTGCCAAAATTATCCTAATTGTACAATAATTATTTAACGGTTGCCAACACTGGGTTGCTCAAAATCGTCGTATAATGGGTTACCTTAGTGCCGATTTCAAATAAAAGAAGATAAATAAAATTTATATTCAAAATTAATATTTTTTTTGATGAACCTAATCATTTTGTAAGAAATAAAATTTTCTTCAACGAATGCATACAAAAGGGAATCTGAACATTTTCTTGAAACAAGTAGTTATGTCAATGAGTGTATTAAAAACTGATATAACTAATTCTATATAAAGTTGTTGCATATCATTGCAAAATTGCAAATAATATTTGACAATTCAACGGCGATCACGGAAGTACGAAGTTCGTGCATCGATCTCTTTAGCATTCTTATCGTCATCATCTAATGTACTACACACTTTAGCACGCGTATCTCAGGGTCTATGAACTCACAAAATTTTATATGCAAATTTGTGTCTATATAAGGTGCATCCTCTTCTTAACATCCCTATATGCCCGAGGAACAAATTAACACGTCTGTTGCAGTTTGCACGCCTGCAGTAGGAGATCTGTATGCTTTAGCAGAACCAGTGCTGCTCAAACTGTGGATAATAGGATACATAAAGAGTTATAGTTATTCTGGAAGTTTCAGCTAAGATGAAACATTTACTAAACAAACAAAAATATGTTTTGAAATTTGCAAAAGTTAGGGTATTTCATTTCTAGCGAACATTTTTAGTGCCACTGGTTTAATATCAAAATAACGCACCTACATAACAACTAATTAATAAATGATTATTTGTAGGCAGTGTTTATACTTTTATTATCATTAGTAACATAATTATAAATAATTAAACATAATACATACATAACATCACGCTATGTCCCACTTAGTAGGGTAGCACGAACCCAGAAATACAGTCAACCAACAATCAAACATTCCTATCCTGACACACCACTTTCGCCTCGTCCACATTCATACATGCTCGTTTATTCTTCACACTCGGAATCATTCGTTCACGCAACAAACCATCAATCATACCCAACCAGTTATTCCTCGGACGCCCACGCAATCGTTCACCTTCAATCTCACCCACCTTTCATTCGACATTCGCTCAACAAGTCTAAACCACCTCAACTGACTCACTCCCACTTTCCTAACAACATTCTTTTCAATCTCACACTCACCATACACCAATGTATTCTATATACGATCACGTCTCGTATACCCACACACTCCTCTCAAATATCTCATTTCTACAGCAGTTATACGTCGTTCATGCTTCTTCATCCACACCCAACATTCAGAACCATACATCAATGTAGACACTAACACACCATTATAAACCCTCAATCGAGCATCTCTAGATACATTCACGTTTCGAGCAAATGTACCCAGAGCACCCAATACCTTGTACCCTGCAGACACTCGCCTTTCAATCTCCCGGTCAATACGTCCATCCCTCGAAAACATACTACCCAAATATACAAATTCATTCACTTGTTCCAGTCTCACACCAATCATTGAAACATTACAATCAGTCACCAAATCATTCTTCTCAAACACCAACACTTACATTTATCGACATTCAATAGCAGATTTAAATCTTTCCCTACTTCATTTATGCTCACAATCATTCTTCTCAATTGCTCCTCCGTTTCACCCAACACAACATCATCCGCATAAGCTAACAAATTAAAAGGTAAGTTACAGAATAGGCTCATAGCGGGAATAGTTATTTGTATCATAAGGTTGAAAACTGCTATTTTGAGAGTGCGAGTTTATTTTGATAGGACGAGCCGTAGGCGAGTCCTACAAATACGAGCACTCGCAAAATAGTTTCCAACCGAGGGATACACAAGATTTTTCGCGCCAACATGTATGTAAATTTAATAAATAAATTTAATTTATTACTCATTTTCTTAATGACAGGGAATTTTTTTATGTTGCTAACTTCACAATATTTGAATGTCAATTATGTTTATTTTCCAATATCATAACCAAAAATATCTACATATTTTTATTTGGATTTTAAACTGCAAATCCAATTATAATTACTTACAAATATGTTTAAAATCCATAAATATTCTGTTTTCTTATATTGCAAATACTCAATTGTAGATATATTGCCATAATTTTTTTAAGTCAATGTAATACTTTGACATTTCTAGCGTCAGAAGTTAGCTAAAATTAGTGAAGTGATGCCACCATATAAAACCATAAAAAGTTAGCAATTTTTGTCGAAATAGTTCGACAAAAACATGATTTCCGACCGATTTAGAGATATGTAATTGTATCAATGACGGACGGCGGCGCGAAAAAACTTTTTTTACACATACGTGAAACGGGCTGCATAACAGCGTTCGCAAAAGCTTCTGTTATTTTCTAATGTGAAACGGAGTAAAAATAAATTTCTGGTGACAGTAACATCAAATTCCAATGATAAAGTTTTCAGTCTAGTTTTAATAATGGAACGAATCGTTCCAACGTCATTAACAAATTTAATTTTCGTCGTCGGATTTAAACCACATTAATTATCGACATAATTACGGTGTTTGTGACATCAGCAGTTTAAAGAATACTTGACAAAAAGTTTCGCTCTTGCGTTCTTCATCCTCTACCAGAATATCGGTCTATTGGTCAGTTCTCCGGAGACCGCAACAAACTGTAATGGTGCTGACTGCTGGCTCATAATTAATCACTCCACCGAGAAATCTTTTAATTACATTTCATGCTAAATTTTCCAAATTGAAATTACTGTATTGTAAATTAATTAAACCATTTTCATAATGGAATTGAGATGTGTTTGCTTTTGCAAAATCAATATTTGGTAATGGAGGCTGTGTGACTGTAATCGAATTATAAAATGAGTTAATTAGAAAATATTTTGTCGCATAATAATAATTAGAACTGTATGTAATCTTATAATCATATCGTATTTAAATAAAATCATAATCGGAATCCATTTTACCTCCCGCCACATCTTGTAAGGGAGGTATAGGAATCATGCTAAAAATTGGGTAGTGAGTTTTAAGTGGATGGGCACGTTTTAGGGTTCCTACAATACGATTTTAATGTTTCGCGATGATGTCTGTGTGTGTGTCTGTCTGTCAGTCTGTGTGGATCCCGGGAGTTACGTTTTCTCAAAAACTATTAAACTGAAAATTTTGATATTTTCTATATATCAATTATATCCCATTTGGAAGAGCTGATTAGTTTTTGGTGATAACCAAATAACCGGAAGTGGTAGTTTACTTGAAGCCCTCTCAAGTTATTTTAAAATATCTCAGTAAATTATGGTTTAATGAAAATTTTGTTATTGTTTTAAATATTATTTTCTATAACACTATTTTGTAAACTAGGCATTCCACAACTACAAATTGTTATGGAATCAGTAACATTCCATACGCTGCGTATGGAATATTTTCGACGAATCAGAGCCGCATATTAGCGCGATATATGAAGTATCTTGATTCAGTTACTATGGTTACGTCTGTTTGTTTTAATTTGATTTATTTGCGTTTGACGTTTGAAACAGTTTTATATTTGTATTTTTTGTATATTTCCAAAATCTTGTTATAGAAAGTATAGTCTACAACATGTAACGAAATGGCATATCCCACACTCGCAAACCATAGCCCTCGCCTTCGGCTCGGACTACAAACTTTTTGCTCGCCTGGAATATGTGCCATTCCATTACTTGTTGTAGAATATACTATTCTACAATTATTGTTTGAAACATTTTCCTCTTACTGTCACCATTTACGAATTACAACACGTTAAAGAAGGTTGGAAACTGCTATTTTGAGAGGCGAGTCCTGCAAATACGAGCACTCGCAAAATAGTTTCCAACCGAGGGATACACAAGATTTTTCGCGCCAACATTTATGTAAATTTAATAAATAAATTTAATTTATTACTCATTTTCTTAATGACAGGGATTTTTTTATGTTGCTAACTTCACAATATTTGAATGTCAATTATGTTTATTTTCCAATATCATAATAAAAAATATCTACATATTTTTATTTGGATTTTACACTGCAAATTCAATTATAATTACTTACAAATATGTTTAAAATCCATAAATATTATGTTTTCTTGTATTGCAAATACTCAGTTGTAGATATTGCCATAATATTTTTATGTCAATGTAATACTTTGACATTTCTAGCGTCAGAAGTTAGCTAAAATTAGTGAAGTGATGCCAACATATAACCATAAAAAGTAAGCAATTTTTGTCGAACTAGTACGACAAAAACATGATTTCCGACCGCTTTTAGAGATATGTAATTGTATTAATGTCGGACGGCGGCGCGAAAAATTATATTTTTGATAATTTCGTTTAAATCTGCTAACCTGTGTTTTTTAAAAAAACAAAACAACGGTTGAAAAATGTCATAATTTTTTGAAGGGACGAGCGTTTCTTGAAACTGGTGATCCATGTTCCTGCATTGTTTGATAAGAAATCTATGGCGGGAGGTATTGTGCTGCCCACAACAAATTTTTGATATTATAGTGCCACATTTTTTTAATAAAAATTATATATCATGTTAGAAGTGAGAAATGTGCCTCGCACTAAAAAATATGATGGCTCAGATGGGGACGTGCGCTGACTTCCAGCTGAGGAATTTAATAATCCCCAGGCCTAGCGGAAAAATAAAAGTTCTCCCTTTAAATGTTGCCATCACGTGCTGCTGAGTACTTTAGTGCGTGGTTCGTTCAACCTGCCCCGGGTGCTGAGTGCAGACCACGCCGTGGTTAATTGTAATGAGAATTATGGATCGACTTACGCTGGACTTACGTTTGTTTTATTTGTGAAATCGGATTTATACGAGATTTTAGATTGGTTTACTTGTAAGATTTATTGTGAAACAAAACGAATTTATGTTTATTTTAAATATTTGGTCGTGTTCTCGGAAAAACTTAAATTTAGGTGCCGCGTCTGTATTTCTGTTTCAGCTGTACAATTTTCTAAAATTATTTTATGAAAAAATACAGCATAATAATGTATTTCTCTTTAACTTTTATACCAAGCATTTTTTTATAAAATAATTTTAGAAAATTGTTCTGCGGTAAAACAATTCTCTTAAAATATCCAAAAAGCAGAGCCAAGATGGCGGAGGAATAAGGAAATAGTATATTCTACAACAAGTAATGGAATGGCACATATTCCACACAAGCAAAAAGTTTGTAGGTCGAGGAATTTTATAGTAAATTATTATGTACGATAACACTTTTTTAAAAGCAAAATTTTATAAATAATCTTGATTCAGTTACTATGGTTCCGTCTGTTTGTTTTAATTTGATTTATTTGAGTTTGACGTTTAAAACAGTTTTATATTTGTATTTTTTGTATATTTCCAGTATAGTCTACAACATGTAACGGAATGGCATATCCCATACTCGCAAACTTTTTGCTCGAGTGGAATATGTGCCATTCCATTACTTGTTGTAGAATATACTATCGCCATTTACGAATTACAACACGTTAAAGAAAAATTATATTTTTGATATTTTCGTTTAAATCTGCTAACCTGTGTTTTTTGATAAACAAAACAACGATTGAAAAATGTCATAATTTCTTGAAGGGATGAGCGTTTCTTGAAATTGGTGATCCATGTTCCTGCATTAAATTATTATGTACGATAACACTTCTTTAAAAGCAAAATTTTATAAATAATCTTGACATCAAATTTAATCGATTCAATTCTTTAGAACGAGGGGTATATGTCAAGATTATTTCATGAATTCAAAGCATAAACTTTAATTGTACTAAAACGTTGATTTTGACACATTTTCACATAAATAAATAGGTACACTCATAAACAAAAAACACCATAAAATTTTATTGTTATATTGTAACTATAACAAATTGATTGTTTTTCTTTTTACTTGTCAAATATATGTCAAAAATTAATAAATAAAAATAGCATGTTTAAAGATATAAAATACCAGTAAAGGTAAAGAACATATAAGTATCTTGCTTCTGCAACTAATTATCCAGCTAAATATGTTGTCAAAATGTTCAAAATTTGCATTTTAAAAGCTAGCTTCAATTTAATTGCGATTAAACAGCATGATGCTGTTTAATCACTTATCTTAAATACACAACAATGGAAAATGAGACATTCTGATTGGTCAAATTTTTAATGAGGGAAATAATCATTTATATTGTTTTATAAAATGTACCAGGATGAAATGCTACCTTTAAACCAAATCATTGCTTAAAATATGTTTTAAAATTGTTTTATCGTAGAACACAGCAAGCGTTAGCTTGAAAATTATGCCAACTTGTTTGGACGAATTGCTGCGATGCGTTCGTACGTTGAGCTAGATTAACAATTATTGCAATCGATTCTTTCTGTTTCGACGTTTGTGCTTAGTAGACGCTTGATTTTCGTGGTGTTAATTTCTAATAAAATCCGTGATAATACATTGAATTACTGTGATATAAGTGTAGTACTTTGATTACTAATATGTTCAGATATTACAGTAACATTTAATTTATATACATTCGTTTTATTTGTTTTCATTTCGTATAATTAATCTAAGCTATAGTGAACAACAGTGATTGAAATGTGAGGACTTGTAGCTACAACATTGAAGAAGCCGCAATTACAATGAGTTTAAGGTAGAACATTATAAATTTATTTGATTTACATTGTTTGACATCCTGTCACATATATACAGTTGTTCAGAAAATAGAGGTGAATAAATTAGAGGTGAATAGTACCTACAAACTTGCGAAAACAATGATAAAATTTATAGATACCAGACAGTCTAATTTTTACCTCCCGCCTACCTCTAGGCATGGGAGGTATTGTTTATGGTCAAAGAATTGGGTAGTAAGTTTTCAATTAATAAGCACCTTTTAGAGTCCCTACAATACGATTTTACTATTTTCGCTATAATGTCTGTATGTATGTGTGTGTGTAGTCTGTGGCAATTTTTTCGTCTCGCATAACTCAAATACTATAATACCAAAAAATACAATTTTGTGAATTTTTGCTTCTTATATTTAAATGAAGAGCTGATTAGATTTTGGATAAAATTGGTCAACCGGAAGTAGCAGTTTACTTGAAGCTCTTAACAGTTTTTCGTGAAAAACACGGTTAAATTTCCTTTTTCAACAATTTATGTTATTTTGAAACATGAAGAATATTTAATTTTACATGTGTTTTGATTATAATAATTTTATTAATTTTCATTAGATTTAGAGATAATAAAACATAAAGAAATTAGGTTTTATAAATCTTGCAGTCCTTGTACACCATGGAAACGCTTAAAAATTTTCAATTTTTTACTAAATGTGACTCATGTCATTGTGATTGTGAAGCTCTTTTCTTATTGAAAAATAGGTCAAAAAATTAAATAAATATGCGAAATAAAATTAAATTTCTCAAATATAAATAGAAAATAAACAAATAAGGTATGTTTCTGTATCATCAAATACTATTTTGTACCGTTTAAGAGTAGTAATGGGCGGGAAGTTATGTGCTGGCCACCTCAGATTTTTTTTATTAACTTTGGCCATTTGTAAAATTTGTACTTTGTAAAAAACTACTATAAATATTTATATACAAGATAAGTGAAGTATGCCGAATACGCTCATTGAAACAGATTTGAATAATCTCCTTTCATTTGCGAGATATAAGCGCTCAACCAAATTTTCACAACTTTTTAGTTAATTCCGCGTCGCATAAAATCGCTCGTATCACAAAAAATAAGGATTAGATAACGTTAAAACGCTTTATTTTTAAGTTTCTGGTTGAAAATAGCAGGATAGGGTATATAAATCGAAATTGTAAGAGATGAAAATTTTTGGTGAAATTTCAATACATACCCCTTGAGGTATTTCGGTTATTGGGTCATTTTCAGACTTTTTGTTGTAATTCTTCTTTCTGTCGCGCGAATTTAAAGAATTTTTCCACACTTTTGTATTTCGACAAGCTGAATACAGTGGTGAAGGTTACAGGTTCGTATCTTGATTTATTGTTGAGATATCGAACCTGGAAATTTTTGGTGGAACCAATTTTGGGAAAAAATTCAAAAAAATAAATATTGCTGAAAATTTGTTTATAAGGTAACTAAAGCATGCATATTTCAAAACTAGAGCCCATTTTTTAATATCTCGCTTATATCTTTAGTTATAGCCTTGGAAATTTGAGAATTTCATGATTTTTGCCATATTTCAGATATTTGTCAATAAAATTTTTATTGATCAACAAAATAATACAAAACTTACTACAGGCCTTAGTTAAAAGGTTGGTCTATCCAGTGAATTATTTTAATAATATATTTGAAAGCTTTCCTCTCGTGTTGGACACAACATTTTTTTCATAAAACGATTTGCTCGATCCTAAAATACACTTTGAGAACACAACTGACAGACTGACATGTTAAAAGTTAGGTTATCAGACACAAGGCGGTGTAGCAGTGTTGCCAATGAACCAATCTTAAATATCTTTAATAAGTTGTCAAATTGTGATTTAATAAGAAAAAGAAAAATATAAGACATAATTGTAAGATAATTTAAAGTATGTATATCACTAAAATAATGATTTTTATAAAATTAGGAATTTATTTATAATTTTTATAATATATTTTTTTAAATGACATTCATATTGGTAACACTTCTATATTTTCCTCTCTAGAGAGGAACAACACATTTTTCTCACTATTTCGGGAGAAGAACGGTGGGGTTTCCTACTATGTCGTGAAAAAAAATAATTTTTTTATCAGAGAGGAATACATTTTTTCTCACAAAAATGTATGTATCAATCTCCTCTACAAATTTCGATTTGAGTTTTCTGTCATCTCTTTTTCCACCCAATGATTATTTGCTACTTTGATCAACTTATTTTTACAAATACCTTACACTTCAATAAAAATCGACGTCTACGTCCACTTGCTCCCAAACATTCACCAGTTCCGATAGCGTAAAAGCTTGTATAAGTCTTCATCTCCCACTAACCCCATACGCTACGACATAATGCACTCGTGTGTGATGCAATGTCCGCCTTTACCGCTGATGTGCGATATCAGAACAGCTTGCGGGCTCCACCACACACTGCTCGCAAAGAGGGCCTCGTGCTGGATAGAACTGCTCAAGAGGAAATCTACCAATATGTCAGCCACTTGGAAATAATTCTTTTTGTGATTTTGGTCAGTGAGGGAAACAGGATAAAGTTGGAAATTGGATTTAGTTGTGTGTTTGGGTGATGTGTGGAAAGTTTGTGAAAGGAAGTATTGTTTAATTGTAATTGGTAACGTATTATCATTGCTACTGTGTTTCAACAGTTATTATGTCGTTTATTCATTTTTCGCTATGGTATGGTATTGGTATTGGTATTCAATTGGTGAAAATACAATTATTATATATCATAATTTTGACATATAATTGCAAATGACATTAATGTAGTTAGTATTTTGATTTGGTTGCTAGGAGAAAGGTAAATAACATTTTGTCACTTACAAAAAGTTACCTTCCTATTTATCCGCTGTCAAAACGATAATAGTATATTGTACAACAAGCATGGAATGGTACTCATTTCCTACGAGTATGAAAGTTTGTAGCATGAGCCGAAGACGAATGATGTAAATCATACGAGTATGAAATGGACATACGACCACGATACTGCATTCAAAATAATTAATATAATTTTAATAATAAATTTCTCCTACTTTCACCGTTCCAATATTTGACAATGGGCCCATAAACTAATTTTTTTTATGAAACGTAATTAGAATATATGACGATCAGTGAAAACCCGATGTTAAAATTCCATATATTACCCGAGATATGATTTTTTAAAGTTTGTGTGACGTCACTGGTACTCCTCCAGTGGCACTAAAACAACGATTTTTCATGATAGTAGATATTATATATTTTTTAATGTAAAAATAATATTTACATATTATAAGTCTTAATTTACAACAATTAAATTTAATATAAATAAAGATATAATTCCTTTAGCAACTTTAGAATATTTTACTTGATATTCGAGTAAATAATATACGAAAGTTTGAGAACAGTGGCGCTAGTAGCAATGTAACCTAACCTCAACATACAATTTTATTCAATAGATTTTCAACACAGCACAATCAAACAGTGCAATTATGAAACAAGTAATAGAAGCCCAACTAATATAATCTTAAATACCAACAAACAAAATAAATGAAATGACATTTCGTAGTTCTATTTTAGCCCACAATAGGCGTGGGGCGCAACGGTAGACGCGCGATTTGAAATTTTCATATTTCTGGCCAATAGCATCAATGCGAATACCCGTGACGTCAAAATATGTTCAATTCGTTATATCGCTTTACTGCAGAATATTTAAAACAAGAACAAATACTTACTACTAATTATTCTGTAAGTGTTATACGATATTGATATAAAGTCATATTTCGTTTATGGTTTATGCGCCCACTCTATATAAGTATCCTAGCAATGGCACCTGTACTGAAATGAAATAACCTGTATTGAAATACTCACAAAACAAATTCATTTCGCACGATGCTTGCAATATACCTCATATCCCTAACAACAACAAACAATGAGCAGATTTCTAAGTGGTCATAGAAAAAAATGTTTTTCTATAACACTGTTTTGGAAACTAGGCATTCCACAACTAAAAATTGTTATGGAATTACTAACATTCCATACGCCGCGTAAGTTACTATGGTTACGTCTATTTGTTTCAATTTGATTTATTTGAGTTTTGTATTGTATTTTTTGAATATTTCCAAAATCTTGTTATAGAAAGTATAGTCTACATACAACGTGTAACGGAATGGCATATCCCATTCCATTACTTGTTGTAGAATATACCATTTTTTATGGCTTTCTTTTTATTGGAGTTAAATTATCTATGGCAAACATGTATCCAGCGTAATTATTAAACAATACATTTTAAGTTTATATGTAGACGAAACAGTTTTTTTTAATAAATATCCGTGTCAACCTTTCACATACACCCCGCCTCTGCTTGCGCGGGTGTCCAGCTGACGTTGGTAGCGGGCGCCGGCTGCTGCTGCGTGCGATATGAACACGCGACGCCCGCCGCGTCACACGCGTACTCACTACTACAAGGGTGTGCTCTGTTGTCGTGTGTTGTGTTGTCGTGTGCGTTGATCGCATCGCATCGCATTGCGTGCGTGTAGTAATGGTTGGCGTTCCAGGACCGGACAAAGGGAAATTCGGATATTATGTTACATGATGAAATGCGTGCCTTGGGAGCAGTTTAAGTAATTGGAATTACTCGCATTCTTTCATTTGTTTAATAAATGATACAGGTACTACGAGTAGTAAACGTCATGTACTTGTAACAAATTATTGTGAATTAATTTATTTATTTTTAGAATTTTTCTATTTTTGTGAACGGAATCTGTCTGTAAATAATTTGTTAATAAGTTGATATTGATGTGCGCCTCTCACTCTCTCGAAAGTGAGATTTCGGGTATCTCTAGTGTAGCTTTTATTAAAATAATTTTTTATTTGAAAACGGCACTAAAGTGCTCAAAAATCGTCATTAAAAGCTCAGAAATCGTCACTAAAGTAACCTATTATACGACGATTTTGAACAACCCAGTGTTGGCAACCATTAAATAATTATTGTAGAATTAGGATAATTTTGGTAGATATATTGACGTACTATAGTAAATTTGGGCGTAATATGAAATAAAATTTGCAAGAAGAATTAATTTCGATGACGAAATTGAGGACAAAACACAACATAATTTTGAGTGTTATTTATGATAATTTCACTTGTCGAGGTTGGCAACACTGACTGTTTCAATTGACAACTGACATGTATAAACTTAACCTATATTGTAATTTTTTTACAGTTTTTTCGAATTTTAGATTTCAAATAAAACTTAATATGTACCTCGGCACTGAAGTTCCTTTTTATCACTCACATGGTTTATTACGGGCCTCGCCAACTAAATTCCATATTCGTGATAAAAAATTGAACTTCATTGCCTTGATACATAAATAACTATTTATTGATTGACAATCAAGGTGCCACTTTATGTTAATCTAGTACTTTGGTGCCTAGTTAAACAAATAACTATTATTGCCGATTGATATTAAAAGTTTGATATGTTTGACAGCTAACAATCCGTAAAAAGTTACTTACTGTCTAGGCAGTAAAAATATACATAGCAACCAATCAACAAACGTATAAAAACCGTCAAGAAACATGGCAACATAATTTGATGGCGATAACTTTCAAAATACAGTAGAGCGTTAATAATTCGGACGGTATCGATTTTTTATATTTAACTTAGACTTACTGTACAATGCAATATTTTTTCTTTAAATTAAACATATAACATTTTATTAATAATGAATAGTTTCACCCGCTCCTCTTTTCTAAACATCACAGAAATTTAAGACCGATTCCAGCTACTATTTTGCGTTGAAGAAACCCAAACAGTATTTTATTGGTTCATTCGAAAATACGACACATCAAAATGAAAGGCAACCACGGTGTCCTGTTTCTTTCTCCTCGTGTAGGTCTACCCTTCGCAAGTTCATCCGTCGTTTATACGCCACCAAATTACGAATGCTCGCGGCGCGATGATCAGTGGAAACGTGCAAACTCTCTCAGCCGGAAACAATTGACAAATTGTCCGCTCATTTGCATTTTTCCTCGCGACATTGCCACGGTTTCCTGCATCTCAACAACGCCCATTGATTTTAATACTCGATCAGAAGGTGTGTTAGCTGCGGTCTCACTTCGACCTGTCCCAGAATGCCACTTACACAAATTTACACACTACACAGCCTTAGAGCTAATGGGGTCTGTGGCCAAATTAAATTTTTTTAAGCTATTGCATAGCTTTTATCGCGGGCTTTGAGCGCGGCGACCGAATCAAGAAATTCCGTAACGAAAAAAACCTGACACCCCCCACTCCGATCGGCACAGTGATGCGGCGTTAAAAGCCGTGCATCGTCTACCGTCGTTTCAGTTCGGCAGACTTCGGAACGATGTTTGTGTGCGTGCAACTAGACGTATGCCATTGACGCGGTATTTTCCAGATATTTAGAGGATATCAAGTCTCAAACTTATGTTTCTTATTTCAGTTACCATAAACCTATAGTTTCAAGGATAAAAATTCCAGAATAACCTATCATATTGTAAGATAATAAAAATATTTTAAACAATATTAACTTCTCATTTATTCAATAAAAGAAAAAAAATTGTTTTTTTATCGGTCACCACGCTCAAAAAATGTAACTTGAATTAACATCAAAGAAAAAAAAAATACTGCATAAATAAAATAAATAAATAATTATAATTGCATAAGTTGATAAAAAATGCTATGCAATAGCTTTACCGCGCCAGTCCCCGAGTGCCACACGTATTTTTTTTTTAATATGGGGTGTAGAATGGGGTCATACACCTTTTTTAATTAATTTTTTTTTCAGTAAGTTTGAGTAAAATTATAAATATAGATACTAATTTTAATATTAAAAGGCGTTTAGTTAAACGATTTTTCATTTCTTGACGTCATCTTGTAATTCTACGAAACACGCTCTCGCGGAGAGCGAGGAACTACACCAACTGTCAAATTGATTGTTATCAGTCATTGTTATTTACTGAGAGGTTTTTACAAATATAGTTTATTCACATTACCTGGGCAAAATAATATAACAAATATAATAAACATAAGTTTAATTTGAAAATCGTTAACTGCAACATATGACTTAAGATGACAGGTGTGATAATGAGATTACCGACATTACCGACAAGCGACAAAATATAATACATCAAAGCATTTTTAGTTTAACACGTCCTAAACTCTTTGTACGTTATAATTAACGAATACCTAATTTAATTTATCGAAATATTCATTTTAATAATAATAAGTAATTATTACAACCCTGAAAAGCTAATTATTATTTGTTATCAACACCTCTTTTGCCTTGCCATGCTGTATATTCTATTACAAGATGACGTCACGATTTTGCAACCGCGAAACTTCATAAAGGAAATTATGAATGAAAAGTTAAAAAATTATAAGAAATATTGAATAATATGTGAGTGAAATGATCTAAATTTTTATAAATTGTAAAAAACACAACTTTTTTTTAAGTGTATGACCCCATTATTTTGTAAATTTCTATAAAAAGAGATGGCTTTGCAAACCTTTAACCGACTTGTAACTAGCCAAAATTCATACCTGTCCTAAAATGCGTTAAAGTCTACAAGCGGTGAAACTAAAAGAGAATCGATTGATCAAAGACATCATCGACATTGAGTGGGTTAGATTCTCAACGAAGCGAACGCTCTCAGCTGACGCGCGAAAGCCTTTGTGTTTGCGGACGTATCCTCAAAGATAAAATGTTCAACTGCTGCTGCTTTTGTCAGTAGATTAGGTAAGCATTTTAGAAAAATTGGAAGTTCAGCCGATTGTTTTCTGAAGGATTAACCTGCTTACTAAAACGAATTTGTTAGGCTTTGGTTTCTGGAATGGAGATCTGGGGATAAACGATTTGTATAACAATAAACGTAGCTGCAAATTTAGATGTACAATCGAGGAAATAAACACAGCACTTAAAAATGCACCAAAAATGGCTAAATTTCAGAGTTGCATAACTCGATTGCATTTAGTTGAAATTGGATGACTCTTTAAGTTTTAGAAACTTTAAAATGTTCTCTTTAATGTGATGCTAGTCAATTTGATATCAAATACATTATACCCCCTCCCACCCCCATATAAAAAAATGTTCCTAATGTCAAAAATTGACAGCTCGTAACCAGTGCCAAAAAAATCAATTCAATACAAAATCAGCCAAAATAGAAAATCTAAAAATAACAGACTATTCGCATTTTTTAATAATAGTAATATAGTTTCCGTGGTGTAGTGGTTATCACATCCGCCTAACACGCGGAAGGTCCCCGGTTCGATCCCGGGCGGAAACATTTTCTTGTTCTGCTTGTATTGAAACTCGATCAAATTGAATTTATAATTTGTGCTTCATATTATGTGGTCCTGTGGCGCAACGGATAACGCGTCTGACTACGGATCAGAAGATTCCAGGTTCGAATCCTGGCAGGATCGATTTTAAATGCATTACTACAATTATTTGCTCAATACTGATTATAATACTAGTGTTTCTACAGTCCTCGATAGTATAGTGGTCAGTATCCCCGCCTGTCACGCGGGAGACCGGGGTTCGATTCCCCGTCGGGGAGGTTTTTTTTAACTATTTAATTATGAATGTAAATGTGCAGTTATGTGTCGATTACGTGATCTAATTTTAAACGGGATAAAATGCAGGTCCCACCGAGATTTGAACTCGGATCGCTGGATTCAGAGTCCAGAGTGCTAACCATTACACCATGGAACCGATGTATGTAAATATTATTAAATATAGTTTGTTCAAAGATATATACCGTAGGATAACATCTGAATAGAGTCTAAAATCCTACATAACACACATTTTCGCTTCACCGCCTCGACAATAAAATGGTAACCTCTGCTGCCTATTTTTATTAATACTAGTAGAGGAAAGTGACCTAATATGGAATAGGATCCTAATATGGAATACCGTCATTTCTCCATAACAAATAGTTTATTATTTAAATAAAGAAAGAAACAAGTATCAAAAGGTTAGTACTAGTAAATTGTTTACTAGAAAATAAATCAAATACTCCTCCAAACTTAACTTGAAATTTATTACTTATGTATAATTTAAACATGAATAAACTCATTGCTGTAGTACGCATCGTAATATGTCTTATATTTATCGAAATATGGTGATTTGTAATATTTTTCAAAATACGGAAATTTCCCCAAATATGACTTAAAATTGTAAATTTTTTTATTACATTTCTTTATAATATTCGCCCCAGGAAACCCACTCCAGCAGAGCGCATCGTCATATCTCTAATATTTTTCGAGATATGACGATTTTTTATATTTTCCGAAGAGCAACTTTGAGGGGCTGTAACTCGAAAACTATACAAGATATCGAAAAATATCTCCAGTTTTGTGTTTTTCGTGCCATTTGTAATAAATTAGTAAATTTTGAAAATTTTGAAATTTTTTTGAATTTTTTTCAAAATTTCGATTGGAGATATCTCGACAAATATGAAAGATACAAACTTGTAGTGTTCACCAATCGATTCAGCTCGACGAAATACATAAACCCTGAAAATTTCGGAAAATTCGGACAACCGGTTGAAATGTTAGAGCAAAAAGTCTTAAAATGGCTATATTCAGGCCGAAAAATATTAGAGATCTAACGATGCGCTCTGCTACAATGGGTTTCTTAGCGCTTATATTATAAAGAAATGTTATTAAAAAATATTGCAATTTTAAATGAGGATATTCCGTGAGTTTCAAATTTTTCTATCGGTATGTGAATCTGTATTGAATGAACAATAATTACAGTTTCTGTTATTTGTTTGTTCCCATAGCAACTAAAATTAGTTTATTAAACATAATTTAGTTTTGTCAAAAGAAGCAAACAGTGGGCACACGACTGTACGAAAAATACAATTTTCAAGCTTTGTTTAGTGTGGAGAAAGTGCAATTTTCATTAGTGATCGTAGAAAAAATCATTTATTTGGTGTCAAGTATATCAAATATAATTATTAAACAATCAAATTTAGATTTTTATCTACGGTATAAACGCAGTCAGATTAACAACAACTTCCAAAATCCTTCCAACCATCCTTCTGTTTTACGAGCGTGTCCTGCTTTCACATCACACCGTTTCAAGCTCTTGTCAATCTTGTCTTGCGCTCATGTAACCAAGTACCTCGACAAGGAAGATTCTGTGCGTTCTACCGGTTTTGGTACGAACCAGGCCGAGAAACGCAAAGGAAAATGTAACGAGGCAATTTAAAGGCGACCTTCGTCGACAGCAGGGTTTATGGGAAATTCTACGCATCAGTCTACGTCGAGAGATTTGAGAAGTAGGCCACGAGATTTTTTATTCTTGGGAAAATGTGGAGTGTAACACATTTTACATTTACTTATGCGGGAGATGTGCTGCTTATTTACATATTTAAATATACACTATTTTATTCCTAAAATTGTATCACATGTATTAAAATACATAAAGGGAAAATTGCAGTGCACCAGAAACTTTTAAGGTTGACAAAACTGAATAGTATTTTATCCAACACCTCTCAATAAATACTGTGTAACTATGGTGATTTTAAACAAGGAAAGTAACAGATTACCCACAGTGGGTATAATTTTGAGGAAAGTCACTAGTGATTATTTATAACAATAATAATAACGCACAACAGCTTGGTAACTACTTCGATTGACATTTTAATTTAAAAATTTAAAGCATATGTCACTGTCAAATAATATTTCTTTAATAAATTTTTCATTTATTAAGAAGTGTTGGATAAAACGTTATACTTCACACGTGGGCAAAGTGAAATTACCCTCTCGATAAAATTATCTCACTCAGCCAGCCTTCGGTTTCGTGAGCTAAAATTTCTCTCGTGGGTAATTCCTTACTTTGCCCACTTGTAAAGTAAATAACTATTAAACAACTAGGGTTACAATGACCTTTTTTGTAATACGAGTATAGTTTGCGTAAACGAGACGCAGGTAGAATATAATTATAAATATTAGATATTTCCATCTACGAATAATCTACCGAATAAGATATTCGTCGAATAAATAAAAAAATCTGGTGTGGGCACTACACTACTTTCTTATACAAATAAAACCAACTGAACACGTATGGCTTATTCCTTGCGTATGACTTTATTTTGACAATTATTTAATATATAGATGTTAAATCTGTTTAATTTTTTGTTCTCATAACTATGAATTTCTTTTAAAATAGAAATAATCTTCAAAACTTTCCAACTAATAAAAAAAAAATAATTCTTTTATAATATTTCACACGACACATATTTTTGACACTTCACAATTATTTGACACGTTTGACACATAGATGTTAAAAATGTTTTAGTTCTTGTTCCCATTGTACCTAAGATTATAGAAATATATTCTTAAACATATAATTCAGTTTTTCTCAAAATTAGAAGCATACACAAGAAAAGTGCAAATAACATTTTATATTCCAAATATTATTGCTAACATCTTTCATTTGAAACTTTTTCTCATAGCTGATTGTATTTTTGAAATAAATGGAGTTTATTGTTTTGTGTGTCCAGTGAACTTCCTCTTCCGGTTTTTCAATTTCATTCAAAATCAACTCAGCTCTTCGTTTTTTCATGAAACTTATAAATTCCAAGTTTCGTTTACATATCTTGTCTCGTTCATAAGATATTGCGCACACGGACATCCATCCATCCATCCTCAGACACAGACATCATTGAGAAATTGGTCTTAACGGATTCAGTGGACGTCAAAATATGTATTTCCGCAAAAATATCGTCAACGATTTTTTTCGTGATTCCAATACTTCTTTATACTTTGTATAAGAAAGTAAAAATGGCAGCTAGAACAATAATTATCATTTCCATTTGAGCTATGATTTCGATGCAACATTCATAATTTATTCGGTACTTTATTGGTAGATGGAAATATCGGCCCTTTATGTAATAAAATTCAGAAATTTTTCCTTTACGATAAACTATTTAGCTTTTTTGATAAGAAAAATTAAAGTAAAGTAAAAGTTGTCATATTATATAATAATATAAAAGGAAACCAATACACAAGATAACTTTCGTTGTAGATGATAACAATATTGATTGTTGGTGTACAATTACGCACAATAAATGTAAAAAACCAATTTACTATCAAACACGACATCCTGTCCCATAACCTAGTATTCCTAGTGGGTTATCCGCAAACATAAGCCACATCCTTGAGCGAAACATAAAGATATTTTGATTATCTGTATTCTATGCTTGTCTAATACATTTGTATTTTGCTTCTGAAACTGCGTATCGTATACAAAATACAAGTTTCGTCTATCTTTTCTCGTGTAAGAGTTATTTCATATACACACATACGTCATTAGGGCATTCAGTATCGAATAGTATTTTCAATCCCGGGATTTCGGTATTCAAATGCTTTTCTCTGGAGCCTGGATTTTAGGTATTGATTTCGGAATCTTCGACATTCGATGCCGGGAACTTCGATTCTCAATACAGGAATACAGACTAGTCTAGAAAATTAACTGTCTTAGAATTTGTAATATTTAATATCCTGAATGTTGGGTGTGGATGAAGAAGCATGAACGACGTATAACTGCTGTAGAAATGAGATATTTGAGAGGTGTATGTGGGTATACGAGACGTGATCGTATACGGAATACATTGGTGTATGATGAGTGTGAGATTGAGAAGAATGTTGTTAAGAAAGTGGGAGTGAGTCAGTTGAGGAGGTTTGGACATGGAGCGAATGTCGAATGAAAGGCTGGTGAAACTAATATATGTAGGTGAACGATTACGTGGGCGTCCGAGGAATAACTGGATGGGTATGATTGATGGTTTGAATGATTCCGAGTGTGAAGAATGAACGAGCATGTATGAATGTGGACGAGGCGAAAATGGTGTGTCAGGATAGGAATGTTTTATTGTTAGTTGAGTGTGTTTCTGGGTTCGTGCTACCCCACTAATGCCCGATTTCTTCACTTCTCATTTAAACCTAGATTTTCTAAACTTCGATTAAAGATAATCGGAGTTTAATGATTTGTCGGTTTTCTTCATGTGCATTCATAGTTACTAAATCTACGGTTAGAAATACTACAAGATAAATATGGCATCGTCGCAAAATTGATTGTTGACTAATGTCATTGCTGAGTTTGACATATGTTTATATATTATTATTTGTATTTTCAAAAGAATGTTAGTATTATAATATATTTGTACATTTCGAATACAAGGGAAGCGTAAATACATAACAAGGTACATATGTTTAGTTTCTAGTGAAATGGAAAACAAATTAGTTAAAGAGAGAGCTGCAAACTTCACCAAAACAGAAATTAATTTACTTGTAGACATAGCGTTGAAATATAAGCAAGCATATGTGTGGCACTCTGCTTACGCAGATCTCGGTAAGTGATATATTTTTGCGTATGAATTGCGGTTACCTGCCGTCAAGTCATAACCCCCAAAGATATTAGTGGAGAGGGAACCACAGGGGTAAATTTAAATTGGCAAATGTCAGCTGTGAGATTCGAACTGAGCAAGCATAATATGTATAATAGCTGAACAATTCAATGGCTCTAGTGGTAACTTTGCCCTATTTGCCAAAACAATTCGTATCAAATGCGATGCTTTGAAAAAAGACATTAGAAAAAAATGTTCTCGATTAAGAAACGAACAAATTAAAACAGGCGGTGGTGTCGGAAAGAATTGTTCTTTAATTTTGGCGAATGAAGTTAAATGTAGGCTTTGTTAATCGAAATCGTATGAGACATTCCAAATCATTCCAAGTGTCAAAGTGATTTTTATGAACTCGTGTCTAGGAATATTTGCAGCGAATTCGTTGATCTCATCACTGTCGTCATCCGAAAAGACATGAACGTCCATTAATGTATCCACATTTTAATTTATCACTTCAAATTCATCAACACTTCTACAAACATGTAACACACTACAGTAGATAATCGGTCAAAAATGACCGCATAACTATAATCGACGTTTAAATCCTAACCGGAGATTAGTGAGGGTGAAGAAAACCGATTTTAAATGTAACCTTGGTTTAAACTAAGTTTAACTGTAATCGTGGTATAACCGAACGTGAAGAAATCGGGCATAAGTGGGACATAGTGTGATGTTATGTATATGTAAGCTTTTAAAGCACGTACGACGAGTTTAAGAGAAACTGCACTTGTAATTTGCCTCGACTTTGGCTCCCGACGACGGGAGAGAAAGTGCATAAATTCCCGTTGATATGAATTTCATAATTGCTCTCATGATTTTGTTATAGAAACCGAGTCTGTCTCCCAGTGGTGAAAAATAGTATATTGTACAACGAGTATGGAATGGTATTCATTTCCTACGAGTGTGAAAGTTTGTAACATGAGCCGAAGGCGAATGCTGCAAATCATACGAGTATGAAATGGACATTCCATGCGAGTTGTACAATATACTTTTTCTACGACCACGATATTATTTCCTAATTAATTTAATATTAATTAAAAAGTTGTCTCGCTTTCATCATTCCAATATTTGACAATTCTAAATAAGTATCCTAGCAATGACACCTGTACTTAAATGAACTGATCTGTATTGAAATACTCTCAAAACAAATTCATTTTGCACGATGCTTGCAATGTACCTCATATCCCTAGCAACAACAAACATACAATGAGCAGATTTCTCAGTGGTCGCAGAAAAAATATGTTAACTGACAAACTAACAGATTTCCATCTTGTCTTGTTCTTACATCCTTTCCAAAAATACCTAAACAACAAGACTATACAATTTTTCAAATACATAACCCCGCCAGGATGACAGTAAGACATTAACATCCAAGACAGAATTTGAACATTTCTTCAAGTCTCTCTCACATCTCTTACATTTCATGGGAGTAGCAAGGCTGTTTCAGTGCTTCTAGTAAAAGGATTAATGTCACGTTTAAGTAAACATCGTAGCTTTATAAATGGAACTGTTTCGTTGGTAGCAATAGCTCTGAGACAACTCGCAACTTGTGATGTTAAAGTTCGGCGGTTGCGTGATGGATGCTCCGCGGTTATTTTAGCTTTTAGGGTTGGTATTCGTTACTGGGACTGTGAAGATGTTGTTGGTGGCTTCGTCGTGAGATATGGTTTGGTTTACGATTGTATGTAGTTTGTATGCTACGAAAACAAAGGGAATTTTAAACGTAGGTGTTTGTTCTTCTGTTTTATTTAAAAGTATGCTACGTATAGGTAGTAATGTCATTTGCATTAGAGTGCAACACACGTTTTATAAAGTAAAAATAAAAAGAAATCCACCATGAATTTTAAAATTGTAATATAATAAATTTAGAATAGATATTTCAAGTATATGTTTATTCTTAAAACAACTATAATTATTGAAACATAAATAGATATACAATAGTTATTTATGTATCAAGGCACTGAAGTTTAACTTTTTATCACGATTATGGAATTTATTTGCCGAGGGCCGTAGGGCCGAAGAAAATAAACCATGTGAGTGATAAAAAGGAACTTCAGTGCCGAGGTACATATTAAATTTTATTTGAAATCTAAAATTCGAAAAAACTGTAAAAAAATTATTATATAGGTTAAGTTTATACATCTGTCTGTTGTCAATTAGAAATGACAGTCAGTGTTGCCAACTTCGAACAGTGAAGTTGTCGTAAATAACACTCAAAATTATGTTTTTTGTCCTCGATTTCGTCATCGGAATTAATTAATTAATTCTTCTTGCAAATTTTGTTTCATGTTACGTCCGAATTTACTATAGTACGTCAATATATCTGCCAAAATTATCCTACTTGTACAATAATTATTTAACGGTTGCCAACACTGGGTTGCTCAAAATCGTCGTATAATGGGTTACTTTAGTGACGATTTCTGTCCTTTTAATGACGATTTTTGAGCACTTTAGTGCCGATTTCAATTAAATTTCATTTATTCATATATTGCACATTTTAATTCTACAGTCTTTATATAAAATTTTCTCTATTTTTATCATTTAGAAATTAATATTTGCTGGAAGTTATGTGCTGCCCACTCCAAATTTGTTATGTATTAATTTTGAGAAAAAATGTACGATCCACTAATAAGGAACAGTTGAACTTGCACCTCCACCAAATTTTGTGTGTATTTTCAGTATTTTTAGTAAAATTGATTAGCAACTTATAATTATATACAATTATACGTTGGTAACATAAAAATATGCAACATAAATATTTAGTTTTATCCAAGAAGATTATTAACAGGTGTTGGAAAAAATATTGAATGTAACACATGAATAAAGATAAATTAGCCACTTGCGTGTTTAAAATATATCTTTATTTACTTATTGCATACATAACTATAATAATTTGATTTATTTGAAAATTTTTCGCAGTCGAATTTTTATTCTACATAAATTTAATTTATTATTTTGATACTCTCACATCCATCCATACAGACGTCATTCAAAAAATGGTCAAACCAAAATCAGAATACCTTAAAAACATAAAAATACAAAATCAGTCAGAGCTAGCAACCTAAAAATGACAGTCTGTTCTCATCTTTTTGTAATAGCAAGTTTAACATAGTTTCCGTGGTGTAGTGGTTATCACATCCGCCTAACACGCGGAAGGTCCCCGGTTCGATCCCGGGCGGAAACATTTTCTTGTTCTGCTTGTATTAAAACTCGATAAAATTGAATGTATAATTTGTGCTTCATATTATATGGTCCTGTGGCGCAACGGATAACGCGTCTGACTACGGATCAGAAGATTCCAGGTTCGAATCCTGGCAGGATCGATTTTACATGTATTACTACAATTATTTGCTCAATACTGATTTTAATACTAGTATGTACGTACACAGTCCTCGATAGTATAGTGGTCAGTATCCCCGCCTGTCACGCGGGAGACCGGGGTTCGATTCCCCGTCGGGGAGGTTCTTTTTAACTAATTAATTATGAATGTAAATGTGCAGTTATGTGTCGATTACGTGGTCTAGTTTTAAACGGGATAAAATGTAGGTCCCACCGAGATTTGAACTCGGATCGCTTGATTCAGAGTCCAGAGTGCTAACCATTACACCATGGAACCGATGTATGTACATATTATTAAATATAGTTTGTTCAAAGATATAGAGCCTAGGATAACATCTGAATAGATAGTTTAAAATCCTACACAACACACATTTTCGTTTCGCCTACTCGACGACAATGAAATGGTATCCTCTGCTGTAAATTTGGTCTTTTGCTGGCAGATTCATGAAAAGAATTAACGCTAATTCCATTTTTTTCAACCTCTGTAACTTTATTTCTAAGTTAATTAAATTAACAAAATGTGTCAAATTTTATGTTAACCTATCGTAACTACAACCTTAGTTAACATAAATATGTTTTGAGGATGGTAACTGAAGTTACGACTAATAATAAAAATAGGATTAGCGCTAATTCTTTTGATGAATCTGCCTGTTGGAGCCTATTTTTTAATACTAGTAGAGGAAAGTGACCTAATATGGAATAGGATCCTAATATGGAATACCGCCATTTCTCTATAACAAATGGTTGAAAACGCAATACAAGAGTC